>BLSH010015614.1:2301651-2315720 GCA_018402905.1 Glandirana rugosa
TAGCCGTAAATAACTAACCAAACGCGTTTTCACCAGCGCAAATGCCTACTACTCTTAAGTAAAGACCCCAAAAATAAAAAAAATAAAAAATGATCATTACCACAGCTAGACGCTAACCACTTTTGCGCAAACCAATCAATAAACGCCGATTGCGATTTATTTTATCACAAATATGAGGAAGAATATAAATCGGCCAAAACCGATGAAAAAAAATGTTTTTTTATATATTTTTTTGGATTTGTATTTTAGCAAAAAGTAAGAAATTTGGGTCTTTTTGCAAAATTGTCGTTCTTCTTTTGTTTATAGCGGCGATCAGAAATGACGCAGCAGTGATCAAATACCACCAAAAGAAAGCTCTATTTGTGGGAAAAAAAGGAAGCAAATTTTGTTTGGGTACAGCGTCGCACGACCGCGCAATTTTCAGTTAAAGCGACGCAGTGCCGAATCGCAAAAAGGGCTCCGGTCCTAAAGCTGGAAATCTTTCTGGTTCTTAAGTGGTTAAAGTCCCGCCCCTTTGTTTGTTTTTATGTTATATATGCTATGACTAAGGCTCACGCCAAAGCTGTTTGCTTTTTAATGCTCAAACGTAGCCAATAAATATTTGAATCAAGGACTTTGGAGTTGCTGACTCTTCTCTCTTATAATAATCATGTTATACTTACCTGCCCTGTGCAATGCTTTTGCACAGAGCATCCTCGATCCTCCTCTTCTCAGGTCCCATAATGGCGCTGCTGGCTCCTCCCCCTTGACCAGTGCCCCCAATAGCAAGCTGCTTGCTATGGGGCCACTGGTGCGTGCTCTCTCCTTAAGACACAGAGCTCGGCCCATGCCCCCTGCTCTCACCTCATTTGCTCATTGTTTGTGATTGACAGCAGTGGGAGTCAGTGTCTCCCACTGCTGTGTCTCAGCCAATGAGGAGAGAAAGACACCGGACACCGGAGGCTCCAGTGGACATCGCTGGATGGAGAGGGGGCTCAGGTGAGTATGGGGGGGGGGGGGAGCAGCACACAGAAGAGGTAAAAAAAAACCTTCAGCCTTTGCAACCACTTTAAGTCATTTTTAATATTTAAAGCAAACTCACCCATCCATCAATGAGCCCATACCTTATTTTGAAAAACACCCCCCTAGTGGGAGTGAAGTTCTGCTTTTAAGAGTAACTCCACTTTTGTTGAGAAAAAAACATTCCCTTCTGGGTGATCTATGCACATTGCAAGGATTATAACAAACTTTGTTGCAGAGTCCTACCTTTTGTTATTCTGAAGAAATCCCTGTTTTTGTCTGTGTCCATGTTCAGAGTGAGTTTAATGGTAATGGTTTCATAATTATCTAACAGCTGATGCACCTTCAGGACTTTGATGAAGAACATTGCAGGGTCAGGATCCCTTTAGATGTGATTTCCTATTGGGAGTATCTCAGCAAAAATTACATTTTTGTTGCAGGGAATGCCTGAATTCTGACTTGTATCTTAGTGCAGACTTCGGGGAAAATCAGTGAGCCAATCACACAAGCAGGAAATTATATATCTGGTGGGCGCTCTGTACACATTCTGTGTACAGAACACCTTCAGGTAGCCATATTGCATTGAATTTACAGAAAATGACAGCGCTGAAGATTAAAAATGAAAGGTAATTTTTAATAACATTCAATAACAATATGACTTGTGCCACAATTGTATACAATATATTATTTTTTTATTTGATATTTTTTCCTCCCACAAAAGTTGAGTTACACCAGTTAAAAACCGTCTACAGCAGATATACTGTGGCAGGGCAACTTTATTGTGCGAAACAACGTACCTGTATGGCATTTTGTGCAATAGATAGCGGGGGCACGTGCATGCTGATTGGCCAGAGGGGAAGCTAATCAGTGGGTCATGCGGACGCGATGTCCACTGGCCACCCGGGATCGTTCCCCAGAGAGCAAAGTGGCGATCTGCCTATGTAAACAAGGCAGACTGTCATTCTGACACGGAAGAACACAGTGATCTTGTGTTCCCACTAAGTAGAAACACGGATCTCTGTGTTCTCCCAGTCAGTCCACTCCCCCCACAGTTAGAAAGCATCCCCTAGGGACACACTTAACCCTTTGATCACCCCTGGTGTTAACCCCCTCCCTACCAGTGTCATTAGTACAATAACAGTGCATATTTTTAGCACTGACTGCTGTAATAATGTCACTGGTTCCCAAAAAAGTGTCTAAAATGTCAGTTAGGTGTCTGATTTGTCCGCTGCAATGTCGCTGTCCCGCTAAAAATCGCTGATCTCCGCCATTAGTAGTAAAAAAAATAAAAAATAAAAATGCCATAAAAATATCCCATAATTTGTAGACGCTATAACTTTTGCGCAAACCAATCAAAATACGCTTATTAGGATTTATTGGATGTGTTTTATAGCAGAAAGTAAAAAATATTATTTTTTTCTCAAAATTGTCTGTCTTTTTTTGTTTATAGTGCAAAAAATATAAACCGCAGAGGTGATCAAATACCACCAAAAGAAAGCTCTATTTGTGGGAAAAAAAGGACATCAATTGTATTTGGGTACAGAGGTGCATGACCGCGCAAGTGTCAGATAACCACTTACCAACCGGAAGGTTTTCCAACTTTAGGACCGGAGCCCTTTTTGCGATTTGGCACAGCGTCGCTTTAACTGACAATTGCGCGGTCGTGCAACATTGCACCCAATTAAAATTTGCGTCCTTTTTTTCCCACAAATAGCTTTCTTTTGGTGGTATTTGATCGCCTCTGCGTCATTTCTGATCGCCGCTATAAACAAAAGAAGAGCGACCATTTTGCAAAAAAACCCCAAATTTCTTACTTTTCGCTAAAATTCAAATACAAAAAAAATATAAAAAAACATTTTTTTCACCGTTTTTGGTTGATTTATATAATTCCTCATATTTGTGATAAAAAAACGTAGTCTGCGTGTATTGATTACTTTTGCGCAAAAGTGGCCGCGTTTACGGATGGTGAGAATTCATTTCTGGGGTTTTTATTTTTTTTTTATTTTTTACTACTAATGGCGGCGATCTGCGATTTTTAGCGGTAATGCGATATTTCAGTGGACATGTCGGACATTTTTGACACTTTTTTGGGACCAATGACATTTATTCAGCGATCAGAAATTTAAATGTCCACTGATTACTGCATAAATGTCATTGGCAGTGAAGGGGTTAACCTGGGGGGGGGGGGGAGCTAGGGGTTAACTATGTTCCCTGGGTGTGTTCTTACTGTGGGGGGGTTGGGCTACCATGGGCATGAGAGATCTAACTGATCCCAGTGACAGGGATCAGTAGATCACCCATGCCCCTACTAACAGAGCGGGGAACCGCCGTGTTTACATCGGCGGTTCCCCGTTCTTTCCCTGTGGCCGCTCATCGCCAGGAGTGCGGCGGGTGCGCGCACGCCCCCTAGTGGCTGATTGCAGATCACCGTCTTTTTACGGCGATTTGCGCTCAGCATCCAGACTGCCGCCGTGAAAACACGGCGCGCTCTCTGGAACGTGTTAAAGTAACGCAGTGCCGTATCACAAAAAATGGCCTGGTCATGAAGGGGGTAAAACCTTCTGGGGCTGAAGTGGTTAAGTGTACAAGGGATCTTGGTAGAAATGAAAATGTTTATAGGTAACTCCACGTAGCACAGGCTTAGTCATTTGTAAAACTGCATATGGATGGGCTGCATTTTCACATCTTGGAGCTCTTTAAAGTAAATGTGTTTTCCAACATGAACCTTTGCAAAAAAAAAAAAAAAAAAGGAAATGAAACACAAAATAAAAGGTTTGAAAATAAATTCCTATAAACTAGGGAACTCCACCGATTAGGATGACTTGGCTTGCTGTCCAATCTCCACCTTGTCACATGTGCCTGGAAGTCTTGTGTTATGGAAAGACCGAAATGTGTTATTTCCTGAGTTTTAAGTGTCAGAGTGTCTTCTTTTTTATTTCAGAGTGTAATTCATATGAAACTTATTCCAGCACTGGGCGGAGGCCCAAACTTTGCCTTTTCTCTGCAGGCACGAATAAAAATAACATCACCATTCCTAAATCTGTAAAACACATTTTGGAAATATTTAAAATATACCTGGCACATGTAATGCAAGATCATTCTGTACAAAAGAGTTATAAAAATATAGACCTTTCTTTTACATTTCACATTCATGCCATCATTACTGAGTAATCAGCAGTGGAAAATGAATAGTATTGCAGGCCTCTATTTAAAGAGAATCATCATAATGGGAATATGGAGGCTGCCATGGTTTACTTGACTTTAATGGTATATGAAAAATCATTCTACCAAAGCGCAATTCAAATGAAGTGCGTGGCTATCAGGGAATACTCTGATCCTGTTCATGATTTGGTATTGTGCTGCCCACCGGCTGCTAACCTCAACCTACTCTGTAACTTGGTTATGGTCTCTAAGTCGGTCCCACAGAATACTAGGCGTGCTCCCGCTGACTGCCTGTTGGTGTCACCGGCAAACTCTGCTGTACTGAACCCACTGCCAAGCCAGAGTTCCGCCTGCAGATGAACACTGAAGCCTTTAGGCTGCACTGGCATCTGAAATTCCATATGTTAACCACTTAAGGACCTGAAGGATTTCCCCCTTAATGACCAGGCCATTTTTTGCGATTCGGCACTGCGTCACTTTAACCGACAATTGTGCAGTCGTGCGACGTTGTACCCAGACAAAATTGATGTCCTTTTTTTCCCCACAAATAGAGCTTTCTTTTGGTGGTAATCATTTTCTACTTTTTGCTATAATAAATATTAAAAAAAAAGTAAAAAAACAAATTTCTTTATCAGTTTAGGCCAATATATATTCTACATATTTTTGGTATAAAAAAACAAAAAACGCAATAAGCATATATTGATTGCTTGCACAAAAGTTATAGCGTCTACAAAATAAGAAATAGATTTATAGCATTTTTATTTATTTGTTTTACTGGTAATGGTGATGATCAGCATTTTTTAGCGGGACTGCAACATTGCGGCGGACAGATCGGACACTTTTGACACTTTTTTGGGACCATTGACATTTTTACAGCAACCAGTGCTATAAAATTGCACTAATTACTGTGTAAGTGGCACTGGCAGGGAAGGGGTTAACACTCGGGGTGATCAAGGGGTTAAATGTGTTCCCTGTTTATGTGTTCTAACTGTATAGGGTATGGGCTGCCTGGGGAAACACACAGATCCGTCTTCCTGCATAGCAGAAAGACAGGATCTGTGTGATCTCCCCTGAAGAAGTGACATGTTTTAAATAGTGCAACTATCAGATTTACTTGCACTGTTAAAAAATAAAAACATTGGAAATAAATGCAAAAGGAATACTTTAAAGTGGAGTTCCACCGTTTTCTAAGTTCATTAAAAGTCAGCAGCTACAAAAAGTGTAGCTGCTGACTTTTAATAAACCGACACTTACCTGTCTTCTGGTCCAGCGATGCCGCTGCCCGGAGCCTTGGATCTCTCCGCCTCCCCTCCGCGCCGACGGCATTGCTACTGTGGGCACCTCACGGCCGGGCGCGCACTGCACATGCCCAAGGGGCGCTGCGCTCCGTAATTGGTCCTGAAGTCTTCTAGGACCTGTCCTGTGTCCCAGACGACTTCGGGAGGGAGGGGGAAGGAGACCTTCCACTTCTGATCACCTAAGGCGACTGGAACGGAAGTGCCCATGAAAATTGGGTATCCGCACCCCCCCCCCCCCCCTCATCCCCAAAAGCTCAGTTTCACCATCAGGAGCTAGAGAGGAGGTCTTTTGAGTGGAATTCCGCTTTAACAACTTGAACTCTGGAAGGTTTTACCCCTTCATGACCAGAGCATTTTTTGCTATTCAGCCCTGTGCTACTTTAACTGCCAATTGCGTGGTCATGTAACACTGCGCAAATTAAGAATATTTCATTTTTTTCACACAAATAGAGCTTTCTTTTGGTGGTATTTGATCACCACTGTTTTTTTTTTTATGTTTTTCAATATAAACTAGAACAAAACTAAAATTAAAAAAAATATATATTTTTACTTTCTGTTATAAAACTTACAAAAAAGAAAATTGAATTTCTTCATAAATTTAGGCCAAAAGGTATTTTGCTACAAAATAAATATATATTGGTTTGTGTGAAAGTTATAGCGTCTACAAACGAATATACTGGAATTGATGCTGCTGTAGATGCTATACTGTAATGGAGGTGATCAGCAACTTATAGTGGAACTGTGATAGAGTGGCGGGCAATCTAACGGTAAGATACATTATCTGGGAGGGTCACTAACTGACACTGAGCTCGCTAATGACACTAAGCCCTGGTTCACATTGACACAATTTGGCATGCCAAATTGCATGCCAAATCGGAGGCAATTGCCAGCAATGGCACCTTCCTAATCGCTGCACTTGAGGTGCTGCACCGATTTCAAAAAGTAGTTCTTGTACTACTTTTTGCAATTTCAGGTGCGATTTCCATAGGCATCTGTGCAGAAACCCCCACAGATGCCTATGAAATCGCCGCTGAAATTTGGACTGACATGCGGGAATGAAATGGTGCGCGTTCAGCTGAGCTTCAGTTCAATGTTCATTGTACCTGGGATAATACAGTGATCAGGGATAATACTGTACACTGACACTGTACTAATGACACTGGCTGGGGAAGGGTTAACATCTAGGGGCAGTCACAGGGTTAACTGTGTGCCTAACAATGTGTAATGTGTGCTGCTTTTACTTTACTATCTGTCTATTTTTTCCCCTACTTTGCAGTGAGAAGAAACAGCCAGATCGCTGTTCCCTGTACACAGAGTTCTGTGTTTTTGTAAACACAGAACTCTGTGTGTGATTGGCAACCGCTGATCAGCTGGCTTCAGTCAAAACCATTGGTTGAAATCAGCTGCCAAACTTGTGCTGTGTCCAATCAAAGCACGGGTCGGCAGGGGGCATGCGCATGTGCGACCCAAACCCAGAAGAAAGGGCGCAACACACCAGTACATTACCTGGCTTACAGCTGCCGCTCTCCCGCAGTGCAATCACCATGGGCAGGTGGTAAGTAGTTAATGATAAAAACAGAGCATTTTTTTTTTTATATTGAGGCCCGGTTCACACTGCTGTGGGAACCACAAGTGATTCAGACAGGATTCCTGTTCAAATCACATGCGATTCTGCAGCAGATCGATTTGAGCTCATTCATTTTGTATGGCTCAAATCGCACCACATCCACACCAAAATCCTGCAGGACCTTTTTTTGGCCACACCAGAATAGGATCGCATGGGTGTTTATACTCATGCGATCCAATTCTGCAAATTGCACTACGTTTTGCGAACCGATTTTGGAGTGATGTTAACTTGGCATACATACCCGCAGTGGTTCATATGGATGGGGTGTGCTTTTGATATGGTGAGGGAAACGCACAGAAATCGCTGCAAATTCCACACCACACCGGTTTGAATCGGGCCTAAAATAGTACACAAAAAACCCTTCTGAATGTATAAACATTATTTAGATATTCAAATATGTTATTTTTAAAGTGGTCATACAGCCAAAACATTTCATATCTTAACGCATTGCCAGCATTAAGTTAAAAAAATAGCCCACTATTTGTATCGCCTCCTCACCTCCCTAAACACTATTCTAAGTCCTATCTCTATCCATCGCTGTGCCCATCTGCAATAGAGCTGCTCTGTGTTCCTCTCCTGACAGGACACAGAGGCAGCGGTGGGAGCCAATGGCTCCTGCTGTCAAGTCAAATCCTGTGAGGAAGGATCGTGAGGCAGGGCCAAGCCGTGTTCTGTGTGTGTCTATGGATGCAAACAGCACAGCTCGGGAGTGAGCATGCACCTCTGCCCCCATAGCAAGCGGTTTACTATGGGGGCATTATGGCATACACAGAAGGGTAGAAGCTAGGAGTGCAGGTGAGGGGACCCCAGAAGAGGAGGATTGGGGCCGTTCTATGCAATACCAATCAATGCACAGAGCAGGTAAGTATAACATGTTTTTATTTTATGTTAACTGACACATGATAGTCTTGCAAAAAATGTAATTCCTTTATTTTTGTTGTCATGATTGTTTCCAGCATTTGAGCATATATATTCATGTGTCTGATTACAGTGACATTTTCAGAATTATACAAATATCCTCATATAACATAGACAAAAACTTCAGTTCAATAAGTATCATATCAACTCTGATGATAAAACAGTAACTGGGAGTTCAAGCCATACGTTTGTGTAATTGTTATTCTTCAACTTTTAATAAAAGTTCTTAAAGTGGAGTTCCACCCAAAAGTGGAACTTCCGCTGATCAGATTCCCCCCTCCCCCCCGCGCCAAGGTGTCACGTTTGGGGGGGGGGGGGGATGACAGGTGACCTTTTCCCCACATCCGGGAGCTCTGGCTGGCGGCCGCTGACGTCAGCAGCCCGGCCGCCCGGCCAATAGCAGAGCACAGTGGAGCCTCGCACATGGTTCGCATTTCCGGCGTGTCATTGGTCCCAAAAAAGTGTCAAAAATGTCCGACTTGTCCACCCCAATATCACAGTCCCGATAAAAATCGCAAATCTTTGCCATTACTAGTAAAAAAAAAAAAATTGTAAAAACGCCAGAAATTAATTCTCATGGTTTGTAAACGCGGCAACTTTTTGCGCAAACCAATCAATAAACGCCGATTGCGATTTTTTTTCCCCAAAAATACGAGGAAGAATATAAAACTCCAGAAGTTGCAAGGGGTTCCTTGAGCAATGAGCAATCTCTGCCTCTCAGATAAATTCCCAATGATGCTATTGATTTTTTTAACTATCTGTAAGGGGGTAATTCTTCTCAATGACCACAAGTGTAAGGGGCATTCTTCCCATTGGCCATCACACTAATGTATCATGAATTGTAGTTGTAGTAATTTTTAGCAGGGGTTCCCTGAGACTGGAAAGTTACTTCAAGGGTTCCTCTGTGTTGAAAAGGTTGATAAAGGCTGGTGTAGGGTATAAGTAAATCTTCGATTTGGTTAACATCATTAATTAACTTTAAAGTACTGCAATGGTTTTGTGGGTGGATTACTCTTCTTCTATAAGAGAATGATGCAGGCTCTTGCTGCATTCAGTAGATGAAGTGTCAAGAAGGTCTTATATTTCATGATACTTTTCTTATTATTTGGAGTAAGCAACCTGTCGGGCTTCACTCGGGTCTATCAGAGTGAGGTTTTTAACCTCCCTGGCGGTATTCCCGAGCCTGACTCGGGGTGAAAATTAGCAGCCAGGAGCGGTAACCCCGAGTCAGGCTCGGGCTAGTGGCAGGCAGCGCTTACCTTCTCTCCGGCGCTTCTCTCTTCCGCTCGGGCGAGTGGCTGGCAGCGCATCGCGCTCCGGCGATGTGTCACTTCCCTCTTCCGCTGTCATGTGAGCTGTGTCGCATGGGAGCGGAACTGGGCGGCAAATTCAAACCTGTGTAAAAAAAGTAGTAAACACACACACCCACAGCCTTTATAAGCTCCGGTGATACAATGTAATCTGTAGATTGCATTGTATCACCAGATATCTGACACTTGTTGCAGAAAGTTGTTACACTGCACTACTCCTTATACACACTGTCATTTTGCCCCAAAAATAAAATGGCAGCTGGACACGCAAAATCGCCTTTGGATCTACTGAGCGAAAGTGACAGCGAATTGGAAACGCTCGCGGAAGTGAGCAACAGCGAGTCGTGGGAGGAGTCATCTGGCGCTGACACTGACACCGAGACCAGCGAACCGGACTGTGACCTGAGTGACGTGCGCAACTGGTGCCCTATCGCCAGCGGTACAGATCAGGTAGCGACGCCACGATTTCCATTCACCGGATCGCCTGGAATGAAGGTGGACGTTGAACGCGACAACCCGCTGGCGTTCCTAAAATTATTTCTCAGCGATGAAATAATTGAAAAAATTGTCGTGGAGACAAATCGCTTCCAGGAGCAACAGTCTTCCAGCATGCAGGCCAGGTTTTCCAGAAGTCGCCTATGGAAGCCGGTAAGCACCGAGGAAATGTGGAATTTTCTGGGACTTATTATCCTGCAAGGCGTGGTGGGCAAGCCGGTCCAAAAATGGTACTGGACCAAAAACAGAATGCTGGCCACGCCTTTTTTCGGCTGCGTGATGTCGGAGTACCGCTTCTCCCTTATTATGAAATATTTACATTTCACAAATAATGAGGAGTATGATGAGGAAACGCATCCTGCGCCAAAGCTATAAAAGATCTGGAACGTTTGGCAAATGGTCGTGGCAAATTTCCAGCGGGTTTATGTACTGGACCGCGATGTAAGCGTAGACGACAGCTTGATGGCTTATAAAGGACGGCTCAGCTGGATACAGTATATAGCCTCAAAAAGAGCTTGCTTCGGAGTCAAAACGTTCATGCTTTGCGAGTCGGCCACTGGATATATATGGAACTGTGTGATCTATACCGGCAAAGGGACCAAATTTGACCCAAAGTACAGTGACTATGGAATGGCCACAGCATCTGTTCTAACCCTCATGGAGCCGTTGTTGGATCAGGGTTACTGTGTGACCACGGACAATTTTTATTCATCCCCTGAGCTCTATGAGGTGCTGATCAAGCGCAAAACAGACACTTACGGTACGGTAAAACCAAACCGTAAAAACATGCCATCAATGCTGTGCAAAAGGACACTAAAAAGTGGTGAGCTGGTGGCCTTTCAAAAAGGCAAAATGATGGCCATGCGCTGGAGGGACAAAAAGGACGTTTGCCTACTCAGCACAGTGCACAACACCGTCACTGCTATTGTGCCCACCAGGGCAGGAAAGGAGGTACAAAAGCCGCAGGTCGTTATAGATTATAACAGCACAATGGGAGGAGTGGACCGGGCCGACCAGGCTATGACCTTTTATCCAGCAATGCGGAAGCAGCAGAAAAAATATTACAAAAAATTTTTTCACCACATACTGGAACAGTGCCTCTGGAACGCTTATATTTTGTACAGAGCTCAGAGTGAGAAACCGGTTGTCCACTCTGAGTTCATCTGGAGGGTGGCCGAATGCATCTTTGCTACCCAAGAGGTACCATCTGCGACCAGATCTGGATGTCGGGCTGCGGACGTTGGCAACCCACTTCGCCTGACTGGTCGCCATTTTATTGAGTACATTCCGCCAAACGCCAAAAAAGCAGCAGCGACCAGAATGTGTGTGGTCTGCTGTTCCAAAAGAGATGGTAATGGGAAGAAGGTCCGGAAAGAAATCAGGTTTTACTGCCCCGATTGTGATGTTGGACTTTGTGTGGTACCCTGCTTCAAGATCTACCACACTCAGGAGGATTATTATTTTTTTTGTAGTTAAAAATTTTCTGAGTGCAAAACTAGGTGGTACAGGACCCCGGATCTGCTCCACAAGATTTACCCGACAGTAAGTGACCGCTGTTGGAGATGTGGGACAGAGCGGGGGTCCTTTATTCACATTTGGTGGTCCTGCTCACGGATCCAACCCTTCTGGAGAAAGGTCCACGATCTCACCAAAATGATCTCCTCACTCCCTTTGGAATTCGCGCCGGCCCAATACCTACTACATCATTCTAAAATCCCTAAAAAGACCTATCGTAAATCAATTGCCTTACACATGATCAATGCGGCGAGAAGGGCCCTTCCGTTGCATTGGAGGGATACCTCGCCACCCACCTGGAAGGAATGGGTAAATCGAGTAGACCAAATTAGTAGTATGGAAGAATTAATCTTTACAGCTCAAGACAGAATCTCAGTATACACAAATACTTGGGCCGAGTGGCATGCTTTTCGGAAATCTAGCACATGTCTAGAGTTGCTAAAGGACACAGCCTAGAGTGCTTATATGTCGGTAGCGACCTGGATACACATGATAATTTAAGCTCTCAATGATACAACCACTTGAGATAGGGCCTCTTTCCTGTGCTAGACTAAAGGTCTCCCCCCCCCCCAGTTATTTATTTATTTTTTTTTTTTTCCTCTTTCCTTTACATGAAGCATCAATAGGGGGAGAGTGGTCGGGGGACACGGGACGCTAGTCAGTCCCCCAATCCACTTACCCCCATTTCTTACTTAGGCCGCACCTGCCGAATTATCCCCCATCCCTCTTCACCTTAGGATCATCCCCACCAGAGGAAGCATGATGGGGATGGCAAGAAAGGCTCTTATCCCTGGTAGGGACAGAGTTAACATGAGACTGCAGTTGCTTGTTGTTAAGATACTTCTTATGAAGGTTTTATGAAGATGGATGTGACTGAACATGTACCTTGACCATAAATCATTAATGTACGATTATTTTCTCGATGTAATGTATTTTGAACGATTTGTTGTTCTGTTACACACCCTTTTGCTCAATAAAATGTTATTGGGAAAAAAAAAAAAAATATTTCTGAGTGTTTCCATCTGAATACATTTATGTTATTTATTTGATTATAATTCATGAATTTGTGTGTTTCTTACTTTATTACATCTCAGATGTCTACTAGAGTGTAGTTTGGTCAGGTTTAAGTAAGTAATTACTAACCATTGCAGGCCTATAGTACATAACGCCATATCTCCATGCAGAAAACCATTACCGCTTTCAGCAATAAATTCCAGACTCAGTCATACCGCCAGGGAGGTTAATGGTATTGGTGACTGTGGTCCTGGATGAGTCCAATGTAGGTCCAGGGATGAACTGTACACCCCCCCCCCCCTGTTCAGTTCACAGCAGAACTCCCAAACAGGGGAAAAGTTCTGACCCCTACTGCGAACCCCATTTAAGTCTAAGGAAGCCGAACAGGAAAAATTAAAAGTGCACATTCTGAAGGCTTATATGCAAGTAATTGGCCATAAAAGGGGTATGGGAGTCTGGGTACTGCCCTGGGGGACATGTTTCAATTTTTTTTTAAACAATTGTTTTTTCAGGAGCAGTGATTTAATTTATGCTTAAAATGCAACAACAAAAAAGAAAAATTCCTTTAATTATCGTGCCTGGGGGAGGGGGGGGGGTGGGGGGTCCCCTTAGTGTACCTGTGAAGTGGTGCATCTGTAGCATGCATAAAATATGCTACAGCAAAAATTACATTTCTAAAGAAAAAAAAAATGAGTCAAATCCCATTTAAAATTACAATTGCCGGCACCCGTTCATACCAGGCCCTCCAGCATGCATAACCGCTGACCAACTTCAAGGGCATATCCACCTCATCAGAGCTCATCAGAGTAACACATTTTACTATTTTTAACCTCTAGAGATCCGCGCTATAGACGAAAGACGTCTACAGCGCGGATCTGAATCTCCGGGTGGACGTCCATGGACGTCCGCCCCTTTACACGCCCCCTGCGCGCACTCACAGGCGGCGGCGCGGGGCCGCCGCACGCTGCGTGGCCGTGCCCGCGGGTCGGGCGGACTTGATGTCCGCTTCTGACCCGCGATCGCCTGCAAAGCTGTAGAACGGGGAACCGCCAATGTAAACACGGCGGTTCCCCATTCTGTGAGAGGGGGACAAGCAGATCTACTGATCCCTGTCACTGTCATCAGTTAGATCTGTTATGTCCCGGCCAGCCCCGCCCCCCCACAGTTAGAACACACCCAGGGAACATTGTTAACCCCTTCACTGCCCCCTGCAGGTTAACCCCTTCACTGCCAATGACATTTATACAGTAATCAGTGGACATTTAAATTTCTGATCGCTGTATAAATGTCATTGGTCTCAAAAATGTGTCAAAAATGTCCGACATGTCCCCCCCAATATCAAAGTCCCGATAAAAATTGCAGATCGCCGCCATTACTAGTAAAAAAATAATAATAATAAAAACACCATAAATCAATTACCATAGTTTGTAGACGCGATAACTTTTGCGCAAACCAATCAATAAACGCCGATTGCAATTTTTTTTACCAAAAATATGTAGAAGAATATAAATCGGCCAAACCCAATGAATAATTTATTTTTTTATTTTTTATTTTTGGATATTTATTAGAGCAAAAAGTAAAAAATATTGTTCTTTTTTCAAAATTGTCGCTCTTTGTTTTGTTTATAGCGCAAAAAATAAAAACCGCAGAGATGATCAAATACCACCAAAAGAAAGCTCTATTTGTGGGGAAAAAAGGACATCAATTTTATTTGGGTACAACGTCGCACGA
>BLSH010015614.1:2336276-2366566 GCA_018402905.1 Glandirana rugosa
GTGGGGAGTGTAAAAACATTTATAAAATAATATAGAAAAGTACAGTGCTGTGACTTCTTTACTGTGAAACGATTTTACATTTCATCATTCATATGTCGAACATATTGTCACATTTAAACGACAGGGGAGTTTTATTGAGTTTTGTGTCGGTAATTACAGATTTGGGACGTTGTTTTCACACATGTGGGGATTCACTTTTACAGGTTTAACCCGGTTTAATCGGTGAAAGGGAGGGGCCACAGTACACTGAGTAATCAGAATGTTCCACAGTCCACCCTTACCCCTCATCCAGACAATTTAAACCACAATAGTGAGAGTGAAAGAGTATGACCGGTGACCTTCAGGTTGTACCGTGGAGTACCGCTTATTGAGGGACTCCTAGACTTTTTTTATTAACAACAAGATGTATTTCTACCGGATCCGATATTCTTCTAACGGTTCTGGGACTTTGACTCGACGTCGTACCACCGGTTCTGGTATGTCGCCAAATTGTCCTGTCCAAGGTGTGTCTTTTCCGGAGTAGTACCACCTAGTTTCTTCAACTCACGTGAACGAGGAACCTGTCCTGTTAAACCGCTGTATGGTCTTGGCCACCATGCTGCAGCTCAGTTTCAGGGTCTTGGCAATCTTCTTATAGCCTAGGCCATCTTTATGTAGAACAACAATTATTTTTTTCAGATCCTCAGGGAGTTATTCGCCATGAGGTGCCATGTTGGACTTCCAGTGGCCAGTATGAGAAAGTGAGAGTGATAACACCAAATTTAACAGACCTACTCCCCATTCCCACCTGACACCTTGTAAGACTAATGAGTCACATGACACCGGGGAGGGAAAGTGGCTAATTTGGCCCAATTTGGACATTTTCACTTAGGGGTGTACACACTTTTGTTGCAGGGTTTAGACATTAATGGCTGTGTTTTGAGTTATTTTGAGGGGACAGCAAATTTACACTGTTATACAAGCTGTATACTTACTACTTTACATTTTAGCAAAGTGTCATTTCTTCAGTGTCGTGACATGAAAAGATATAATAAAATATTTACAAAAATGTGAGGGGTGCACTCACTTTTGTGAGATACTGTATATAGATTGTTGTTACTGACCTCTCCTTCTTCTAATGGCAGTTGTCTGGCAGTCATTTTTAAAGTGTTACTAAAGCCAGGACCCTGCATTCACTATATCTGGTCTCCCAAAGTACACAGAACATGGAAATGCAATCATTTTAGTAAATATAAACTGCTAAATACTTTTTCAGCAGTATATAGCAGTCTTGTGACTCTGATTAAAGCTTGTAGGAGTAGATTTAATTCTACTCTGACTGTCCTATAAGGCTTCAGGACCCCTGGCCCTCTGTCTGGACAGCGCTGCTTGGCCCTGTGCTGATCACATGCATCCTTCCAAGAAAAAAAAAACCTCTCTAGCAATACATGCCAAACTAAGCATGTGCAGAGTGACTGCAAAGGCTCTGTCTTATCAGTGGATGGATTGGGAACAGCAGATAAAGAGGAGGATCATAGAAGACAGGATCAACAGTCTTTTTACACAATGCGTAGGATTAACCCCTTAGGTTCCACAGTGAGTATAACAAGCATGCTTTACTGCATATACAGTACAGACTGATGAGCTTGCAGGAGGAATGGGAGACAGGAAGTACCTAGGTCCTGGAGGTCCAGTCCGAGGGAGGAGATTTGCCAGACTTTGCTGAGGGAACTGAAGATACTGCAGTAACCCCCATCAGCAGCAGACAGCTCTTTTCTAACAGACCTTCCACCACCCAGGCCAGAGCAGCTGAATACAGGCAGTGGGTCAATAGGTCCTCTAGCGCTTGTGTCCTGTCAGGAAAAGGGAAGCCCAGAGAATTGCCAAGGTTTTCCAGATTGCAGTGGGAAGTTCAGCAGAAAGATGCTCTAGAGTGGGGTCTGGACTACCTTTATGTTCCTCCTGAGACCATGGACATCTTTGAGAACTCCCGGGGAGAGTGGGAGGATGACCTGGTTTGGGAGTATCTGCATATCCCTAAGACCCCTTTCACACAGGGGCTGTAGCAGTAAATCGCTGCTAGTTTTACTGGCGCTTCACCGCTGTTTTCGGGCAGCATCGGGGTGCTTTTAACCCCTAAGAAGGGGTTAAAAGCGCTGGCGCTTCCGAAGCATTTTTTAGCCGCTTTGGGAGCGCTGCCCATTCATTTCACTGGGCAGGGGCGGAGCAGTGTATACACCACTTCCGCACCACCCCAAAAATGCTGCTTGCAGGACTTTTTTTCCTGTCCTGCAAGCACACTGCCCCAGTGTGAAAGTACTCAGGCTTTCACACTGGAGTGGATTGGGGGGAGTTTTTCAGGCACTTTAAAGGCGCTATTTTTAGCGATAAAGCGCCTGCCCCAGTCTGAAAGGGGTCTTAATTTGCTTCTTCTGGAGCTAATTAATCTGTTACTGAAGGATGGAGACAATATGACAGTGAGAAAATTAGATTGAAGTGAGTTAACACAGAGTGGCTCTGTGGATCCAGAAAAAGGGTATCATGTGCCTTGTCCCGAAAACAAGATTGTAGGGAGAATTGAATGTGCAATGGGATGTGGACTTTATGGGCACAGTCACACAATATACAATATAATTCAAAAATGTATATAATTTTATTAAATAGCATTAAAAAGACATCTTAGTCAAACATGACATAATGATCACACATAGGAAGGGAAAGTTCTCATAGCTGATCATGAGCTGCCACTAATACATATAGGAACCCTGTGACATAGCATCTCGGTGTAACCCAATCTGCTATTCAGATATAGTCCAGGATACTTGTACCATAGTTCCAGTAAAGTGGCAGATATCATCCATTCGCTCTGTATGTTGCACGGGGGAAGATTCCTCAGGAGCAGAGGACAACTAATGTGCGAAAAACAGCATTTAAGCATTTGATGTCATAAACATAATATATACAAAAACAAAATACACATATACATGTATAAAACTATATTGTGACTTGCCACTTACATCATATGTGTGATGACAGAAAATAAAAACCAAGCAGGGACGGCAGGGTTAATATGGAATAAGGAGGCAGCTGGGCAAAATCCCCCAGGGTAGACAAAAATAGTGCTTTACAGGGAAGGGTAGGAAAATGTTGTTACTGATATAAACAATATTTAGTAAATGCAAAACTAAATGGTATAAAACATAACAGAAAAAAAAAAAAGCTAAAGCGGCAAACTGGGGCAATAACAGAAAAGAAATACAGTACATATGTTACCTAAATAGGTCGCACAACCCCTTGACCACCAACAGGAAGGACCAGCAGTCTAAGGACCAAAAGGAAGCGGATGATAGTCATAGACAGTGACCTACAAAATACCTAGCTTCCATACAAATGACTGGTCAGTAGTGGATCTAAACCAAGGGAGATTGTTTCAGCTGGGAATCTATGAAATGCAGGGAAAAAGATATCACAGATATAACAGTGGGCTACAGAGACCATTAGGACATAAAATAGCAAGCCACCGCTCTCACTAGAGCAGGTGTATCCACCAAAAAAAAAAAAATCACAAGGAGATGTAGTCAAGCTGGGGGATATGCTCAGCCATATGCGCCACTGCCGTCCAAATGACCATCCAGTCCAAGCATGGAGGTGAAAAGGTACTAATAGGGGCGTACTTAAGTACAAATGCCCTGCACTGGAAACCCCAATCGGCAACCACATACTGAAGCGTCATCCAGGCCGGCCGCATGATGTCGGCAGGCTCCACCCACCGGCATAGGGAAACCAAGACTGCATGAGTGGAGCCTGCTGAAGTCATGCGGCTGGCCTGGATGACGCTTCAGTCGGCGGTTGCCGATTGGTGTTTCCAGTGCGGGACATATGTACTTAAGGACACCCCTATTAGTACCTTTTCACCTCCATGCTTGGACTGGACGGTCGTTTGGATGGCAGTGGCACATTTGGCAGAGCATATCCCCCAGCTGGTAAGCTTTACTACATCTCCTTGTGATTTTTTTTTTTTTGGTGGATACACCTGCTCTAGTGAGAGCGGTGGCTTGCTATTTTATGTCCTAATGGTCTTTGCAGCCCATTGGTTATGGTTAGAGTTGAGCGGACACATGGATTTTTGGGTTCGTCTGGTTCGGCCGAACTTTGCGGAAAAGAACTATACCCCGGACCCTGAACCCCATTGAAGTCAATGGTGACCCGAACTTTTGGGCACAAAAATGGCTGTAAAAAAGTCCTGGAAAGGGCTAGAGGGCTGCAAAAGGAAGCAAAATGTGGGTAAGAGTAGGACAAGTGCCCTGCAAACAAATGTGGATAGGGAAATAACTTAAAATCACATAAAAAAAATAAAAATGGGAGGAGGAGGTGGATGTGGAGTAGGAGCCTAGAGGTTGACTAGGCCATGACCGTGGCAGTGTAGATGGAAGTGGCGGTGGAGGAGGAGGAGGAGGAGGAGGTAGCCAACATGTTTTTTTCTTTGTTTGTTTTTTTTATCTAATTGGGGTAGCCCCAAGATATTGAGACATATTAAAAAAAAAAGTATACCAATGGCTGTGTGAGGCCGGTCTAAATGGCTATTCTGCACAAGGAAAAGACAAGTCTTGTGGGATCCATGCCTGGTTCATTTTAATAAACGTTAGCTTGTCCACGTTGGCTGTGCACAGGCGGCTGCGCTTGTCTGTGATAACGCCCTCTGCCGTGCTAAACACACTTTCAGACAATACGCTGGCTGCAGGGAAGGCCAGCACCTCCAAGGCATAAAGGGCAAGCTCAGGCCATGTGCCCAATTTGGAGACCCAGAAGTTGAATGGGGCAGACCCATCAGTCAGTACGTGTAGGCGTGTGCACACATACTGTTCCATATGTTGCTGAAATGCTGCCTCCTGCTAAGACGTTGCCTATCAGCTGGTGGTGCTGTTTGTTGTGGCGTGCTGCTGACAAAACTTTTCCACATTTGAGCCATGCTAACCCTGCCTTCTGAGGTGCTGGCGGTGCCACAGCTGCCTTGGTGACCTCTTCCTCCTCCTCCGCCTTCGCCTTGTGCTTCCACTGAGCCCCCTGTGTCATTTGGGAGTGCCCTCAGCAGCGCGTCTAACAGCGTGCGCTGGTAGTCGCCCATCTTCCGATCATGCTCCAGTGAGGGAATTAAGGACGGCATGTTGTCCTTGTAACGGGGATCCAGCAGGGTGGCCACCCAGTAATCAGCACAAGTTACAATGTGGGCAACTCGGCTGTCGTTGTGCAGGCACTGCAGCATGTAGTCGCTCATGTGTGCCAGGCTGCCCAGAGGCAAAGACAAGCTGTCCTCTGTGCGAGGTATATCATCTGTGTCCTCTGTATCCCCCCAGCCACGCTCCAGTGATGCCCGCAAGCTGCGTTGGGTGCCACCCTGCTGTGAACACGGTTCCTCCTCCTCCTCCTCATCATCTTCCTCGTCCTCCTCATCCTCCAGAACTGTGCCCTGGCTTGAAATTTTTTTACCTGGCCTATGCTGGTGCAGGAACCCACCCTCCGAGCCACTTGTGAATGACTGGCCTGATAACCGTGGAAATTACCCCTCTTCCTCCTCCTCTTCCTCCTGTGCCACATCCTCTTCCATCATCGCCCAAAGTGTTTTTTAAAGGAGACATAGAAGTGGGATAGTAACGCTGTGAACAGCGTCATCGGCACTGGCCATGTTGGTGGAGTACTCGAAACACCGCAATATGGTACACAGGTCTCGTATGGAGACCCACTCGTTGGTGGTGAAGTGGTGCTGTTCCGCAGAGCGACTGACCCGTGCGTGCTGCAGGTGAAACTCCACTATTGCCTGCTGCTGCTCGCACAGTCTCTCTAGCATGTGCAAGGTGGAGTTCCACCTTGTGGGCATGTCGCATAGGAGACGGTGAGCAGGAAGTCCGAAGTTCTGCTGCAGCGCAGACAGGTGAGCAGCAGCAGGGTGAGAACGGCGAAAGCGCGCGCAGACGGCCTGCACTTTCTGCAGCAGCTCTGACATATCCAGGTAGTTTTTTTAGAAATTTCTGCACCACCAAATTCAGCACATGCGCCAGGCAAGGGATGTGCGTCAAACCGGCTAGGTCCAGAGCTGCTATGAGATTTCACCCATTATCGCACACCACCAGGCTCAGTGGCAACAACCACTTATCGGTCTGTTGTTCAATGCCCATCCACAGCTGCTGCGCAGTGTGGGGTTTATCCCCCAAACATATCAGTTTTAAAACTGCCTGCTGTCGTTTCCCCCTGGATGTGCTGAAGTTGGTGGTGAAGGTGTTACGCTGAGCGGATGAGGAGGTGGTAGAGGAGGAGGAGGAAGCACAGTAGGAGGAGGAGGCAACAGGAGGCAAAGAGAAATGCCCTGCAATCCTCGGTGGTGGAAGGACATGCGCCAAACGGCTAGTCGCCTCAGGCCCACCCGCCACTGCATTTGCCCAGTGTGCAGTTAGCGAGATATAGTGTCCCTGCCCGTGCTTACTGATCCACGTATCAGTGGTTATGTGGACCTTGCCACAGATAGCGTTGCGCAGTGCACACCTGATCTCGTCCCGACTTGTTTGTGCAGGGAAGGGATGGCTCACCTGGAAAAGTAGTGGCGGCTGGGAACCACGTACTGTGGGACAGCCACCGCCATCAGGTTTTTAAAACTGTCCGTGTCTACCAGACGGAATGACAGCATTTCAAAGGCCAGGAATTTTGAAATGCTGGCATTCAGGGCCAGGGATCGTGGGTGGGTGGGGGGGGTACTTCCTCTTTCTCTCCAGTGTTTGGCAGATGGAGAGCTGTAAGCTTCCATGGGACCGTGTGGAAATGCTTGGGGACGGTGGCAGACATGGTGGCGTTGCTGTCACATCATCTGTTTGCTGGGTGGCAGGTGACACTGGCACTGTAGAGGAGGAGTAAGAGCCCGAGGCAGCAGCAGAAGAGGAAGCAGGAGGAGACCGAGACCTTTCTTGGATTTTCAGGTACTTATTCCACTGCAGCTCGTGCTTTGAATTTAGATGCCTAGTCATGCAGGTTGTGCTCAGGTTTAGAAGCTTTATGCCTTGCTTCAGGCTCTCATTGCACAATGTGCAAACCACTCGTGTCTTGTCGTCAGCACATTTTCTGAAGAACTGCCACGCCGGGGAACGCCTTTGAGCTGCCTTTGGTGTGCTAGGTCCCTGGGTGCGGTGGGTAGTAGCAGGCATACTGTCTAGAGGACGCTCGCTCTGCTTTTGCAACCTGCTTCCTCTTTTGCTGTGCTGGTGCCTCTGTGCGACCACCACCTCTTCCTCCAAACTGCACACATCACTCGCATGACCTTCATTCCATGTGGGGTCTAGGACCTCATCATCCTCCTCCACATCATCTTCCACCCACCCTTCACCACTGCCCTCCTTGTCAGTCTGCACACTGTGGAAAGCCGCAGCAGTTGGCACCTGTGTTTTGTCATCATCAGAGACGTACTGCGCTGGTGTTTCCATGTCCTCATCCTGCAACAGAAGTGGTTGGGCATCGGTGCACTCAATGTCTTTCACTTCTGGGGCAGGGCTATGTGGATGGCCCACGGAAAGCACACCAGGAGAGTCATCAAAAAGCATAAGAGACTGTTGCATGACTTGGGGCTCAGATTGCTTGGCTGATTTACAAGGGGCTGAGGTAAAAGACAGATGGCCATGGGGTTCAGGTGCCAACTCTGAGCTTTCATCAAGGGACCGGGTGGGAGACAATGTGAAGGAACTGGAGGCATTGTCAGCCACCCAATCTACTAGCACCTGTACTTGTTCTGGCCTCACCATTCGTTGAGCGACATTCGGGCCTACCATATAACGTTGAAGGTTCTGTCGGCTACTTGAACCTGAAGAAGGTGTTTCACTTGTGCGTGTAGCTGGCACAAATCGACCATGTCCACTCCTTGCAACAGGAACTTCACCAACACCACCAACACCAGCAGCACCACTACCACGACCACTTCCCTTATTTGACACTCTCCTCATTCTGGCCACAAATGTACTATGTAACACCATTTATTAATACCAAAAAACAGCAACGTAGACGCACTTTTTATTTTTGTGCAAGAAATGCACCATTCACACCAGCAGCAGGAACCTCTCCCTACACCAGTATGATATGATTTTAGAACAATAATCTGTCCCTCACAGGAGCAGCAGGAACTTCTCCCTGTAGCACTATGATGAGATGATTTTAGAACAATAATCTGTACCTCACAGGAGCAGCAGGAACCTCTCCCTGTAGCACTATGATGAGATGATTTTAGAACAATAATCTGTCCGTCATAGCACCAGCAGGAACCTCTCCCTCTAGCAGTATGTGATGATTTTAGAACAATAATCTGTTCCTCACAGGAGCAGCAGGAACCTCTACCTTTAGCAGTAGGAGATGATTTTAGAACAATAATCTGTCCCTCACAGCACCAGCAGGAACCTCTCCCTATAGCACTATGATGAGATGATTTTAGAACAATAATCTGTCCCTCACAGGAGCAGCAGGAACCTCTCCCTCTAGCAGTATGCGATGATTTTAGAACAATAATCTGCCCCTCACAGCATCAACAGGAAGCTCTCCCTATAGCAATATGTGATGATTTTAGAACAATAATCTGCCCCTCACAGCACCAGCAGGAACCTCTCCCTATAGCAGTAGGAGATGATTTTAGAACAAGAATCTGTCCCTCACAGCACCAGCAGGAACTTCTCCCTATAGCACTATGATGAGATGATTTTAGAACAATAATCTGTCCCTCACAGGAGCAGCAGGAACCTCTCCCTCTACCAGTATGTGATGATTTTAGAACAATAATCTGCCCCTCAAAGCACCAGCAGGAACCTCTCCCTCTAGCAGTATGTGATGATTTTAGAACAATAATTTGCCCCTCAAAGCACCAGCAGGAACCTCTCCCTATAGCACTAGGAGATGATTTTAGAGCAATAATCTGTCCCTCACAGCACCAGCAGGAACTTCTCCCTATAGCAGTAGGAGATGATTTTAGAACAATAATCTGTCCCTCACAGCACCAGCAAGAACCTCCCCTATAGCAGTAGGAAATGATTTTAGAATAATCTGTCCCTCACAGCACCAGCAGGAACCTCTCCCTATAGCACTAGGAGATGATTTTAGAACAATAATCTGTCCCTCACATCACCAGCAGGAACCTCTCCCTCTAGCAGCATGTGATGATTTTAGAACAATAATCTGTCCCTCACAGCACCAGCAGGAACCTCTCCCTATAGCAGAAGGAGATGATTTTAGAACAATAATCTGTCCCTCACAGCACCAGCAGGAACCTCTCCCTATAGCAGTAGGAGATGATTTTAGAACAATAATCTGTCCCTCAAAGCACCAGCAGAAACCTCTCTCTATAGCAGTAGGAGATGAGTTTAGAACAATAATCTGTCCCTCACAGCACCAGCAGGAACCTCTCCCTATAGGAGTAGGAGATGATTTTAGAACAATAATCTGTCCCTCGCAGCACCAGCAGGAACCTCTCCCTATGACAGTAGGGGATGATTTTAGAACAAAAATCTGTCCCTCACAGCACAAGAAGCAACCTCTCCCTCTAGCAGTATGTGATGATTTTAGAACAATAATCTGTCCCTCACAGCACCAGCAGGAACCTTTCCCTATAGCACTAGGTGATGATTTTAAAACAATAATCTGTCCCTCACAGAACCAGCAGGAACCTCTCCCTATAGCAGTAGGAGATGATTTTAGAACAACAATCTGTCCCTCACAGCACCCGCAGGAACCTCTCCCTATAGCACTAGGAGATGATTTTAGAACAATAATCTGTCCCTCACAGCACCAGCAGGAACCTCTCCCTATTGCAGTAGGAGATGATTTTAGAACAATAATCTGTCCCTCACAGCACCACCTCACAGCACCAGCAGGAACCTCTCCCTATAGGAGTAGGAGATGATTTTAGAACAATAATCTGTCCCTCACAGCACCAGCAGGAACCTCTCCCTATAACAGTAGGGGATGGTTTTAGAACAAAAATCTGTCCCTCACAGCACCAGAAGCAACCTCTCCCTCTAGCAGTATGTGATGATTTTAGAACAATAATCTGTCCCTCACAGCACCAGCAGGAACCTCTCCCTATAGCACTAGGTGATGATTTTAAAACAATAATCTGTCCCTCACAGAGCCAGCAGGAACCTCTCCCTATAGCAGTAGGAGATGATTTTAGAACAATAATCTGCCACTCACAGCACCAGCAGGAACCTCTCCCTATAGCACTAGGAGATGATTATAGAACAATAATCTGTCCCTCACAGCACCAGCAGGAACCTCTCCCTCTAGCAGTATGTGAGGATTTTAGAACAATAATCTGTCCCTCACAGCACCAGCAGGAACCTCTCCCTCTAGCAGTATGTGATGATTTTAGAACAATAATCTGTCCCTCACAGCACCAGCAGGAACCTCTCCCTATAGCACTAGGTGATGATTTTAGAAAAATAATTTGTCTCTCACAGCACCAGCAGGAACCTCTCTCTATAGCAGTAGGAGATGATTTTAGAACAATAATCTGTCCTTCACAGCACCAGCAGGAACCTCTCCCTCTAGCAGTATGTCATTATTTTAGAACAATAATCTGTCCCTTGCTGCACCGGCAGGAACCTCTCCCTATAGCACTAGGAGATGATTGATTTTAGAACAATAATCTGTCCCTCACAGCACCAGCAGGAGACTCTCCCAATAGCACTAGGAGATGATTTTAGAACAATAATCTGTCCCTCACAGCACCAGCAGGAACCTCTCCCTATAGCAGTAGGAGATGATTTTAGAACAATAATCTGTCCCTCACAGCACCAGCAGGAACCTCTCCCTATAGCACTAGGAGATGCTTTTAGAACAATAATCTGTCCCTCACAGCACCAGCAGGAACCTCTCCCTATAGCAGTAGAAGATGATTTTAGAACAATAATCTGTCCCTCATAGTACCAGCAGGAATCTCTCCCTATGGCAGTAGGAGATGATTTTAGAACAATAACCTGTCCCTCACAGCACCAGCAGGAACTTCTCTCTATAGCACTAGAAGATGATTTTAGAACAATATCCTGTCCCTCACAGCACCAGCAGGAACCTCTCTCTATAGCAGTAGGAGATGAGTTTAGAACAATAATCTGTCCCTCACAGCACCAGCAGGAACCTCTCCCTATAGCAGTAGGAGATTGTTTTAGAACAATAATCTGTCCCTCACAGCACCAGCAGGAACCTCTCCCTATAGCACTAGGTGATGACTTTAGAACAACAATGTGTCCCTCACAGCACCAGCAGGAAGCTCTCCCTATAGCAGTAGGAGATGATTTTAGAACAATAATCTGTCCCTCACAGCACCAGCAGGAACCTCTCCCCATAGCACTATGAGATGAGAATAAGCTGATTCCCCCCAGAGAGATTTTATATTAACACTACTTAAGTTTGCCGCCTCCTATAATTATTTTTGGTTTGGGAACGGCTACTTTTTACAAAACAGGGGGGTGGCTATAGGGGGCAAAATATGCCCCTAGCTTAGGGAATTTATTTCTGGCTAGGTGGGAGGAGGACGTCATCGACTCTCAGAACAGACCTGAGTTGGTATTCTGGGTACGTTATATCGATGACGTCCACCTCCTGTGGAAAGGAGACCAGATGTCTCTGTTGGACTTCATAGGGTCCCTTAATCAGAATGATAGGGGTATTAAGTTGAACTTCGAGATGAGTCAAACAGAAGTACATTTTCTGGACCTGAATATTAAAATGGAGGAAGGGAGAATGTTAACATCTACCTACTTCAAACCTACGGATAGGAACTCCTTCATATCCAGGGGCAGTTGCCATCATAGTCCCTGGCTAGAAGGGGTTTCCAAAAGCCAGCTACTCTGCATTAGGAGAAATTGTACCAATCTCAGAGATTTTGACAGTCAAGCGTATGTACTTGTTGAGAGGTTTTCCGATAAGGGGTATGAGAGAGGCCACCTGCAGAATGTGGTTCAAGTAGTAAGAGATACAAATAGAAAAATCTTGCTCATAAGGAAGAATCATGATTCAGATCCCCCTGTTGAACAAAAACGGGACTTTGCATTTATTACAACTTTCTCTACCCAGCACAGGGCAATCAAACAAATTTTGAGTAGACATTGGCACATTCTACAGAATGATAGTATTTTGAAAACAGCCTTGCCCCCCTGTCCCCAAGTTACTTATAGGGGAGTATCCTCTTTGAAAAATGTACTAGTGCATAATACCAATGATCCCCCCCGGGCACCTTTAGGTTCCACAACCTAAAAGGTTATTTCAAATGTGGCCAATGTCAGGCCTGTAACCTTAATAAATGCCATACGAGGAAGATTGTGAATTTTTCCTCTAACACTACTGGTAGAACCTTTAACATTGAGTACTTTATCACTTGTAGGACTACACATGTGGTCTATTTATTGCAGTGCCCCTGTGGCCTGCAGTATGTGAGCAGCACCACGAGGGCGCTGAACATTAGGCTGAACGAGCATCTAGTCAATATTTGTAACGGATATAAATACTATAGTGTATCTAGGCATTATGATCGGGTGCATAGAAGGGATCCTACGGGCACCCTATTTGTTGAAATTAATTGTTTTTCTTCTCATTGGAGAGGAAGTCTGATGGTGAGGGAGCTATCTAAGCTGGAATCTAAATGGATTTTCCTCCTTAAAAGCCACTCCCCCTTAGGGCTGAATATTGAGCTTGACGTTAATTGTTTTATTGATAATTCATGATGTATGTTTTTATATCTGTACCTGTTTCATGAGTCCTTTTACCTTTAATCATATTAGCATATACTTTTATTGAATTTAATTTTTTATTTATTTATTTATTTTTTTATATTTAACATTTATTTTTTCGTTTTTTGGTGATAAAATCAATAATTTTTGATGTGTATACCTCGCTATAGATTCTGTGCTGTCAATTTTTATATTGAGAGTTTTATATTAGAGATTATTCATTTCATATATGTTTTATAATATAGAATCGGTCAATCCCACTGTGTTTTGAAATCTATAGTATGCGTGTAATTCGGGTCGCCTTTACCATTTGTCTATAGGAAGATGGAGCAGTATGATCTGGAGCGAGGCTTGGTTTGAACCAGGCCTCGCTATACGGGCGAGAGCTATTCATTTGATAATGTGTCTGGAACGCATGTTATGAGTGTATGGAATGCAACCAGGAAATGCTCCCACGCTGCGTTCATCCGGTGGTCTGACGAACGATCGTTTGTGTGTGACCTATGGGGATAAATGGATTGGGCGACCGGTAGTAACGATGGACCTATGGGAATAAAGGTTCTGATATTTATAGCAGTGAAGGGAGCCAACCTTCCTGCCCCGGAAGAAGTCAGTTCGGACAAAATCGATAGGGCGGAAGTGCTGTCTCTGATCTCTCCGCTGCATTTACATGCTGATGGATTGACATTGATTGCGATACACCCTTTGGACCTTTTGTAAGTGCAATAGTTTTTATTAAAGGATTATGTTTTAAACTTTATTACACTATTGTGGTTCTCCTTCTGTGTCCTGACACAGAAGCTTGACTTCACCGAGACTTTCCAACCTCACGGTCCCCAGCTGGCGAAAAGGGCTGCTCTGGTACTCTTTCAGACTCTGCACTCTGGCTTCTGGAAACAGGAGTGTGGTCCCTTGGTGGCGACAGTTCTCCTTTACCCCTGACCCTGGTTCACGCTTTGCCTCTGGCAACAGGAGTGGTTGACCCATGCTAGCGACTATGTTCCTTTACCTCTGATAAAGAGGGGTTCTTCGGCCGGTAGAACCCGCGTAACTCGGTTAGACTTGCCAGAATTAAGCTCCAACCTCCGCTGCTTCTTTCCATCCTGGGTAGGCCTCAGCCTGCCTAGCAACCAGGAATGCCCGGATAGGCCTCAGGCTTCTGGCCTAGCAGCTGGGAGCTTTCGACACATGTCCACTCAGACAACCGTCCAGGTGCCACAGAAGCCCATCACCTGATTCCTCCCAAATAAATAGGTTCTCCCAGCAGGCCACGGGCCAAAGAAAACCCCTGCCAATTGGCTGGAACAACCTATACCCTCATATTCCAAGTTCATATACACCTTGTCAGTCCAATTCCATAAGTGACAATGCCTGCCAATGGCAGAGGGGAGAGATGCATCAAACTTGAAGTTAGAGCAGAAATCAGGAGATCCCCTAATAATTAGCCAGGCTAGTAGTAGAACTAAATTTGACAGCATCCCTGTTCAAGACCAATGTGCTACATAACATAGGTTGGATTATTAGCACACCTACACCCTCCCAGTAAAGGACACACCTACCAGTGTCATTCAGTCTGTGTCTTCATGTTTGCCTCAAGTGGTTGCCCCG
The DNA here is from genome assembly GCA_018402905.1 of Glandirana rugosa. Taxonomy (NCBI): domain Eukaryota; kingdom Metazoa; phylum Chordata; class Amphibia; order Anura; family Ranidae; genus Glandirana; species Glandirana rugosa. Next base: position 2,350,607 of record BLSH010015614.1, read on the forward strand.
CTTATCAGGAACATACAATCTCCAAATGATAGAATACATTAGGTATATAAGCATATGTACCTGTGCAGTGTACAACAGAAAATATCAAATGTCCAATTCTCTGGCCATGATCAGTGCTAATAAACAGAAAACAATTCAAGCTGTACGTCATTGGGCATGTGTAGGGTACAAAGCAGGACATCTCAACTTTGTGAGGGCTACTTCCCCCAAATTGTTGACAAGCACATTTGTCATTAGCATCTCAAATTTAAATATAGGTGCAGAATCACACCATACTTCTAAAGCCATGTCTGACTAAAAATACCTGTTATACATTAGGGGAACTCGCTCTCTTTATTTGTAATGCGGCATAAGAGCTGGGGGAGGAGAATCAGCAGGATGGCTCTTTTGCACAAGCACTTTTACTTGTGCAAATGCTATGATGCTTGATCCGATACCCCCCAGCAGGAGGCCAGTACACCCGGTGTTCTTAGCATAGCGTAGGGTAGGGTAGCCTCACAGATGATCGGTGCTGTGTTGGGTACAGTTACAAGCACCGATCTCGCTGTATAGCTTTTCTGAAAGATGCTTCTCCTCCTCTCTGTCCTGCGGCTGTCAGCTACTTTATTGAAAGCCAGTAACTCCCCCCGCCACCGCACCGATCACCCCTGACTGTCCCCTGTGTCCTCCTCCGGCTCCCCGGCTCCTCTTCCGGCTCCCCGGGTCCTCCTCTGGCTCCCAGTGTCCTCCTCCGTTCCCCCCTCACCCTGGATCTGTCAGGATGGAGAGCGGAGCAAGGAGCGGGAAAATCTGTCATTTACTGGCTCCTTCCTTTTCTAAATGAACAGAGCCGATGATCACTGCCTCTGTCCATTCGTAACTGAGCATCATAAACTGTGTGTAGGATGCCTCAGTTTATGAATGAACAAGAGCATCTGTCTCCTGTCCATTCATCATCAGTGCAGCTGAAGCTGCAGAGAAAGGGACTGGGGAATCTGTGTCCTCAGTCCCTTTCTCTTCTTCAAAAGGCAGATGTCAGGGGTCTGTTTAGATCCATCATATTTCACCAATGTCCCTCCCCCCAACAGGGCTGATAGAAAAAAAAAGAATTGTAATAAATAAATATTTAAAGGTTAAATGGTACAAATAATAATCAATATAAAAAAAAACAAAAACACTGACACCGTCTGCACCCCCCCCCCCCAAAAAAAAGAAAGAATTCTAAAAGAAAAAAACAAAAAATACATAAATAATAAAAAAAAATTGTAAAAAATTTAATTGTAAGAAAAAATATACAACTACTGACGCAGTGCATGCCCATCAGGGCAACCTATCAGTGCCTATCGGTGCTGCATATTAGTGCCACTGCCACATGACATTAAAAAATAGTATCAGTATCGGTACTTGTACTCGGTCTTAAAATAGTGTTATCAGTGCAACCCTACTTAAGGTGTTACTAAGCCCAGTAATATGAAAGTAGTTAATCTGCCCCCCCCCCCCCCCAGTGCCCACAGCTTATAAATCTTCTTTTTATATTAAAATACTACCACTATATACCTTTTGGGATGATCTGTATATCACATTTTCCTGATAACTTGCACAGTTTGTCCATAGCTGTGTGTTCAAGAAGGAGCAGATTTCCACTAGAACCTGTATACACACCCACATGTGTGATGTCAATATCATGTGACCTGAACAGTTCAACTGACACAGGAAATGTTCTATCCACCATAAGAGATCAAACTGAGCATGTGCAGATTTAGCACCCTGCTGTGTATTATATGGACTTGCACAGATTGACAGTGCAGGAGGGAAGTATCTATCCATGCAGGATAAAACAGCCTTTTTTACACAATGCTGAGGATTAACCCCTTAAGTTCCACAGTGAGTATAACAAGCATGCTATGCTGCATATACAGACTGATTTTACTGTTCTGGGTTTAGTAACACTTTAAGGGTACAGAAAACATCAGAAGTCCAGACTCACACAAGGCAGCTGAAGGTTTTAGGAAAAACTCTCTAGTCCAGGAGTCTCCAAACTTTATATACAAAGGGCCAGCTTACTGTTCTTTAGAGTTTGGGGGGGCCGGACTGTGGTAGGTGGGAGTGGAAAATGTCCTAACATCAGTGATAATGCCCCATCATTGGTGTCAGTAGGAAGACTAGTGCCACATCATAGGTGTCAGTGGGAGGAATAGTGCCCCATCATTGGTGTCAGTGGGAGGAATAGTGCCCCATCATTGGTATCAGTGGGAGGAATAGTGCCCCATCATTGGTGTCAGTGGGAGGCATAGTGCCCCCTAAATTGATATCAGTGAGAGGAATAGTGCCCGATCATTGGTGTCAGTGGGAGGAATAGTGCCCCATCATTGGAATCAGTGGGAGGAATAGTGCCCCTTTATTGGTATCAGTGGGAGGAATCGTGTCCTATCATTGGTATCAGTGGGAAGAATCATGCTCCATCATTGGTGTCAGTGGGAGGAATAGTGCTCCATCATTGGTGTCAGTGGGAGGAATAGTGCCCCATCATTGGTATCAGTAGGAGGAATAGTGCCCCATCATTAGTGTCAGTGGGAAGAATAGTGCCCCATCATTGATATCAGTGGGAGGAATATTTTGTTTGCATGTTGTGGTCCTGATCAGACCTTTTGGGCTGGTAAACCCCATCCTCCCTCATTACCTCTAATCAGTGTCCACCTGATCCATGGGATGAGTCCTCTGGTCTCCCATAAAGAGGAGCGTTTGCTTCCATGGTTTAAGAGATATGATCATTCACTCTAAGGTTAGTGTAGGACCCGCTGAAAAATTGGGGAACTTTGACATCAGTGGGCTTAAGCACTTCATGGCCATTTAGTGTGACCAAACCCCCCATATTGTTGCATTTTTTGCTATATATGTTTAGATGCTTTTAACCACTTCACCCCCGGAAGGATTCATCCGGTTAAGGACCAGATCACTTTTTGTGATTCGGCACTGCGTCAATTTAACTGACAATTGCGCGATCGTGCGACTTTGTACCCAAACTAAATTTGCGTCCTTTTTTCCCCACAAATAGAGATTTCTTTTGGTGGTATTTGATCACCTCTGCGTCATTTGTGATCACCGCTATAAACAAAAAAAGAGCGACAATTTTGCAAAAAAAACCCATTTCTTACTTTTTGCTAAAATACAAATCCAAAAAATATATAAAAAAACATTTTTTTCATCGGTTTTGGCCGATTTATATTTTTTCTCATATTTTTGGTAAAAAAAAAAAAAATCGCAATCAGCGTTTATTGATTGGTTTGTGCAAAAGTTGCCACGTTTACAAAATGACGAGAATTAATTTTATGGGGTTTTTATTTTTTTTTATATTTTACTAATAATGGCGGCGATCTGCGATTTTTTGGGACCGTTGGCATTTATACAGCAATCAGTGCTATAAAAATTCACTGATTACTGTGCAAATGCCATTGGCAGTGAAGGGGTTAACCTGGAGGGGGCGCTCTAAGGGTTAACTGTGTTCCCTCAGTGTGTTCTAATTGTATGGGGGCTGGGCTGGTGGGGGAGTGATCAGGGCTTCCATATACAGGAAGCCTGTGATCACAACCCTTCCCCCTCTGTCAGAACGGAGATCTGTGTTTACATACACGGACCTCCGTTCTTTCACTGCGGGGGGGGCATCGTAGGTAGCCGGCGGAGATAGAGTCTGCCCTAACCACTCCCTGGCCCCCCAAAACAGTCAGCGCACAAGCTTCGACATTTAAGAGGAAAAGATGACGAAGAAGAAAGGTGAAGAGGTGCCTCAGGAAAATACCCAGGGTCACCCTGTGGTAAAAGATAAAAGGGAAAGAAAAAGGGAAATGATGGCAAAACCAGAAAAACCCGTACACACCCCGCCTAAAAGGGGAGTAAAAACCAGAGAGGGGCTACTGGTAAAAGGAAAAACCTAGGAGCCGCTGCAAAGACCGAACAAGAGGTAGAGAAACCCGCAAGCCTGGCAGGCACTGTGGACGCCGTAGGTAATACAAAACCTTCCCTGAGGTAGGTCTTGGAAGCAGTGAATTTCTGTAAAGAGACCATGATGGGAGTAACTGAACAAATAAAAGGACTAAGTGAAGAAATTTAACACCTAAGACAAGATGCACAAAAAATATGTGAAAGAACTATAGCATTGGAAGAAAGAAAGTCAAATAGAAGATGTTCTTAACCCAATTAAAAAGGAATTGATGGCGATGAAGGAGAAATATAATCTATGCATGGCCAAAACAGAAGATCTGGAAAATAGATGACGGAGGAACAACTTAAGAATAGTGGGCTTTCCTGACCGGTGCAAAGGAGGTAACCCGGTAATCTTTCTGGAAACCTGGATAAAATACACTTTTGGGGAAGAGACGTTTTCACGCTTCTTTGCTATAGAGAGAGCATATAGGGCCTCAGCACCAGGAGGCTATCCCAGACCGTTCATAAATAAACTGCTCTTTTATAGAGACAAGGAGATGATTTTGCACAGAGCGAGGGAAAAAAAAGGACATAATCTATAATGGAACAAGGGTCTCAATATACCTGGACTTCAATCCCAAAGTACAAAAAAAAAAGATCTAGATACATGGACATCAAGAAGAAGTTTCACCAATTTCAAATTGCATACTCAATGATGTATCCAGCACGGTCACGAGCAGAGGTTGGAGGGGAGGTGATATTCTTCAACACAGCAGAGGAAGCGGCATTATGGTTGGAGTAGAATGAAAAGAAACTGAGGAAAATATACCCTAGAATGTGCACTTAACCTAGACTGAATATAACAATGTGGGCGAGAGCACCGAGACAGTGAAAGAGGAGGAAAGAGGAAGACCCCCTTCTCTTCCCTTTTTTACCCCTTTTTTTTGGGGGTTCATTGTTTTGAGTGTGACAGCAAAGTAGGCACTATGGAACACTGGAAGGGCTAGGGGAGAGGAGTCACGGAGATTAAAGAGTTTTTTTTGTAGGTCACAAGAGAAGCCCCTGGTGTGGACCCAAGGAGGGTCAAGAATGGGAGATAGAGGTTGTGATGTGGATCCGCCCCCACCTGGACACCACCACCCCCTCCCTGGGTGGGAGAGGGGGCTGGGGAAAAGGGGTAGGGGACAGACCCGGAAGGGAGGGGGAAGTATGGTAATGAGCACAGGTGTGAATCTGAAACAAATGAAGCAAAATTGTGAAAAAGACACTAAAATGAGGGGGGTAAATTATAAATTATCACATAATGCACAAGAAGGTCACAAAAATAGGGAATTGCAGAATATACTGTTGGATATTAAATTGAATGAGATGCAAAATAGGAATATAAATATTTGCTCATGGAATATTAGAGGTCTGGGAGATAAAGGAAAAAGAAGTGCGATATTTTCTACAGTAAAAACATATGAAGCCGCAATGCTTTGTTTACAGAAGACGCATCTGACAAAAGAAACTACTGGATATCTGAGACATTATGGGTTTCAAACCCAATATCATTCTATATATACACCTTCTATTCGAGGGGAGTAAGCATCATGATTGGAAATGGGGTGATGTTCTCCTGTAAAAGAGTGTCAATAGATAACAAAGGGCGATATATCTTCCTGCATTGTATTGGGAGATCTGGAGCGTGTTCTGGCCAACATATACATCCTGCCTCCATTTAAACCAGAAGTAACATATAGTCTAATGGCATTTACATCAAGCAAGCCAAATATCCCAATATTAGAAGTTGGAGACTTTAATGCAGTAATGAATGAAGAAAAGGATATATACCCGATAAAACGAGGGAACCAAACTGGTATAAGCAACCTGAGTCGATTGATAATGGAGTTAGATCTGAGAGATATTTGGAGAATAAGAAACCCGACAGAACAACAGTACTCATCTTTTTCAAAAACCTACAATACGCTCTCTAGAATTGATATGATGCTGGGGGACGAGGCAATATTAAGGCAGGTGGAGAATATAATGTATATGCCCAGGGGCCTCTCGGACCACTCCCCGATGGTGATATCAATCTCTCAAAAGGTTGAAAACGGAAGGGGATAATGGAAAATAAATCCCTTTTGGCTAGTACTAATCAGACAACATGAGGAAACAGGAAACTTAATTAGAGAGTACCTAGATATGAATAGAGGAACAGCAAATATGGGGACAGTATGGGACTCTGAAAGCCTTTTTAAGGGGGATATTGATAGAAAAAAATCTCAAGAACTAAAAGGATAACAAGAGAAAGAGAGAGAGCAGCTATGAGAGAGGTAATAGAAGCAGAAAAGCAGTACATAGTAGGGGAAAATGTGGGCAAGGTACTGGATACTATTGCTCGAGCTAAACACACAAGAACTACAGTATCAGCAATAAGAACAAAAGACGGGAGGATAGTAGTGCAAAACTTTGTTGAGGAATTAAGAAAATTCTTTGAAGATTTGTAGAGTACCCGGGAGCAGAGTATAGAAGAACAGATGGGGGACTTCCTTAGCGGGTTGGATAGAGTGGTATTATCTGTGGCAGGTTCTGACAAGTTCTGGGTTTGGGTTAAGATTTATGAAGTGGATTAAGCTACTGTATGGCCGCCCTAAGGCTAAGGCTTAAATAAGTAATGTATGTTCGAGGACCTTTCGACTGACCCAGGGAACGAGGCGGGGTGCCCTTTGTCACCCCTGCTTTTTTTCACTGGCGATAGAACCGCTGGCGATTGCTATTAGGACAAGTATATAGATTAAGGGGTTTCAGAGAGAAGTAGGAGAAGAAAAAAATAGCACTATATGCTGATATCATACTCTTATTCTTGGGGGATATACAAGACTCTCTGAAAGTAGTGATGGATATGCTGGCGGAATTAGGGAAAATATCTGGATCAGTGATAAACTGGTATTAATCAAGCCTGCTCCCAGTGTATATGGGAAAGCCAACCCTGGAAGGGGGATATCCAGAAATGGAAATAGTAGAAAGAATAAAATATCTGGGGGGTCCAGATAACCAAAAACCCAAAACAATACATAGAAGACAACCTAGGAAGACTACTAGAAACATTTAAAAACAAAAACAAAAGTGTGGAACCGATTACCTCTGTCGATTGCAGGAAGAAGCAATCTGATAAAGATGATATGGCTACCTCAACTTTTATATGTGCTGCAAAACTCCCCAGTCTGGATACCGAAAATCTGGTTCCAAAAGTTGTAAAAAATCTTTAGACAGTTAATATGGAAAGGAAAGAATGCAATAATAGGTTAAAGTACACTACAACGCCCGAAAAATAAAGGAGTACTCTCAGTACCTCATCCATGGAGCTACTTTTTGGCAGCTCAAATATCGCATCTAAAAGGATGCAATAGGCGAACAGAGAGAGAGGTAAATAAGAGGTTAATGAGCACGGGACTGGGCCGTAGAATGGTGGTGGAAGTCCTGGAAGCAAATTTTTCCCTTAGAGACCTCTACATTAAAGTTAATTTAAAAAGAATGGGAAACGACAAAGAAAGTGCTGGGATATCAAGGATACACTAAATATTCACCGATCTGGGATTACAGAAATATCCAGGAGACCCAAAAGGTGGAAAGAAACAAAAACTGGGAAAAATGTGAGGTAGGAAACTTAATACAAATATATAACGGTAGTAACTTGAAGTAATTTCAGGAGTTGAGAGAAGAGTACGGTGTATCAAGCCAGTCAATTTATGTATACCTGCAAATTAAACATGCCTTGGACAGACAATTTAACCACTTCAGCCCCAGAAGAATTTTGCACTTTAGGACCAGAGCACTTTTTGCGATTCGGCGCTGCATCGCTTTAATTGACAATTGCGCGGTCGTGCGACGTTATACCCAAACAAAATTTGCGTCCTTTTTTTTCCCACAAATAGAGCTTTCTTTTGGTGGTATTTGATCGCCTCTGCGTCATTTCTTATCGCCGCTATAAACAAAAGAAGAGCGACCATTTTGCAAAAAAACCCAAATTTCTTACTTTTTGCTAAAATTCAAATCCAAAAAAAAAATCTAAAAAAAAATTTTTTTTCACCGTTTTTGGCCGATTTATATAATTCCTCATATTTGCGATAAAAAAAAATCGCAATTGGTGTTTATTGATTGGTTTGCGCAAAAGTGTCCGCGTTTACGGATGATGAGAATTCATTTCTGGGGTTTTTTATTTATTTTTTTACTAGTAATGGCAGCGATCTGCGATTTTTAGCGGTAATGCGATATTGGGGGGGACATGTCGGAACATTTTGACACTTTTTTGGGACCAATGACATTTATTCAGCGATCAGAAATTTAAATGTCCACTGATTACTGTATAAATGTCATTGGCAGTGAAGGGGTTAACCTGCAGGGGGAGAGCTAGGGGTTAATAGTGTTCCCTGGGTGTGTTCTTACTGTGGGGGGGTTGGGCTAACATGGGCATGAGAGATCTAACTAATCCCAGTGACAGGGATCAGTAGATCTCTCATGCCCCACTGACAGGGCGGGGAACCGCCGTGTTTACATCGGCGGTTCCCCATTCTTTTCCCTGTAGCCGCTCATCGCGGCTCGCCGGCGGACATCGGGTCCGCCCGAGCCGCGGGCACACTCCCCAGGAGTGTGGCGGGTGCGCGCGCGCCCCCTGGTGGCCAAATGCGAATCGCCGCTTAAAAAGACGTGAAAAGACGGCGCGCGGTCGGGAACCGGTTAAAATAGAACCATTAAAATGGTGCGAAATAACAACGTTGCAGAAAATAATAGAAGCTAAAGGTTCCAGAGGGATAATATCAGGAGTATACAGAGATATATGTGAGGCAATAACGGTAAAAGGAAAAGATCTTCTGTGTAGGAAAAACTGGATAAAAGACATAGGAGAAATAACCGAGGAACAGTGGGAAAGCGTTTTAGAAGTAGGCCGGGTAGTATCTATGTTCCCATCACAAAGAATATCACATCTAATGCTACTCCATAGAACATGCTACACACCACAGAGATTGCTCCAATGTGGAAGAAGGCAGGATGAGAAATGCCCTCAGTGCGGGGGAGAGAAGGGCAGCTTGACCCATATGGTATGGAGATGTCCCAAGTTATACAGATACTGGGAGGAAATCGTGGGAAATATAGAACAGATCTTTGAAATCACCTTGAAGATGACCCCCATGGTGTGTATACTTGGATACGTAAAAGACTAGTTTGATAAACAGGAAATGGGTAGCAGAGACCAGGAGCTTATTTACGGCAAGGAAGTTAATAGCAAAAAAGTGGATAGCAGCAGACCCACCAACCAATACAGAATGGAGAAAAGAGATGGAGATAATGATTAGTAGAAGTTTTCATATAATAAAAGAGGAAGAATATGAAAAAATATGGGAACCATGGGTAAAGAGCAAAGAAAATAATGGTAGACAATAATGAGATGAATTTGTATAAAGGATATAAACTTATACAATGGCAGGAGTAAGGGGGAGAGACCTTTTAAAAGTGCAGAGATAAATGGAGTTATGGTAGTTCACGAGAATGAGTAGAGGGAGAATAATTAAGGAAGAGTGTCTTTTAGGGATGGATGTTAAGAATGTGTGGGTATGGAGTGTAGTTTGAGATGAATGTGTTGTTAATATTTGTATATGTAAAAAGGTGGATTTATTTTGGAATAAAGTAAAGCAGAGAAAAAAAGAATACCACAATGAAGTGACTAAATTGGAGGTTGATATGAAAGCTAAGCTGAAATTACTCCCTTAAAGTAATATACTGAAGTGGTATAAAAAACCCCAAAAAAAAAAACAACAAAAAAAAAAACAGCCCTGCAGGAGTAAGTGTCATGTGTGTGCTGTAATATGGATTTTTGTTGTCTATTGCGGTCTTACAGCAACACCATGTGTTTGTTAGGGTGTTCTCCCCAAAATATATTGTTTGTCAGTGGGAGGAATAGCGCCCCATAATTGATGTCACTGGGAGGAACTATTACTGCTGTGGATGGTGTGAGGAGTAATGCCATAAGGGCCTGATAAAAGCAAGTAAAGGGCCACATCCGGCCCCTGGACCGCTGTTTGGCGACCACTGCTCTAGTCTCATCTTGAAAGGAAACAAAACAGAAAAGTAATTTAATTGTAGTGAATGATATGGACCCCTTCTGGCTTTGGATGTCTAAGTGTTTTTTTTTTTTTCAGACCAAAAAGATTCTTACCAACCGAAAGAGGGCGGCTACATGGGGAGAGAATACAGAAGAGACCAGCCCAACCAGAGCAACCATTGATCTCCTGTCCTCCATCACCATTCCCAGCTTTTATAGATTTCCCAGTGGGCATCTACTGCCCACATTTTTCATATTATATATAATAAAGTTATTGATGTGAATTACAACACTAATTTGCATTCTTTATTTAAAATACAGATTTGATAAACCGTACCTCAAACATAATGTAACATAAACAGCTGCAACTACCATCATTTTATTCTGCAGGGACTCTGCTTTCAGGAAATGTAGAATGCTTTAGGGTTTTATGTAATTTTTCCTGTGCAAAATACGCATTTTAGTAAGTGTGCACAAGATTAAAAAAAAAAAATTCTGCCATCTAGTGGTGAAGTAAAAGAATGGCCTACAATTGTTTCATAAGTGATTTTATGGTATTACAAAGGGCACAAGAACATCTAGATCAGGGGGCGTGGCCGGCTACGGAGGAGAATGGCCACATATTAGAGAAGCTCCCAGTGCCAGGGATCCTCTATAGCGGCAATTAGAGGCTCAACGCATTCCTGAGAGCCCATGATCGCACCGGAGGTGTGGGAGAACAAAAGGCTCTGATGGGCAAAAGGAAGGATACCTCGCAAATTGGACGAATTTAGAAGCCAGGACAGCAGAGAGGCAAGATGGTGCCAGTTCCTCCACACAAGCTACCGCAGCTGAGAACGAGTCACAGCTCCCAGCCCAGGATCGCTGATGATTTCAGCACAGAAGAAACAAACAGCCCTCTGAAACAAAGGAGAAGATTGTCCCTCACAGAGGCAAAAGTAAGTGACACAGACCCTCATTGCATGGACATACAGCTCCCTAACAATCCACATGCAGACAACTTGCAAGCATTCCCCACATCAGGACAGCCTATTATAGACAGACATTAAACAAATGCTTTTGTCACTAAGGGGCGCTATTCAACAAGACATGCAGACGTATATGAAAAAGACTAATAGGGACATTGAAATACTTGAAGAAAGAGTGGATTATGTTGAATCTAAAATGACTGATTTCACAACAAATTGGTTAATGCCCAATTTTAATTAGAGGAAGAAGTAAGAAATTTGCACCTAAAAGTCTCGGACCTGGAAGACAGGTCCAGACGGAATAATATTACATTTAGAGAAATTTCAGAAAAAATAAGGAGTTCTGAGCTTAATCAATTCCTTAGAAAAATGCTAGCAGAGCTGCTACCCACTATCCCAAAGCAGGAAAACAGTAATTGATAGAGCGCACAGGCTGCCCAAACCAGCTCATATTCCAGAAAAGCTGCCCGGGGATGTGATAGCGAGATTTCACTTTTATCACATGAAAGATATGCTTATGCAATTTGTGCGTCAAAACTCTCCATTGCCAGACCCATATACGGGAATCATCCTCTACTCCGACCTTTCCCAAGCAACAATTCAAGCGAGAAAAAATTTGAATTCATTAACGAAAATCTTTATTAATCTGAATTAATGAAATCACAAAATAATTTACAAGTGGGGATTCCCGACTAAACTACTTATTGATTGGAATCAAAAATCGCACATGATCTACACACTAGGGGAGGGCCTTAAATTCATGGAAAAATGGGGTCTTCTCCCACCAGATACTCAACCCACACGCAGAGACTCAAAACTGGGGAAAATTCCCCAACAATGGCACCAGAAATAAAAACCCCTCTGGCGACTGGCTTATGCACAATACCATATCTCCGAACAAGGAAGCACATAATTACTAGCCTCAGGTCTACTAGTTCTTCATGCCCTATAGGGATCTTCTGCTCCTAGAATGATGAGCAGTATTGCCCCTAACCTCATATGCATGGTGCTGCACAACCCAGTTGTATTTTACACTTTTTCTATTGTTATTGTTTTGTTTACTGCCATTACATTCAGAATATCGCTGTGAAGCCGCTCCTCCCATCCACCCTACAAGTTGATATCTACATCTACCTAGTACAACACACTTTAATGAAAAGAAGAATGGTGCTTGGTTTCTCACTAATAATCTGATGCCAACGCGCTGAATTAAATTGGACTGATGGCATCACTTAAACTCCTATCGCTAAATACGAAAGGTCTAAATAGCCCTCATAAAAGGAAGGCCCTCTGGAAGGACTCAATATGAATGAAAACAAATATTCTATGCGTACAAGAATCCCACTTTGCAGCTGATAAACCCCCAAAGTCCTTTCACCCAAAATTCCTGTATATTTTTTATTACAACGGCCCAAAGAAGAAGAAGGGAGTGATCATAGCCATTAAGGACAATGTGACATTTCAACAACTCTCCATTCAGACGGACCCACAAGGTCGCTACATCATATTAGTAGCAATAATTGACAATATTACTTACACCATAGCGAATATTTATGCACCTAATAAACACCCCCTGAGATTCATGAAAAAAAATTATGAAAAAAAATCAAAAGAATTCAAAAAGGGCATATAATCATCTGTGGATATTTTAATGCTCCAATGGACCCCATTTTGGACACCTCAAAGAGCTCGCTATCCACAGGAACAGGACTTGGACAATTTTTTCAACAGGAAGATATTTTTCTATAAACCATGAAGACTTACAAACACTGAGTTTTCAGCAGCGCTACCCATGCAAAACATATCAATGTAAAGTGCATGAATGTCCAAAATTACATCAATCTAAAGTGCATGAATATGAATAAATGCTGTAAACATATAAAGTGCATGTGCTCAAAAGTCCAAAACAATGAAAAGCCAGTGTCCGCATCAGTCTGTTACTTCCTCCACTAGTGTCACTATGTGAAAACATAAACACACTGAGGCTCACCAGATGTCAGATGTTCAATCAGCATATCATTAAACCAGAGATCACTGTTTCCTCCAGATTCCCTTCAGGATCAGTAACTCATATCATGGGAGGGTAAAAAGAAAGCCTCTCATAATGTATCATTTAAAACACAAGTACTTTTAATCTTATTAAAAATGTGCTTACATCTAAAACATCACAAAACAGCTATTCATATCCAAGTTGTTGCGTGGTATGTTACCGGTTGTAGTTCACCGTTCGTTCACATCCGACCGCGGCATCCACACCGGCATCAACCATTCGTAAGAGTCGTCATATGGACTTGGTCACAAGGGTTGGCCATACGACGGAAGGACTTCTCTTTAAGTCACGGCTCCCAAGTTCCACTAGATGGCATGGGTAATCTTACTCTTACACTTTTAATATATGCACACTCGGACAGATCATCCGTTAATGCATTTAACCCCTCGTATCTCAACAGCCAGTGAAGAGATGTTTTTCCCAATAGCTAGTAGCATCCATTTCAAGCATCCGAAGGGAATAGGATGTTGAACCTGGCCAATTTTACGTCAGCCCCATGTATCCATTAATGGAGCCATACTTGTAAGAGGTCAATGTGCTATTACATAATATGATATTATAACACTTTTCAGCAATACATATGCAGTACACAAAAACATATTTTTGAACCCTGGAGATGTTTACATACTAATGAGAAAGACTTTACATTTTTCTTCAACAGGCACAAGACCTATTCTAGGATCGACTTCATTCTTGTGGGCAGATCCCTCTTACAGAGAGTCCGGGAGCAAATATACATAATATCACCAGGTCTGATCACGCACCAGTCACTGCAGTCATTAAAACAGACCAACCAGTAATTAACTTTACAAGATGGAGTAATAACACATACCTGTACTCTCTGGAGAGGGAGATGTCCACTATGAACAAGAAGATAGAAGAATTTTTTGCAGTAAATGGCAATACCACTACATCTCTTTCTAACTTATGGTGTTCCCATAAAGCTTATGTCAGGGGACTACTGATACAATTGGCTTCAAGGGAAAAAAACAAAAAAAAATAAAAAACTAGATGACCTCATGGGAAAAATAGCGGAGCTAGAAATTGAGCATAAAAAAAAAAAACAACAATACCAATCTAATTATGCAACTCAATACACTAAGATTGGATTTGAGGAATATATTAATAGACAACCAGGACAAATATCTCAAAAGACTCAAGCTCAAACTACTCGCAAAATAACAGAGCGGGAAAACTTTTAGTGAACATACTGCGGCATAGACATAGTAAACAAAATATACAAAAGCTAACTCACCATAAAACAAATAAAACATTATTTAATCCACAAGAAATAGCTGATGCTTTTTCAGACTATTATGAAGAATTATATAACCTCAAAAACGATTCAAATATCTCCCAACCTTCTCCAAAATTAATAAAAGATTTCCTGAAGGAATCTATGCTACCTAAAATAGACTCAGACACTTTAGAGGCAATAAACATACCCATCTCTAAAAACGAAATAAAGAATGCAATTCATTCTCTCCCACTTCATAAATCCCCAGGCAATGATGGACTATCAAATGAATATTATAAAACATTTGGCCCCACACTAATCCCCCAATTGACTAAAACCTATAACGATATAATAAGACTTAAAGGGTTCCCAAAATAAATGCTAGAATCTATAATTGTTATTATACCAAAATCAGGCAAAGATCCCTCCTTACCATCGAATTACAGACCTATTTCTCTCCTCAATGCAGATTTAAAGATTTACGCCAAAATTATAGCAAATCGACTACTAAATATTACCCCATATTTACTAAGTCCAGACCAAGTTGGATTCGTCAAAGGTAGACAAGCCCCAGATGGTACAAGACAAATGATTAACCTAATAAACTACGTTGAAAATAATCGGACGCCTTCTCTGCTCCTTGCCCTGGATGCGGAGAAGGCGTTCGATAGAGTACACTGGGACTACATCTCCTATCTACACTGATCAGCTGTGGCTTCTCTGGCTTTATCCACGAAGCCATAATGTCTCTATACACAAAACCAACAGCTAAGGTAATGACCTCTGGTACCATTTCTAAAAGTTTTAATTTGACCAATGGTACACGTCAAGTTGTCCCCTATCATCCATAATATTCTCCCTAGTGATTGAACCCCTGGCGGTCAACATAAGGTCCAATAACAAAATCAGGGGTATCCAGATAGGCGAATACGACCATAAAATAAGACTATTTGCCGATGACATTATCCTGGCACTCACGAACCCAGCTCAATCCTTACCGGAAGTTGACTACTTCGGAGAGGTCTCATATTATAAAGTCAACAAAAATAAATGTTTTATTCTACCAATGAACCGCACCAAAGAAACCATTACTATACTTAAAAAAGACGCAGAATACATTTCAGACTCTTCGATTATTTCATATCTAGGTATTAACCTTGCCTTCCCTACGAATAAGCTATATGAAACCAATTTCCCTAACCTGCTAATCCAAATTAAAAAAAAGATTATCAGAATTATCAATCAGCGCAACTGTCTTGGTTAGGTAGGATGACAGCCTTTAACCACTTCAGCCCCGGAAGGTTTTGCAGCTTTAGGACCAGAGCACTTTTTGCGATTCGGCGCTGCGTCGCTTTGACTGACAATTGCGCGGTCGTGCGACGTTGTACCCAAACAAAATTTGCGTCCTTTTTTCCCCACAAATAGTGCTTTCTTTTGGTGGTATTTGATCGCCTCTGCGTCATTTCTTATCGCCGCTATAAACAAAAGAAGAGCGACCATTTTGCAAAAAAACCCAAATTTCTTACTTTTTGCTAAAATTCAAATCCAAAAAAAAAATATAAAAAAACATTTTTTTTCACCGTTTTTGGCCGAATTATATAATTCCTCATATTTGCGATAAAAAAAATTGCAATCGGCGTTTATTGATTGGTTTGCGCAAAAGTGGCCGCGTTTACGGATGGTGAGAATTAATTTCTGGGGTTTTTATTTATTTATTTAT
>BLSH010015614.1:2366576-2378110 GCA_018402905.1 Glandirana rugosa
CGATCATCACAACGAAACTATCTTTATTCAAAACCCCTTAAATAAAAAAATGTTAAGATTACCCGATAACAATCCCTATTATCCAGTACTACAAAGCACATAAGAAAAAGATCGGTACCAAATAGATAAGGACCTCACTGGGTCAAAGAGGTAACCAGATCATTCCTCCGTATTATCATAAAACTTTCCAGTCCATCCCTGTATGGAGGAAATAGAACCCCATCCCACTCTTACCTATCACGCGCGCCGCCGGCGGCGCGCGTGCGCCCCCTGGTGGGCAAAATGCGAATCGCCGCCTATTTACGTCGATTCGCGCCCAGCTCCCCGACTGCCGCCGTGAAAAGACGGCGCGTGGTCGGGAAGCGGTTAAGATGCAATCCCTTCCAAAAATCTTGTATCTATTTAGGACATTACCTATCCCATTGCCGGCTAAATTCTTTAAACAAGCAAAGACGATATTAAGAAACCTAGTATGGAACAGCAAAAAACCAAGAGTAGCACTATCCATTCTCACCCTACCCCAAGATAAAGGAGGTATGTCCCTACCTGACCTTTCAAAATACTATTATGCCTCCTTACTAGACCAATGGAGAAACTGGGTCACTCCAGGAATAGATAAACCATGGCTAGAAAAAGAATACACGAAACATCATGACCTATTATCCCTAACAATAGCCCATTAGAATTGTAAAAAAATAAATTCCCCAAAACTTATTTCTATCAAAGCAACACTACTAGCCACAAAACACATGATTAATAGTTTTTATCTATTTGATGACTTGCATAGAATATCATTACCAATCAAGGTATTACAATACTCTAAAACAAGACTTCCAATTACTAGATGGACCAAAGGGGGATACAATACCTTTGACTCCCTAAACCCAAAAGAAAAAGAACATATAATAAACAAACTACAAAAAAACAAGCATCAGAGAAACTTTAAACCTGGGAGATCCCTACTCATATATGGGACTTTCTAAATAACAAGAACCATAGATGTATATAGGGGATTGCCTTCTTTTACCAAATCCTGATAAAGCAGCCCAAAGAACACAAAAACCCCAACATGTTAAAATGGGAAAAAGATTTGTCTCAACACTTTAATATTGACAGATGGAATAAAGCCTTCTCCATGAGTAAGAAATGTAGGAGCATGTGGATAACACTGTCACATGGAGCAAGTCACAGTATATGCTTCCAAACTCAGAATTATCGGGTGTTTCATTTGGCTTCCAAGGGCTTAGACCAGTGATGGCAAACCTTGGCACCCCAGAAGTTTTAGAACTGCATTTCCCATGATTGCTCATGCATTCTGCAGTGTAGTTGAGCATCATGGGAAATGTAGTTCCAAAACATCTGAGGTGCCAAGGTTTGCCAAGGTTTGCCATCACTGGCTTAGACAAAGCAGTGAAGGAGAAAATGAAAGGTAAGGTCTCCATTAGATGAAATGCTGCAGGGACTGTTGTCACCCGGGTAAATGTCAAATGGCAATATCCTATATTGATATGACATGAAACAGTCATAGCGAAGACCTGATGTCCGAAACGTGTTGGCTGTTTTACAGCTGTTTCATGTCAATAAAGGTATTGTCATTTGACATTTACCTGAGTCCCTCCAGTGGTTCACAGTGCACAGAGGCATCAGCAGCCTTTCAGTCTGAGTACCGGTGGAGCTGAGGATTGAAGGAAGGTAGCAGCACCACTACACCTGTCTTCATTAGATGAACCTGTTTTTCCCTGAATGGGCAAAACTCAGCTTTACTTTAAAGATAAATTACAATACCTCCTAAATTTTTGAGATGGGAATGAGGGATACTTATTAGCAAAAGTATGTAGGCATAGGACACACCCCCTGCCATGCCCCCTTAAAGGAGAATTATACAAGAAAAAATGATTAGTTAAAGCGACGGGTGCTTTTTTTTACCACTACTATTCCTTTATACTGGCTTTTGAAATTTACAAATGCAGCAATTTAGAAATTGGATGAAAGGTTTAGCACAGGGAAACGCTTTTTGAAGTATAAAAAGTGCATTTTATCAGCAAGGTACTTTTAACCCCTCCAGGTCCGCGCTATTGCCGAAATACGGCTCCAGCGCGGACCTGAAATGCCGGGAGGACGTCCATGGACGTCCTCCCACTGCGCATGCTCCCGCGCGCCCCCTGGAGGCAGCGGCGGCGTGCGCGCGCGCGCCGCACGCTGCGCGAGCGTGCCCGCGGGTCGGGCGGACTCGATGTCCGCCCGAGACCCGCAATCACTTTCAGGAGCCTCAGAACGGGGAACTGCCGTTGTAAACACGGCGGTTCCCCGTTCTTTGACAGGGGACATAGCAGATCTACTGATCCCTGTCACTGGGATCAGTTAGATCTGTTATGCCCCACCAGCCCTGCCCCCCCACAGTTAGAACACAGCCAGGGAACATATTTAACCCCTTCACTGCCCCCTGCTGGTTAACCCCTTCACTGCCAATGACATTTATACAGTAATCATTGGACATTTAAATTTCTGATCGCTGAATAAATGTCATTGGTCCCAAAAAAGTGTCAAAATGTTCCGACATTTCCCCCCCAATATCGCATTACCGCTAAAAATCGCAGATCGCCGCCATTACTAGTAAAAAAAAAAAAAAATAATAAAAACGCCATAAATCAATTCCCAGTTTGTAGACGCGATAACTTTTGCGCAAACCAATCAATATACGCCGATTGCGATTTTTTTTTCCCCAAAAATATGTAGAAGAATATATGTCGGCCAAAACCGATGAATAATTTTTTTAATGGATTTGTACTTTAGCAAAAAGTAAAAAATATTGTTCTTTTTTGCAAAATTGTCGCTCATTTTTTGTTTATAGCGGCGATCAGAAATGACGCAGAGGGGATCAAATACCACCAAAAGAAAGCTCTATTTGTGGTAAAAAAAGGACGCAAATTTTATTTGGGTACAACGTCGCACGACCGCGCAATTGTCATTCAAAATGCGACAGCGCTGAAAGCCAAAAATTGGTCTGGGCAGGAGGGGGGTTTAAGTGCCCAGTAAGGAAGTGGTTAAAGAGCCAGAGCCACCTGCTGGCACAATAGAAAGACTGCATAATATTAATTTGCTATAGGCCTAGCTGGCTAGTAATTGGTAAGTACTCTTAAAGAGGAAGTAAACCCAGATTGGGTTTACTTCCTCAATATAACCCTGTAAAGTGGAAGCATAATGGGCTACTATGCATCGCATACTAGCCCATTATGTGCCACTTACCTGCAAACGAAGCCTGCGGCGTCCAGCGATGTCCCCACTCCAGGCCTCGTCCATCTTCTGCCCCTCTTCCTTCCGGGGCGACGACTCCGGTGCTGTGACTGGCCGGAGTCGCATGACGTCACTCCTGTGCATGCGCTCGGGAACCACCAATCACGGCACAGGGTCAGTGGAGAAATGGCACGGAGGCTGTTTCTTAACTGCGCTTGTGCCGACATGATGTTGGCACATGCAAAACACTGCATATCTCATGAACCATGCAGGTTTGGGAGATATGCAGTGCACCTACAGGTAAGCCTTATTCTAGGCTTACCTCTAGGTTAAACTGGTTGTCACAGGGTGGCAACCACTTTAAGGAGCCACCTCCATCTGCTGGCAGAATAGAAAACTGCAAAATATCAATTGCAATATTGTGTATTTACCTGAGGGGAAAAAAATGTTTGTCCAGATCATAATTTAAAAAAATATGTACAAAACATATCCTTCAAAGATATGTAAGCTGGATTACAGTCTAAGGAAGTGTTTGTTAGTTATATCCTTTACTTGGCCTTCTTTTGTCCCTTCACATGAGCCATTCCTAAACCATACAAAGCGCCTGTGCACTGTAATGAGAACATTTATGATTCCTTTACATATAACTGTTTTGTGCCATCATAACTCCACTTTGCATTTATAGTTGACATGGAACTATATCCTAACTGCTTGTGGATGTAACCTAGAGGGGGAGACAAAAGCTATTTCTTGGACTTGTGGTATAATATTTCTATTTTGGACTGAAACCACTCGTATATCCTAACTGTTCTTGGCTTTCAGTCCCCCAAGTATTCCCTGTGCAGTTATTAGGAAACCGACTACAATGCACGTCCTTCCCAGCTCATCAGTGAACTACGTTTATAGCTGTGGTAGCCAGACTCCATGTAGCAACACAATGACGAAGTCCCACTTTGCCCACTGACTTCCTCAAAGAATTAATTCAGTAAAACTATGTAAAAAAAAAGATTTTAGTAATGATTCTGTAAAATGATTCGAAACACAAGGCGCTATGGCTGGACTATTGCAGTAAATATTTTGTGTAAGAACTCACCTTAACCTGGTAAAGTATATTTTAATTGCAGATGGCACCCAGTGAAATCTATTAAGTTAAACATCATCAGAATTTGATGCAGACTTTTTACTCATTTGACAAAATACCTAGAGTTAACCTGTGCTTTGCCAATGCAGTGCAAGGCAGAATGTTTTGCTTTAAAATTAATCTCTGGGAAAATATTGAATCTAACTGATTGCTGCCTGAAAAAAATTGAATTGCTCTTTTTACTTACCTAAAGCTGCAGTTCTGAACCTCCTCTATTCTATTGAGATGGGGTCCTTCTTTGGGTGTCCACATCACTGCCTGCATGACATGAACACTTCCTATTGGCTGTCCAGTGGTGGGGTCCTCTCACAATCCAGAAGAGCTGTAATGTCAGCTCAAGTGGACTGTAGGGTTACATCTGAAGCACTGGATTAGCGGTCCCTCGTACCTAGAAACAGTTCCAGCAAGGGACTTGGACAGCAGAATTCCTTCCTACCAGCAGGACCTTTTCCTTCTGAGTTCAGCAGCTGGGCATGAGAAAGAACATACTTGTGTAAGTTCAAATCAGGATGGCCAATTAGAGCTTATACAGACATGGCTGTTCTGCTGCCCCCTGTGATGACAAGCACCTGTTCTTCCACATGCTTCCCCATGCCCAGAAGTACTGGGGGTAATTTTTTCTTCCATAGCAGCTGAATGGAGAAGTGGGGGAACAAAGGTAAGGTAAGCATATGTTGCTGGGGAGGAGGACTTTAAAACTAACCTCTTGGCTTGCTCTGCATTTGCAATATATAGGTTTGCTTTAACCACTTGCCGACCACCCTAAAGCACATTTACTGCTACAGAGCAGCCGCACTGTGTAGGATCACATGTATATATACGTGATCCTGCACTTCCAGGTATCGGGCGTGAGTGCGTGCCACCGGCAGCTCGCTCCCGTTGTGATTCTACCCAGTGGGAGCTGTTCAAAGGTCCCATGAACCTGATGTCCGCTGACACCAGCTGATCATTCTGTACAGAGGCAGATTGCTGTTCTGTCAGTACGGAAGGCATGGATCCTGTGTTCCTGTAAAGCAGAAACACAGATCCATGCCTTCCACTAGTAAAAGCACCTCCTCCACAGTTACAGAACACATTTTAGGCACACCAGTAACCCTTTGATCGCCCCTGCTGTTAACCCCTTCCCAGCCAGTGTCATTAGTTCAGTAACAGTGCATATTTTTAGCACTGATCACTGTAATAATGTCACTGGTCCCCAAAAAAGAGTCAAAAGTGGCAGTGTCCAATTTGTCTGCCACAATATCGCAGTCCTGCTATAAGTCGTTGATCGCCGTCATTACTAATAGAAAAAAAAAAAATAAAATTTCCATAAATATATCCCATAGTTTATAAACGCTATAACTTTTGCGCAAACAAATCAATATATGCTTAATTTTTTTTTTTTTACCGAAAACATGTAGCAGAATACATATTGGCCTAAATTGATGAAAAAATTAGATTTTTTCAATTTGTTTTATTATATATGTTTTATAGTAGAAAGTAAAAAATATTGTTTTTTTTTTTTCAATATTGTCAGTCTTTTTTTGGTTATAGAGCAAAAAAATAAAAAACGCAGAGGTGATCAAATACCACCAAAAGAAAGCTCTGTTTGTGGGATAAAAAGGACATAAATTTTATTTGGGTACAACGTTGCACGACCACACAATTTTCAGTTAAAGTAACGCAGTGCTGTATCGCAAAAAATGGCCTGGTCAGGAAGGGAGGTAAATCTTTCTGAGCTGAAGTGGTTAAAGTAGTCCTAGCATCACATATGTTTTCATGTTAGGCACATGCATACTATAATGTGTAATTGTAACAATTACAGGCATTTATTACCTACAGTATTATCCCTGATGCATTTATCTGCTTGTCTCCTCAGAAAGATGGCACCATATTTGTTAAGGTATTATTTAGGATCAGCAGCTGCTTCCTTAACGGAGATGCCAGTTCAGATATGAAACAGTCATGTAAATCTTGGTGCCTGTACAGTTCTTTCCCTGTGTTCAAAAATGTATGAACAGATCAACCCTAGCTGCAGCCTCTCACCTTGTGACTAGCTACAAAGTTATATTGCTGTGGTGCAATCACTGGGGAAGATGTGACTAAAGAAATCTTGTTCCTGCTTGCAGCAAACTGCAAACCTAGGCATCACTAGAGGGGTATATAGCATCACTAGAGGAGTGAATTCAAAAATTAATAGATCCAAAGGATCTATACAGGGAGGGTATAGGAATGTTTACGGTGCTTCAATCAAGAAAAAAGAAAGGATAACAACCACAGTAAAATCAATCAGTTTTAATATTGCGTAGTTAAAAACAGAGTTATGCATATAAGCACTTAGCAGAACATAAGCAGAGGAAGCACGGCCAGTGATTATGTTCTTGGGTTTTACATTTTTACAGTGGTGCGTGAAGAAGTTGTCCCGACATGTTTCGCTATAAAGGTAGCTTCATCGGGACGGATGTTGTAACACTATTATGTGACACAGAAAATAATAATGAATAAACAGTATAAGCATCCAAAACAACATAGGCATATGCAGCTAAAGATGTAATGTACAAGCAAATTTAAACATATGTGTATAAGTCGCAGGACATTATAGCTAGGCCCAGCCACATGTTGGCACCAAGTCTTACCCGGCACGATTCAGCCAGGACCCCAGCCGAACCCCAAGTTTCACAGCCGACAGGTAAAATCAAAAGACATACAGCAGTATCTAAATATTAAAACAGAAAAAAGGAAGGTAGAAAAAAAGGGAAAAAGGAGTATATACAGATATCATATACAATTGGACTAGTGGTAGTGAGATAATATGTAGTATAAAAAGCAGGCTTGAAAAAACAAGCTCCTATATTAATTATAGAATACAAAAAAGAAAAAAAAAAGAAAAAGGAAATTTTTAAACGAATAAATATCCAACTTACATCAAGATTTAAAGTATTCGGTATGTTAAGCCAGGAGCCGCAATGCCATAAATTAGTCTGGTCCTGTCCAAACTGAAAAGAGGTATGAAGAGATGATGGCATCAAAAAATAATATGGACATTAAGAAAAAAAGGCTGCGATTGAATAGCGAGCCAAGTGATCGAACAAAGGAATAATAGAAGCAGTGGTGTGCAAGTGTATGCCACAGATGCAGTATGGGGCACCGGGGACTGACATAGGCATAAGGCCAGACCCTGGTATGTACCGCAAGAGGGAACCACATGCTTTAAGAGGTAAATAGAAACAGCTGTTCTAACTAAAACAAAAAGGCAAGCAAGGGTAAATGTGTCAGCTGGGGATGCGGCGTGAGACACCGGGATCTGACATTGGCAGATCCCGCCAATCGGGAAACCGGTAACCTACCCGCTCTTCCTGATTGGCGGAGAGGCGGTTCAGTGTTGGAAAGGCAAATATTAATTTGCCTTTCTAACGGCTCGTGTCGCCACGTTCTGTGCCCCGAGCAACTCTACGCTGAAGCCTATTAGAGGCTACGGCTCTAATGAGATACTTCAAAGAAACCCCCATGCGGCCGGTACCTCAATGGGGCCGGCCGCATGAAAAGGGGCTGGTCGCAGGCGGCCATGGGTAGATTCATGCTATGCATGAATCTATCCATAGCGTATAGGGAGGTGGTGAGGACAGAGGGGGTGGCGTCCTTAATGGGCGGGCCGCCCCTGCTTTTGCTGTATTATTTCAGGAATGTAGTCCTTAAAGTTTTTATAGATTCTGAAAGATCACCTTTGAGGAAATCCTGTAATGAGAGTCATAAGGAAACAGCAATTGCTCTCCTCTTCTTTTGAAATTCTATTTACTGACTGCATGCTTCTTCCAGGTCAGCTATCCAGACCCCAAAGAGCTCAGCAGAATCAGCCCCTGTGCTTGACATGACAGGTTTTCTTTAGAACCAGTGTTCTACAGCTGCTTGTAACATGGATGACCGTCCATTATAGTAGCTGAGTAACAATATGTGTGTTTTTTTTTTATTTACAGAAAGAAGAGAGTCCTGACTTGGAAGATGATGTAAGTACTGATACTGTATTTTGATATGAAATAAGTCCTTAGAAAGTATGAGAAGTTGGCACTGCTTGTTTCTAGATCAGTTAATACACTATATTGTGAAAAGTATTGGGGCGCCTCCCTTTACACGTGCATGAACTTTAATGGCGTCTTAGTCTGTAGGGTTAAATATTTTGTTGGCCCACCCTTTGCAGCTATAAAAGCTTCAACTCTTCCGGGAAGGCTGTCCACAAGGTTTAGGAGTGTGTGGTTGTGAGTAGTGTTGAGCGAACCCGGACTGTAACGTTCGGGTCCGTACCGAACTTTAGGATGTCTGGGACCCGGACCCGAACACGGATGTTTCAAAAAACGTTCGGGTTCTGGGTTCTGGTAGTTGATCACGCATGTTGAATAGCTGCAGGGCAGCCAATCAACAAGCGTTTCACTGGTTTGCCCTTAGAAGCCATCACAGCCATGCCTACTAATGGCATGGCTGTGATTGGCCAGTGCATCATGTGACCCAGCCTCTATATAAGGCTGGAGTCACAGTGCTGCATGTCACATGCTCTTGGGTTAGTGTAGGGAGAGGAAGCTGCCGGCGTTTTTGTAAGGGGGAGATTGCAGACATTTTAACATCTGATCCTGCATCCTGAGATTACTACTGCTGTGCTGTTGCTCTGAGGGACAGATTGCAGAAATTTGAGATTTCACATACTTCTGCTTTGAGTGACAGATTACAGATCAAACCCTCCATAACACAACGATCCAGGGATCGGCAAGGTGTCCTCTCCCGGACACCAGTGTCCTCCAGCACTGCGGCCACCTCCGATTTTTTTTTATTTTATCTCTCTTTTTTAGTATGTTGTTATTGAGACTGTGTGAAGGCATGGCCGGGGCGAGCGGCACCTCCCACTAGTCATCTTCCTGAGTCTCCTGGTCCTGCACGGCGGAGTGATCTCACTCTGACTCTGAGGGAGGGGAGGGGCCGTCCTGGCAGAGGAGACGTCACCTCACTGTGTGTGTGTGTGGAGGCAGCGTGCTGAGTGTTGGGAGTGACTCGCACTCGCAGCAGCAGCAGCGGGAGAAGTACAGGAGGACTGGACCGATGTGGTGACACTGGTGACAGTGAAACTGACTGTGTGGTCCGGTCAGTGGATTGAATTTTATAATAAGTTCTGTAGCACCTCAGCGGTGGGACAGAGGGAGGACACCAATGATGGGGCACTATTCCTCCCACTGACACCAATGATGGGGCACTATTCCTCCCACTGATACCAATGATAGGGCACTATTCCCCCCACTGACACCAATCATGGGGCACTAGTCCTCCCACTGACACCAATGATGGGACACTATTCCTCCCACTGACACCAATGATAGGACACTATTCCTCTCACTGATACCAATGATGGGGCACTATTCCTGCCACTGACACCTATGATGGGACACTATTCCTCCCGCTGACACCAATGATGGGACACTATTCCTCTCACTGACACCAATGATGGGGAACTATTCCTCCCACTGACACCAATGATGGGGCACTATTCCTCCCACTGACACCAATGATGGGGCACTATTCCTCCCACTGACACCAATGATGGGGCACTATTCCTCTTACTGATACCAATGATGGGGCACTATTCATCCCACTGATACCAATGATGGGGCACTATTCCTCCCACGGACACCAATGATGGGGTACTATTCCTCCCACTGATACCAATGATGGGGTGCTATTCCTCCCACTGATACCAATGATGGGGCACTATTCCTCCCACTGATACCAATGATGGGGCACTATTCCTCCCACTGATACCAATGATGGGGCACTATTCCTCCCACTGATATCAATGATGGGGCACTATTCCTCCCACTGACACCTATGATGGGACACTATTCCTCCCACTGACACCAATGATGGGACACTATTCCTCTCACTGACACCAATGATGGGGAACTATTCCTCCCACTGTCACCAATGATGAGACACTATTCCTCCCACTGATACCAATGATAGGGTACTATTCCCCCCACTGACACCAATCATGGGGCACTATTCCTCCCACTGACACCAATGATGGGACACTATTCCTCCCACTGATATCAATGATGGGGCACTATTCCTCCCACTGACACCAATGATGGGACACTATTCCTCCCAGTGATATCAATGATGGGGCACTATTACTCCCACTGACACCAATGATGGGACACTATTCCTCCCACTGACGGAGATGATGGGGTTTTTTGAAGGTTTTAATTTGAAATGTACCTTGGTGTCCTTCACTAAGGTCTGTCATTTGGAAAATGTCCGCCACAGTCATGGTCCGTGCCTATCCCTGCAACGATCGTTACGATCGTACACAACGATCATATTGTGGGATCGTACACAACAATCAGATTGTGGGAGTAATTTGAGAGTTCACATACTGCTGCTTTGATTGACAGATTGCAGATCAAACCCTTCATAACACAACAATCGTTACGATCGTACACAACGATCAGATTGTGGGATCGTACACATCGATCAGATTGTGGGAGTAATTTGAGATTTCACATACTGCTGCTTTGAGCGATCTGACTGCACTAGGTAGAAGCTTCTGCTTAGAGGGACAGATTATTGTTCAAAACTCATCTCCTAGTTTATTTGATTTTAACTTATTTTCCCTATCCCCATTTTTTTGTAGGGCACTTGCCTTACTCTTACCCCCATTTTCCTTCCTTTTGCAGGCCTCTAGCACTTGCCAGGATTTTGTTACAGCCATTTTTGTGCCTAAAAGTTCGGGTCCCCATTGACTTCAATGGGGTTCGGGGTCCGGGATAACGTTCGGGCAACGTTCGGTGCCGAACCCGGACTTTTTCCCAAAGTTCGTTCGGACTATCCGATCCCGAACGTCCAGGTGTTCGCTCAACTCTAGTTGTGAGGTCACGCACTGATGTTGGATGAGAAGGCCTGGCTCGCAGTCTCCACTCTAATTCATCCCAAAGGTGTTCTATCGGGTTGAGGTCAGGACTCTGTGCAGGTCAGTCAAGTTCCTCCACCCCAAACTCGCTCATCCATGCCTTTATGGAACTTGCTTTGTGCACTGGTGCACAATAATATTGGAACAGGAAGGGGCTATCCCCAAACTGTTCCTACAAAGTGAGGAGCATAAAATTCTCCAAAATGCCTTAAGAGTTCCCTTCACTGGAACTAA
>BLSH010015614.1:2378120-2394707 GCA_018402905.1 Glandirana rugosa
TGAATGTCGACGTCGATCTTGGAGAGGGAAATCTTGATCCTCTACTAAAAACTTGTTATTAGACAGGGAGATTCGGTCACCAAGAGTTGAGGACAGGAACTCTGGGTGATTGTCCGGTCCAAACGTCCTATTGACTTTATGTAGAGAACCACTGGCTTAGAGGGACAGATTATTGTTCAAAAATCATCTCCTAGTTCTAAAGGGAGAGGTTCTAGCTGCAGCTGTAAGTGACACATTATTGTTCAAAAATCATCTTATAGTTTATTTGATTTTAATTTATTTTCCCTATCCCCATTTTTTTGTAGGGCACTTTCCCTACTCTTACCCCCATTTTACTTCCTTTTGCAGTCCTCTAGCACTTGCCAGGACTTTATTACAGCACAAAAATGTGCCTAAAAGTTCGGGTCCCCATTGACTTCAATGGGGTTCGGGGTCCGGGATAACGTTCGGGCAACGTTCGGTGCCGAACCCGGACTTTTTCCCAAAGTTCGTTCGGACTATCCGATCCCGAACGTCCAGGTGTTCGCTCAACTCTAGTTGTGAGGTCACGCACTGATGTTGGATGAGAAGGCCTGGCTCGCAGTCTCCACTCTAATTCATCCCAAAGGTGTTCTATCGGGTTGAGGTCAGGACTCTGTGCAGGTCAGTCAAGTTCCTCCACCCCAAACTCGCTCATCCATGCCTTTATGGAACTTGCTTTGTGCACTGGTGCACAATAATATTGGAACAGGAAGGGGCTATCCCCAAACTGTTCCTACAAAGTGAGGAGCATAAAATTCTCCAAAATGCCTTAAGAGTTCCCTTCACTGGAACTAAGGGGCCAAGCCCAACCCCTGAAAAACAACCCCACACCATAATTCCCCTCCACCAAATGATATGGACCAGTGCACAAAGCAAGGTCCATAAAGACACGGATGAGCGAGTTTGGGGTGGAGGAACTTGACTGGCCTGCACGGTGACTGTAAGATAGACTAGAGGCATAACTAGAACCTACAGGGTCCCAGTGCAGGAAACCATGAAGGGGCCCCCCTGACCCCCAGGGCTACCCAGCCCCATGCTTCAGCAGGCCCATGTGTCACCCCTGCACACCTGGATAGGAGGAGGGGCATATGGAGTGACTGCAAGAGGAAAATGGAGGGTATTGGTTCCCCCATATGCCGCCCCTGCCGCTTCTCCTATCCAGGTGTACAGGGGTGAGGCATGAGCCCCCTGGAGCATGGGGCTGGGATGAGTGTCAGTGAGCAGTGGTGGTAGTGATGGGGGAATGGGATGAGTGGCAGCAGTGGTGGGGGGATGGGGTCAGTGGCAGCAGTGGTGGGGGGGATGGGATCAGTGGTGGCGGTGGGTGGGGTGGAATTAGTGTTGGTGGTGAGGGGGGTTAGATCAGTGCAGTGGAGGGGGTGGCAGTGGTGGTGGTGGGGGGTGGCAGCGGTGGTGCCATCCTCTTCCACCATTACTTCTGCCTCTTACTGATCCCATCCCCCCACAACCACCACAGATCTCATCCCTATCCTCCCATCACCTCTGTTGTAGAGGTGATGGGGGTAGGGATGAAATTTGTGGTGGTGGTGGTGGGATGGGATCAGTAAGAGGCAGAGGTGCTGGAGGTTGGGATCGATTGTGCTGACGATATGTCAACTCACTTTGACTCAAGTCAATCAGTCCCGACTCCTTCAGAACTCCGTGCCTCCAGGATGCCTCTGCCTCATGGGGTCTCCTCGTAGAGGGGAGTGCTTCTCCCCCTTTATTTGGTTGGTGTCAGCAGACTTCTTTTTCAGTTTCTGCCCTCTGCGGTCCAGACTCGAGCAGTTCAGCCTCCCCTCAGCGGGCACCCCTCCCCCACGGCGGAACAAACTAGAATGGACAGGTGCACACTGGCAGACGGGGCTGAGGGTGGGCCCCTCATACTATTAGACGGGCGAGTGGGCAGGCCCCCCCTTACTGGCAAACGACGGTGTGCCCCCTGCAGTGTCAGAACTCCAGGGCCCAGTTGCAACTGTTGCAACCCTGATCGTTCCACCACTGAGACAGACCTTTTGGTCCAACATCAGTGCCTGACCTCACAAGTGCGCTTCTGGAAGAATGGTCAAACCTTCTCATAGACACACTCCTAAACCTTGTGGATAGCCTTCCCAGAAGAGATGAAGCTGTTATAGCTGCAAAGGGTGGACCAACTCAATACTGAACCTTACAGGCTAAGAATGGGATGTCATTAAAGTTCATGAGCGCATAAAGGCCGGTGTCCCTATACTTTTGACAATATAGTGTGCATTAGTTAGTAAAGATGGGAAAAGGATTCTTGTCCTCACAGGTTTAGTGTACAGTATTTTTTTTTTTTTCGCTTTGGACATTATAGAGCAAGGATAAGCAAATGTTGGCTTATAAGACATTGAAAAACTCTGACAGCCACAAGTATGACTACCAGAAGCATGATGGGACTTTTAGTTCTGCAGCAGCTGGAGGGCCTATCACTGGAGTGGAGGAAATATTCACTTCTTTAACATACCCATACACAGGCAGATGGCTGGTAGAAAGCTCATTTTAGACCTTCTTTTCCAATGAATGTCTGTTTTTATGAGCCACTATCTAAAGATGTACAAGGTTAATATGGGTTTGGGTGAACACTCAAAAGCCTGGATGGAGCATATCTTTCTATGGGACCGCATAAGGGGGCGAATTTAACTGTAGAACCCTATATGGCCAAATGTATGAGAACACCTGACCATCACACCTACAATATATGGGCAAACGCATGTGAAGAACCTCCAAATTATTGAGTTCAAGTGTTTTTGGTGAAGGCTGTTATTAACTACAACATCCAAAGACATTGTTGACAATTGTGCGCTTCCAACCTTGTAGCAACAGTTTGGGGGAGACCCTTTTCTGTCCCAACATGACTGTTCCTCTGTGCACAAATCCATCTCCATTAAGGCATGGTTTGGTGTACAGAAACTGAAGTGGCCAGCTCAGAGCCTTGACCTCAGCCCTAGTGAATTGGACCACCAATTGCGAATCAGGTCTTCTTTTTCAACATCCTTACCTGACCATACAAAAGCTTTTTCCCACACAAACACACCAAATTCTTGTGGATGGAAAGATGAAGACTGAAAAAAGACTGAAGGTTGGTATAGCTGCAAAAGGCTTCCATTTTGAGATGCTGTTCCTAAGGGAAGACGGTCATGATGACCGTTTCTTCTCTTTTCCAAGAATTTTATTAGTTTTTTTACAGTAAGAATAATAACATAGCAAGGATATCAAAAGAAACAGAATGTAACAGGAAAGTTGTATATGACATGTAGAGGATCATTTTGCGCACATAGTATACATACAGGAAATAGATATATGGGTTGAGGACTTTACATTTTCACAATTAAAGACAATGGAATAATATCTAAAATATTCAAGCTTTCTAATAGGCATGTCTGTAAATGACATGGTACATATCTTATAAAGTGTTAAACAGTGGAATATCAAAACTGCAAAACAAGAACACATAACAGTATGCCATTCACAAATTCCCAAGAGCAGTCAACAAGCTGTAATGTTATGGAAGGGGATTGAGTGGAGGGGGGATGGGTAGGTGAATATAGGGGTTATGGGTTTAAAAGTTGAGAAAGAGGGTGAATAGAGACAAACGTATGGAGATGACAGATTTAGGACAAGTAGAGTATCTTATCGACTCCATCTCCCATGCAGCCGAGTCAGTTTATGAACTCAAACTGGCGTCAATGATTTACCCGGGTGTGGTTTGTGGCGTCGTAATATTAAATTCTTAAAGGTGGAGCCCACACGCCCACGTTTGTCTGATGCAATGATACCATTCTGCAAGTATTGGAGGGCTTGGGGTGCCCCATTTTGAGTGGATGGAACATCTGGCAGCATTCACAAGATGTAAAGCTAAAGACTTGTGATATGTGGATTTCGGAAGAGAGGAATAATGTAGCAAATACTGAGCAGGAATAAAGTCCAAATCGTAAGTTGTTATCTTAGCAATGTGATCATGTACCTCTCACCAGAAAAGACAAAACATATTTTTCTTAGTTTTAGATATAGTGGAGAGGGATTAGAACACCTGTCAGGTTTATGGCTGTCTGGGCCTACTTAGGAAGATCAACCAGAACCAGAATTTGGGGGGAAATCTTCCAATGGTAATGCTGGAGACCCTGGTAACAACCAGGAATTCTCTAACTTTGGAGGGACTTCCTCTCACTTCCTGTTGTGGCTATGGGACAGGTGTAGTGATGTAGTAGTGGATGAACGAATGTTATTTTTTAGTTATTATTATAATTTTCCGCAACACCCGGTCCTTCCAGAGAGAAACATTTATTGACTTCAGACAGAACAAATTCCAACAAGAGATAATACAATCCAACATAGGTGTAGAGAATATTGATGACAGGAATAGTGTAGCATTGAAACCACTTCAGAGGAACCCAGTTTTCCTGTCATACTTTACTTAACACAGGCTCCCCTCTTATACACCTTTCTCCCCCCTCCCATGGGTGACTAAGAGTGAGCAATTTAATTAGGCCTTTTGTCTTGAAAGAGCGACAGATAATGACCCTAAGCCGTCAACAGCTGTAATCATAAACTCCTAGGTGGTCTTTTATTAACATTAACATATCATGGAGGCATTATCTGTCTTTAATCAAAACTCCCTTTGAAATGCCTAATTAGATAACCAGTCCCGAATATTACAGGGCCGTTATCTGTCCCTTTTACGTGTAAAGAACAATTGGTTTGGGTCAGTCTATTCTTTAATCAAAAACCCCTTTGAAATGCCTAATTAGATAACCAGTCCCGAATATTACAGGGCCGTTATCTGCCCCTTTTACATGTAAAGAACAATTGGTTTGGTCAGTCTATTCTTTAATCAAATACCCCTTTGAAATGCCTAATTAGATAACCAGTCCCAAATACCAATGCGTCTTTGCACAACAGCACAATATAAAATAGATTTGTTAACTCCCTGTCCCAATACATACCCAATATATGTATACACACAATATAATATATACATGTGCATGTACACACACACATACATACATACCTACACATATACATATATATATATATATATATATATATATATATATATATATATATATATATATATATAAAAATACATACGCACATATATAACATACTACAACAGGAAGTGAAAGGAAATCTCTTCAATGGGACATGGATGGTAAAAATGCAACTAACAGGGGTAATAACCCTCCCTTGTGCTATTCAAAATTAAAAAAATGTTTTATCTTTAGTTCTACTTTAAAATGTTCAAAATGCCTTCAGGAGGGCAGGTTGGGGGTGCTTGACAAATATTGAAAATGTGTGCCAAGCACTCTCCAAACTCTGGTCCAAAAGGGTGCACCTAGACAAACGGCTCAGTGCACACTTGTGCTTTTATTGGTTATCACATCACAGGCTAATCAATGCTCAGACTACACCATCCTATTTATTTCAATTGCATTCCCTGGTGACCATTGGTGACCATTGACCATACTGTACAGGCAGAGCCAGTAAAACTTGGACATTGGATGTTCTTCTTGTTTGAACAAAGACTAAGAAGAAACTTAACTTATACCACAACACCTTAGGTGGACAGCCCCTTTAAGAAACAAGAACAATGCCTGCCTTGGCATTTATTTAACTCATTGTCATGTTGGTGTGCCCTGTCATTAATAAAAAAATACAAATTGTTTTTTTAGCTTGTGTAGCATGGCTTATCCTTTTATCGCCGCCAGCTCTGTTTTCCCCAGAGAGTCCCTTTGCCTGTCTATAGCTTTTATGTTAGAGTTTCATCTCGATCTGAGCTGTTCCTACGCTGCTGCAAATGTCTTAACCTTTATTGGGAGATAATGTGATTCTGATGAATGAGAAGACGCATTTGCTGATGCGCATAATGACAAATGTTGTAGAGCAATTCCAGGTTAAATTGTGTTGTTTTAAAAAGAATAAAACATGCCAATGCTAGCACTTTGTAATGTGGATTTTTAGAAGTAAATAAAGCTGTAGGAAGATGTAATAGGAATTAAAGCTGAACTCCGGGCTGGAAGACAAAAATGCCCCCAGTGGGGTAAATGCTCATTATTTCTAAGGAGTACAGAAGGGGCTTCCAAACGTTTTGTCACAAGGGTCACATCGTATATTTTACAAATAATGGCTGAAAAAAGATCATTTTTATGAATGAAACAATTGAAACTAATTATTAGCTTGTGTACTTGTATCTTTTTTTGTAATCAGTGTAATATAATTTAGAACCAGTGAGACATGTGCCAATTACAAAGAAACAATGCTGTCCAGTTGTTTTTGTGTTTACTAAGTCAGCAGTGACTTTTAATAAACACACCCTCACCTGTCCCAGGATCCAGCAATGTGACCACCTTGATTCTCTCTCCTTTTGCCGGACGCGGCATTACAACTATGGGCCCCCGGCCACTTTAAAGTGTTTGTTACCGCAGCATTTCACATTCCTGATATGTGTCTGCTGTATCATGTACTTGTGTGAAAAAAATATCCTGGTCTCTTTGTATTGCTTCCTTTGTGTGAAATCCTTGGTGTTCCTGCCAGTACCTCTGCTTTCCCGTTAAAATCTGACCACACTAAGCAGGGGAGTACACTGTGGTCAGTTCCCTAGATGTGCTGGGAACTCAGGCTGCTTTCCTCCAATGATCAGACTTTTCCTGACACACCCCCCTGCACAGCCTTTCATTGGGAAGATCAGTGTGCTGTTGCTTCTCCTCTTCCCAGCTATTATGCAGCTGAGAACAGAAGGAATCTGATTACTTAGAAAAAAGAGGAAAAAAGGTATTTATAATGTTTTTTTGATATGTATAAACAAATGTTTGCCTTTAACTTCAATTTTAAACTGAATGGGTTGTTTTACAAGGTGATCATTTACAATCACTTTAAGGCCTCATGCATACTGGGCATTTTTGGAGCTCCTTCTAGGGGTTCCAGGTGTTTTTTTCCCTTATACCTATCCCCTGGACGACGTCTGTTGATGAAGAAACGTACGTCGGGAGGGTGCACTGATGTCACCGCTATCTGAACGGTTTACCCGCGAGACGGGAATACCGGCTTTCTATTGCGCAATGTTACAATGCTGAATGTGAGTAATATTTTAGCTACATTATTAAACTTATCTTACAGTATTACGCTATGCGAGTCTTTGGTTTTATGTGAACAACCTTGCTACGTTTGGCTGATTGAATAGCGAATTACGATTTGGGAAGATTCCTTGTGCGGAGGTTTGCGGGGAACATTCCTGCACCCCTGGCTGGGGTTAAGCCACAGGCGATTTATACCTCTCCATTTGGTAAGCCTTTCCTTTGTTGGTGGTGGTTCACACAGCATGCCTACTCAGCACTTTTGGTGAAATATATCACTTCAAGATGTGTGCCTGTGTATGAGGATCTCTTTGTGGATAAATCTGACAATTTTATTTGGGACTGAATTTTTCCATCTGATACTACAGAGGACCCTTGCCGTTTCATTTTTGCATATCTATTTACAATTTTTACCTACTGGTCTTTGCACTATTTTGGGTCTCTTTTGTTGCAGTGTGGAGACCGATTTTATTATAAACTTAGCGCAGCCCTTTATGTATAAGTTTGGATGGTATACTAATTGTGTATATTGGCTGCTGCTCTTATTGAGGACTTTAGCGTGGTATTTGCCATCATTTTCCTGTTTTTTTTCCCTGCCTCTAAACTCCCCCTCATGTTAGCCTATGTGTCCGTGCACACATAGGCTTTTAGCAGCGTTTAGTGGCAGGAACTTTTAGAGGCAGGAAAAAAAACAAATGCCAATGCATCCAGGAGCATGTTAATACTAGGCGCTTTTAGCACTTAAGCGTTGATTCACTTCAATAGCCAGAATAAATGATTATTATAGCCAATTAAATTAAATAATGCCCAAGTGCTTGATGTCTGTAAACACACCTAAACGCTTATATATACGTTAAGTACTTTTACAAGCGCCAGGTGTTTTTCTGCCAAAATGCTGCTGCCAGGAGGAAAGGCTTCTAGGAGAGTTTGCAAAACGTCCTGTGTCCAGAACAGTCTTAACACTGAGGCATGATGCACTATATTACCAAAAGTATTGGGGCGCCTGCCTTTACACACATATGAACTTTAATGGAATCCCAGTCTTGGTCCACAGGGTTCAATACTGAGTTGGCCCATCCTTTGCAGCTATAACAGCTTCAGTTCTTCTGGGAAGGCTGTCCACAAGGTTTAGGAGTGCGTCTATGGGAATCTTTGACCATTCTCCCAAAAGCACATTTGTGAGGTAAGGCACTGATGTTGGACGAGAAGGCCTGGCTCGCAGTCACCATTCTAATTCATCCCAAGGGTGTTCTATCATGTTGAAGTCAGGACTCTGTACAGGCCAGTCAAGTTCCTCCACCACAAACTTGCTCATCCATGTCTTTCTGGACTTTGCTTTGTGCACTGATCCAAATCATTTGGTGGAAGGGGGATTATGGTGTGGGGTTGTTTCTCATGGGTTGGGCTTGGTCCCTTAGTTCCAGTGAAGGGAATTCTTAAGGCATCAGCATGCCAAGACATTTTGGAAAATGAATGCTTCCAACTTTGTGAGAACAGTTTAGGGGTGGTGCCTTCCTGTTCCAACATAACTGCGTAGCAGTGCACAAACAAGGTCCATAAAAATGTGGAAGAGCGAGTTTGGGGTGGAGGAACTTGACTGGCCTGCACAGAGTCCTGACCTCAATCCGATAGAACACCTTTGGGATGTATGAGAGGGGAGACTACGAGCCAGGCCTTCTCATCCACATCAGTGTCTGACCTCACAAATGTGCTTCTGAAAGAATGGTCAAACATTCCCATAGACACACTTCTAATCCTTGTGGACAGGCTTCCCAGAAGAGTTGAAGCTGTTATCGCTGCAAAGGGTGGGCCAACTCAATGTTGAACCCTATGGACTAAAACTGGGATGCCATTAAAGTTCATGTGCGTGTAAAGGCAGGTGTCCCAATACTTTTGGTAATGTAGTGTATATGTCCTAACACTGAGACATGATATATAATGAGCAAAAATATCAAACATTAGTAAACTCTCTGACAGATCAATCAATATTTTAAAGCAACACTAAACTCTGGTAGAAGATAAAATTCTACTCAAGATATATTCCTATCTAAAAAGAGTCCATTCTATTGCTCTCAGCCTCCTCCAAATCCTCTCCAAATTCCTTTTTTCTTTTATTCTTTTTTCTTTTTCACTACTGTGATCCGATTCTTGTTAAAGGGTGGCTATGTTTGTTCTCTATGTTCCCACTGTATGTAGGAAATTAGCCACCCTCGCTCCTACAGTCCTCGGACTACAGAATTTGTAGTGTATATAGATCATTGCACATCACCGCAAGTGTACTGCTCGTTCCTAACAAACAGTATAAAGAGATCTCTAAAAATCCCCCATATTAGTACTGGGTCACAAATGTCAACAGAACAGCCAACATGTTTAGGGGCTTAAAGAGTTCACCTTCTTCAGGGATTCAGGGCTTAGATTTTGAATGGACTGACCTCAAAAACATAAATGATTTTTGGGAATGTGAATGGTTGCCAAATCTCATATTTTCTTTGGAGTAGGTTGAACTTCACCTATGTTTGTACAAGAAGAAGAGAGAGCATGACCAGGTGAAATAATGGCACATAGAATGCTTTGTTAAAGCCCAACTAATGCCATTTTTAAAAAAATTGGATAATGTGAATAGTTTTGAATACAGTGGGAAAGGATTAGAAACTCTGCCACATTTGTTTGTATTATTGCCTATATCCCCGTTTGAGAGATTTCCCCTCACTTCTTGTCTCAAAGTCAATGGTTTAAATTGGTTGCAAACCCTTATGTATGTAGCACACTCTAGTAGAATAGGCTTGTTAGTGTAGGCAAATTGTCTGGCTTGGCTGGCAGCCAAGCCTGTGTTGTTTTTCTAATCTGGGTCGGGTTAGTGACTCAGGGAGGGTTGGATGACTCCAGGCAGCATCTCTGAGGCCTCCTGTAAGAAGGGCTTAGCCCTTCCTTCTCCTTCTGCTCTGGTGCTCAGCTGTCAGTTAATTTCCAGTACTCTTCATTCTACAGTGACTCACCTGGTATTCATTTCCTGCTTGCCAGCTAGTCCTGCTGGCTATTTAAACTGTCTGGATCAGATCTCCTGTGCCTTCGTCTGGTCAACATATCCGGGTAATCTCTGCTGTGTTTTCCTGGTAAAGACTTTGCCTGGCTGACTTCCCTTCTGGTTCTTGATCCTGTTTGCTGCCTCTGACTATGCTGATTTCTGGATTAAAGACGTTTGCCTGGCTGGTTTCCATTTTGGTTCCTGATCCTGTTTGCTGCTTCTACTATGCTGATCTCTGGATTCCTGTTTCACTGGCTTTTTCTGACTACCCGCTCTGGTTACCGAACCCTGGCTATGTTTTGACTACATTTGCTCTGTTTGTCCCTGTTGGATGGCAACCTGATTTAATATCATAGTTCTGGAGTGTCACGGATATGACAGGCCAAAGTTGTCCAGTCACTGTGTGGGAACGAAAGACATCTGGACAAGTTGACACAGTGGGGTGTTGGTGAATAGCCATATCCTTCCAGGAAATATCCATACACCCCCTGCGATGAGGTGTAGTGGTAGAGAAAGCCAGAGGAGATCTCCTGGGGAGGTGCAAATTAACAGTTCATGATTACGTGACATCAAAGGGACCAGCTGACCCCAAATGATCATGGGTCAGCTGTGAGTGATAAATGGACATATACTGCCTCTAGTGGACAATCCAGGCATGCGTCCTAGGGACAGACTCAAGGAAAGGAAGTCTGTCACCATTGGACAGAGTGCACAAGTAGGCCTGCGTTGGGCGGGTGTGTGTGGATGATGTATGAATGGGTTTAAAAGGCCGAGGAACCCCATATCTCTCTCTCTTATTCATCTACCATCAGGCCAGCCAGAACAACATTTCGAGGACAGCCTAAGTATCACCTTATGTTATTTATGTTATAGGCTCTATGATATTTTCTTAGCGTTTTTATGTTAGCATTTCTGTTTTCCTTATAATAAATGTAATCTTTGCTTTATTGAAGTAGAGTGATTGATTATTTTTATATATATAGATATAAGCTAATCTTACTATCATACTATTATCATTACTGTTATCAGAGTTTTAGTAGTTTAACGAATGAGAGGAATTGGCAATTAATATATAGTTACAAATAAACTTGGGGAAACCATAACCACCCCATTTTTATTTCAGTACCATTTTACCATTTTATTAAAAAGTGTGATTTTTACTGAACTTCTGTCTCAGTCTAATTTATGGTTCTGTTTTACTGTACTTCTGTCTCAGTCTAATTTATGGTTTCTGACACTGCCCCTTACTTCTAGAAACTCATAGAAGAAAATGGGGAGAAGAAAAATGGGAGTGGAGGAGAGGAGGAGCTGTCTGGAGTATTTTTAGGGCCCTGACCAATCCCCAACAGATGGGTTGGCTAGAGGCAAGCCCCCTCAAATACTCAGGATCAGCCCAGCTGGGGGCAGTGGAGTTCAGGTGGAAAATGGAGCTGGAGTGTTAGGTTGTCGGTCGCCCTTGAGGGAGCCCCCTGGTCTGGCGGGGGTGACCTTGGGCCTGGGCTCAGGTGCGGAAGTGCCTCTGGTCAGGATAGAGGTGTCCTAACCAGAGGCACGGGAGCAAATGGAAGACAGCAGGAGAACACTGCC
This sequence comes from Glandirana rugosa, assembly GCA_018402905.1. NCBI lineage: Eukaryota > Metazoa > Chordata > Amphibia > Anura > Ranidae > Glandirana > Glandirana rugosa. The sequence goes on from BLSH010015614.1 coordinate 2,389,845, forward strand.
AGGCAAATCTTCATGGAGGAAGACAGCCAAGAGGACTGGTATGTGTTGCAGTCAGAGGACTGAGAGGCATACCTGAGAGGACTGGGAAGGAGCATTCTGAATGGAGAGTCAGTCAGGGAGGACTGTGGAGTTTTAGCCAGGAGGGCTAGTGAAAGGGGCAGTTGCAGCCAGGCAGGCTGGCAGTGCCTGAAGTGGTGGTGCTGGGATCAGTAACCACAGAAAGAGGACATCTGGGCACTAGGACTCTTTTCTACACTACCAAAGGAACCCGTGGTCCCTGCCTGTAAAGGGCATTTGCTACCGGTCTAACAGAGCCTTTGTTAGATCTTCCAAACAGTGCCAGCTGGTCCTGGGAGATGTAGTTCTACAAGCAAGATTGTGCTGGAGGTAGAAGGAGAAGTGTATATACAAATTGCGTATAATTGTGTCCCTGAAGAGTTCAACTGCTTTGATCAAATGGGCATCCCATAATATCTCTATCCCTATCCAAGTTTATTCCTCTCAATAAAATATAAAAAAACAAAGCACTGGACTGTTCTGACTTAAATGTGCTGTGAAGATGTGGCATGCTTGGCTGTGCAGGTTGGGGGATCCCTTTCTACTTGCGGCTCCTAAGGGGGTGCATTACACATATACACAGTGAAGTGACTGGCCTCAAGTAATGCACAGAGATAAAACAAATTCTGCTACATAAGTTGTATCTGTTTATATGTAGCCTCTCTTCTTCAGAGCTGTTCACAGTTCAGAATTAGTGTTGGGCGAACAGTTCGGCCCGAGCATGAGTTTGGCTCAAACCCCCGAATTGTCAGGATGTTCGACCGTTTTTTCAGCCTTCAATGCATTGGAAGCCCTGGTTGGCTGAAGCAATGAAGGATTTGCCCAATCAGGGCACAGAAATACTGTCAGAGCCATGATTGGAGAAAGTAATGATCACTGGGCCCAATCATGGCTCATTGCTCATAGAACCACCCCACACTATAAAAGGTTCCTTCCCAGAGCAGCCATTTGCAGTGTTATATTGGAGTGGAGATAGATAGAACAGGGCTCTGTTCATTGCTGCTACCAGAAAGTTGGTGTGCTATTGTGATTCTATTGTGAGTATAAAGTATTAGTGTAGTGTGCATATAGGGATAGTGCAGCATGAGTGTAGCGCGACTGTTTATTTTAACTTTAGTGTCAGTTTAGTGTTTCAGGGCATGTTACCTGCAGTATATTGATGTGCGTTAGTGCATGTTTACTGCAGTATATTGAAGTGTGTTAGTGCATGTTTACTGCAGTATATTGAAGTGCGTTAGTGCACGTTTACTGCAGTATATTGAAGGGATGTTAGTGCACTTTTACGATAGTATATTAAAGCGTGTTAGTGCATGTTTACTGCAGTATATTGAAGTGCGTAGTGCAGTTTTACTGCTGTATATTGAATTGCATTAGGCATTTTTGCTGCAGTATATTGAAGTGCATTAGTGCACTTTTACGGCAGTATATTGAAATGCGTTAGAGCACTTTTACTGCAGTATATTGAAGTGCATTAGTGGAGTGTGTCTGTGTAGTGAGTACTCAAGTTAAAGTGCACCAAACACCACTTTTCATTGATTAAAGTGCATCCAAGTACACATTTCCCCATTTCTATTACATTTTGGTAATAAGCACTCCCATTATGTCTGGGAGGCCAACAAGGAGAGGCAGACATTCCCATGGCACTGTGAGGAACCAGCAGTGTCTGTGTCCACAGGCAAAGGTGGACGTGGTCTGTCCTCAAGCAGGGCACCATATCCTCTGTTTAGTGATGTTGCCTGTGCTATCCAGCCACAGCATGCAGAGGCGTTGGTGGACTGGCTTACTGAACCACCTTCATCCACCTTATCGTCTATCACTCAAGCAAAGACTAGTGCACAGTCCACTGAAGCTGCCAGAGTGGCCTATTCTGCCTCCTTATCTACAGCTACTCCTGTCATAGCCCCAGCATCATGCATGGAGGAGTCAGCTGAGTTATTTGAATACAGCCTCAGTCACTTGCTCCTTGACGATGCACAGGCATTACTTGATTCTGATATTGGTTCTGAGATTGAGGAAGGTAGGAACATGAGCCTACAGAGAAGGGAGAACACTGGTAAACATCAAACTGGCAGTCATATTCCCCCCAGCCACAGCGTATTGCCAAGTTGGCTCCAGTGATGATGATGATGGAGGGGATGATGATGGTGAGGTCACTGATGCGAATTGGGTCCCAGATAGAGCAGAGGAGGAAAGTGAGGGTGAGGCACAACTCCAACGAGGCAGCCATCATGGGACAGTAGAGAGCAGCCACCCTATTCCATCACATTGTGGAGCTGTTATCTCCTGACCCACTTCCCACAGCTTAGCTGTCTGAGCACATTTGCAGCTGATCGCACTGTTGCAATTTGCAAACTTTGCCTCAAACCGATCAAGTGTGGCATTGGATACCACATGCTTGATAAAGCATTTAACCTCCCACCACTCAGCCTGTTGGCAAGAGCACCTGAAAGCCACACAAAAGGGATGCAATTCTGCTCTTCCTCACTCACTCTTCCTCACTCCTCACCTTTCAGGTTTACTGAAACTGAAACCACTATATCTCATGACCCCTTGGCAGCCCCCACTGACAGGGATGACGGTATAGTCATTGGTATAGGTCCTTGCAGCAAGTCTGCCAGCAGCACACCACCAGCTGTAGACTATAGCAGGCACATTTCTCTGCTCCCGCTGCTGCAGCAAAACAAAAAAAATACAGTCACTGCCACCCACATGCCCAGCATCTAAATTCAAGCTTGTCAAAGCTGCTGGTTTTACAACTCCTGCCTTTCCATCTGGTGGATTCTGCTACCTTTTGTGATTTTGCAGAATGTGCTGTACCACAATGGCAGGTTCCCAGTCACTATTTCTTAGCACGTAAGGTCATTCCAGCTCTGTACCATCACGTGGAAGGCAATGTTGTGGCATCGTTGGGCAAGGCAGTCAGCTGCAAGGTCCACGTTACCATTGACATATGGTCCAACAAGCATGGTCAGGGACGATATATTTTGTTCAAAACACACAGGCTAACTCTGCTTGCAACTCAGAAGGGTGCAGGACAATACGCAGTGCTGTAGCTTGCTTTGCCGCCACATCTCCATACAGCTGGTGGTGATGAAGCAAGATTTGTTAGCTCCACCCCTCCTCCTCCTCCATGTCCTCCTCTGAAGAATTGTCCTATGAACCACCAGTACCCCCTAAGCATTCAAGGGGTTATTCAATGAGTCAGGCTAAAAGATGCCACGCAATGTTTCAGCTGGTCTGTCTAGGGGACAGTAGCCACACACTTTCAGCTCTGCATGGGCAGGCCCAGAGGTGGTTCACTCCACGCCAGCTGGAGCCAGGAATGGTGGTGTGCAATAATGGCACTAACCTTCTGTTCGCCCTTAGACAGGGAATGGAGAAAATGGCCGCGAAGCCCGTATCGCGCATATGTGAAACAAAACGTAGTCGGCCACTTACACATAATCCCATGGACTCCAATAAGATGGCGATTAAGGCACGGACTGAATAATCATGGTCAGTCCACACACGATCTGATAACTTTTTTATAACCTTTCCACTATAGCTGATCTCCCTGCGGCCTGATTTACTTCTCAGATACAAATGAAGATAAAAATGATAGACCTCAAAACTTGGGGTGCCCCATTTTGAGTGGATGGAACATCTGGCAGCATTCACAAGATGTAAAGCTAAAGACTTGTGATATGTGGATTTCGGAAGAGAGGAATAATGTAGCAAATACTGAGCAGGGATAAAGTCCAAATCGTAAGTTGTTATCTTAGCAATGTCATCATGTACCTCTCTCCAGAAAAGACAAAACATATTTTTCTTAGTTTTAGATATAGTGGAGAGGGATTAGAACACCTGTCAGGTTTATGGCTGTCTGGGCCTTCTTAGTAAGATCAACCAGAACCAGAATTTGGGGGGAAATCTTCCAATGGTAATGCTGGAGACCCTGGTAACAACCAGGAATTCCCTAACTTTGGAGGGACTTCCTCTCACTTCATGTTGTGGCTATGGGACAGGAAGTTCTTGACCTAGTACTGACAAATGGGGATCAACTGTCTGATGTTGATGTGGGGGAGAATTTGGGTTCTAGTGATCACCAATGTCTTTGGTTTGATATTAAAACAAGAACTGAAAAATCATATACAAAAACAAAAGTTTTAAATTTTAAAAGGACAAATTTTGCTGAATTGGGGAAATTTCTAAAAAATGAACTGAAAGGTTGGAGCAAAATGACAGGAGTAAGTAATCAGTGGGCACTATTAAAGTCTACCATCTTGGAGGCAACTAGATTATATGTCAGGCAAGTTAGTAAGAATAAACGGAAGAAAAAAAACAATATGGTTCACCAAAGAGGTAAGTAGGATAGTAAAGGGGAAAAAAAATGGCATATAGAAGATTCAAGGAAACAGGAGGTGCAGCTGACAGAGAGGAGTATAAAAATAGACAAAAGGAGGCCAAACACATTATCGGTACTGCAAAAGCACAGAAAGAGGAGGAAATTGCTAAGTCTATTAAGGAAGGAGATAAAACCTTTTTTAGGTACATTAGTGATAGAAGGAAAAAATACAATGGGATCACCAAAATGAAAACTGGGCACAACACATATGTTGAGGGAGACCAGGATGTAGCAAACCATTTAAACAATTACTTTTGTTCAGTCTTCTCAGAAACAGACTGCACTAATGATAACAAGTTAGGGAATCATATTGGTTCTAGTAATGATGGTTCATTTCTAGGATTTCTGGAGACAGAGGTAGCTGAGGAACTGGCTCGGTTAAAGCTTAAGAAAGCAATGGGCCCTGATGGTATTCATCCCAG
>BLSH010015614.1:2395025-2408721 GCA_018402905.1 Glandirana rugosa
CCGATGTCGTCTTATTTCACTTCCAAGACCTCACCGGTAGAGTCAGAGGACTGGAGTTATAGTAACTCGGTGAGACCTCTCTAGAGTTTACACGTCAAGTACGTTCTGTCGGGTTCTTAAAAGTCCTTTACCTCCGAAAAACGGTTCTCCTTACCCGTCGAAATTATCTTCTTACAAACAAACACCCCCGTGACGATTTCTGACACCACTTATGCGGAATACTTTTTCCGTATGTAAACCTAGGTTACCATACTGAGTGATCACCACAGCAGTGATCCGTCCTTCTATTTATAGATACAAGACTCACCTACTCCCAAGAGACAAAATGTGATTTTACTTGATACCGTTAAATTTTATTTGGTAAATCAAGAACACGGGGACATGACCTCAAACTAACTGGGGGGAAGTTCAAAACTAATCTTAGAAAGTATTATTTTACTGAAAGGGTGGTTGATGATTGGAATAGACTACCATCAGAGGTTGTGAGACAGTCAACAGTAAATGGCTTTAAACATGCTTGGGATAAACATAAATCCATAGTCAAACAACAAGGTTAATGTAAAAAAAAAAAATATATAAAAAAATAAAAAGGGGCAGACTCGATGGACTACTCAGTCTTTTTCTGCCGTCACTTTTCTATATTTCTATGTTTCTAAAACTCCCAATGCACGTGTGCTGATCCCGCGGCCGCCAGAGGCCACTGCACAAGTGAACACTTCTCATTTGTATTATTTGATACATGGTTTATTTTAAATTGCCATAGTTCATTTTAGTGTAAAACAGAGAACCCTCATCCACTCAGAACATAGATATTTATCTTCCTGCCTAGTGACGACACCACTAGTGAGTCATACCATTGGATCCAAATGTATGCCTTTTTCATAAGGCGTATTCACCACAGTCTTTAGCAGTGCCCCCACAAACAAACATTCTTCTATTAAAGCTGCCCATTCCTCTTGGCAAAAAGCCTCCATTTCCTGAAAATTCTTGGGCTGTCTTGCATGAACTGCACATTTGAGATCTCTCCAGAGTGGCTCAATGATATTGAGGTCAGGAGACTGAGATGGCCACTCCAGAACCTTCACTTTATTCTGCTGTAGCCAAAAGCAGGTTGACTGGCCTTGTGTTTTGGATCATTGTCATGTTAGAATGTCCAAGTATGTCCCATGCGCAACTTCCTGGCTGATGAATGCAAATGTTCCTCCAGTATTTTTAGATTACATACTGCATTCATCTTGCCATCAATTTTGACCAAATTTCCTGTGCCTTTGTAGCTCACACATCCCCAAAACATCAACGATCCACCTCTGTGTTTCACAGGCTTTGTTGACTCCTCTCCAAATGTAGGGTTTATGGTTGTGGCCAAAAAGCTCAATTTTGGTCTCATCACTCCAAATGACTTTATGCCAGAAGGTTTGAGACTTGTCTCTGTGCTGTTTGGCGTATTGTAAGCGGGATACTTTGTGGCATTTGCGTAGTAATGGCTTTCTTCTGGTGACTTGACCATGCAGCCCTTTTTTTTTTAAGTGCCTCCTTATTGTTCATCTTGAAACAGCCACGCCACATGTTTTTGGAGAGTCCTGAAGTTATTTGTGGGTTTTTCTTTGCATCCCAAACAATTTTCCTGGCAGTTGTGGCTGAAATGTTAGTTGGTTTACCTGACCATGGTTTGGTTTCAAAAGAGCCCCTCATTTTCCACTTCCTGATTAGAGTTTGAACACTGCTGATTGGCATTCTCAATTCCTTGGATATCTTTTTATACCCCTTTCCTTTTTTATAGTCCAACTACCTTTTCCTGTAGATCCTTTGACAATTCGTTTGCTTTCCCCATGACTCAGAATCCAGAAACATCAGTGCACTGGATGAAAGATACAAGGGTCTGTCAGGAGTCCAGAAACTCATTGACCTTTTATACACACACACTAATTGCAAGCAAACAGATCACAGGTGAGGATGGTTACCTTTAATAGCCATTCAAACCCCTTTGTGTCAACTTCTGTGCATGTTATCAGGCCAAAATCACTAGGTTATGTAAACTTTTGATCGGGTCATTTGGTTAGTTTCTGTTGTCATTATGATTTAAAAAGAGTAAACACAGCTGATTGATAATAAATGGCTTGAAGGAAAAGTTTTCGTGTTCTCATTCATATTCTCTGAAAAATGGCCAAGAAATCATAAATGTAAACTTATGAGCACAACCGTATATTTTACTTGTTTATTTTTATCAAGTTAAAAATGTGGAATGAGTCAGCAGAATAAAAATCTAAATCAATCAATATTTTAACTACCCTTTGGCTTCAAAACAGCATTGATTTTTACACTTCCACACTTGCACAAATTCAGGGATTTTGTAGGATTAGAATCAGGTGTATGATTAACCAAATATACCAAGCAGGTGCTAGTGATCATCAATTGCATATGTAGGTTGAAACACCGTCATTAACTGAAACAGAAACAGCTGTGTAGGAGGCTTAAAACTGGGTAAGGAACAGTCAAACTCTGCTACTAAGGTAAGGTTGTGGAAGATAGTTGTATGTCACAGGTCATACACCATGGCAAGACTGAGCACAGCGACAAGAAACAAGGTAGTTTTACTGCATCAGCAAGTTCTCTTCCAGGCAAAGATTTCAAAACAGATTGGGGTTTCAAGATGTGCTGTTCAAGTTCTTTTAAAGAAGCACGAATAAATAGACAATGTTGAAGACCGTAGATGCAGTGGTTGGCCAAGGGAACTTAATGCAGCAGATGAAAGGCACATCATGCTTACTTCCTATCAACATCAGAAGATGTCCAGCAGTGCCATAAGCATATAACTGACAGAAACCAGTGGGACCCAGGTACTCCCTCTACTGTCCAGAGAACTCTGGCGAGAAGTAGTCTTCATGAAAAAATTGCGGCCAAAAAGTCATACCTCGGCAACATAGCAATGCAACTCAACTATGCACGAAAACATAGGAACTAGTGTGCAGAAAAATGTCAGCAGGTGCTCTGAACTGATGAGTCAAACATTTAAATATTTGACTGTAGCAGGAGGCAGTTTGTTCATGAAGGAGTGGAGAGCATTACAACAATGAATATCTGCAGGCAACAGTGAAGCATGGTGGAGTTTCCTTGCAAGTTTGGGGCTGCATTTCTGAAAATTGAGTTATAGATTTGGTCTGGATCAATAGTGTACTCTATGCTAAGAAATACAGGCAGATTCTTATCCATCATGCCATACCATCAGGGAGGCATGTGATTGGGCCCAAATGTATTTTGCAGCAGGGCAACAACCCCAAACATACAGCTAATGTCAATAAGAACTATCTTCATCTTAAAGAAAAACAAAGAGTCCTGAAAGTGATGGTTTGGCTCCCAAAGAGCCCTGAGCTCAACATCATTGAGTATGGGATTACGTGAAGAGACAAAAGGATCTGAGGCAGCCTACATCCCCAGAAGATCTGTGGTTAGTTCTCCAAGATGTTTGGATCAACCTACCTGCTCAGTTCTTTCAAAAACTGTGTGCAAGTGTACCTAGAAGAACTGATGCTGTTTTGAAGGCAAAGGGGGGTCACATCAAATAGTGATTTGATTTGGTTCAAATCTTCTGTTCTTTTAATTATTTTTTTACTCATTTTGTTAATTGAAAAAAAAAAATAAACTACTAAAACTTCTATTTCTGAAAGCTTTGCAAAATTACAGCAATTATTTAACAACTGCCTAAAACTTTTGCACAATACTGTAAATACAGTATATATACATATGTAGCGCTGCCCTCGTGAGAGTCGCTAATTAAATCAGTACCCCACTGGTTGCCCTGACCTTGCAAGTCCTCCACCACCTCTGACACCCTGGGTTCAGTCATTTTCCCTGCATAGCATAGCAATTGAATAAGTACACCAAAGTCGATTGAACGAATGAGTTTGTTTACTTTAGTAAGGTGAAGAACAATTGCTAGTTCAAAATAAATTTACAGTTTAAAGTCATATCTGTATAGGAATTGTATTGACAACTATATAGCAATCACTTATCAATGTTTCACACTTAAACGGTAAAACTATAATATCAATGGACATTCAGGTACAAACAATACCTATGTGAACAGGTGACAGGAGGGCAAAGGAATGACTCTTATTTGGGTCAGACCCTTCTCTTCTGCTCCTCAGCACACAGATGCAAACAGTAAATATAGATTTAGAATGTTGATAGTGGGGGACTGTATTAAGATCTACCAACTCTATCTGAGAGTTATTGGTGAATTTCAGCTCTATGAACTCAGTAGAACAAATCCATGTAATGGGGAGGGAGGTGTAGAGTAGCCTTTTATCAACTGTGAAGCGATCTGGTCAATCTTGAGCTAGCCTTTTAAACAATTTTATGCAAGGAGTTCATGAATGGCATAACAAAACAACTTGGATCAATAGGTGAGGAGTAAGCAAAGAAACAATTCTTCCTGTGAAGAATAAACTGTAGATGGAAGCACTGTGATCACTGGACTCAAGGAAGTTGCCCTTTGTAGACCTACAAGTAGAAGTAAGATGATGGAAAGATGCAGTGGTGCCCGGAGGAATTTTGCCACTGACACCCCAAGCCCCTCCCCGTTGGTCACACCTACTCCATCGCGGCTTCCCATGCTCGGCGGCGGCCTCCCTTTACCCTGCTCTCCACGGGTCTCCATGGCAGCGGCGGCTTCCGCTTCCTCCCTCTTATTCGGCAGCCAATCGGTAGTCTTCTCTTTCAGCCAATCAGAAAACGGGTCTCACACCCACTTCTGATTGGCCAGATTGAGGATCAGTGTTACAACAGTGAATATTCATTTGCTATTGGAACACCTGGGTGGGTTTACAGCGCAATGCTCTGTGTCACAAGCCACTCTATTTTGTAGCCTATGAGAGCCTATGGCTCTAATCAGGTGCTTCAAAAAAACACCCCGTCGCTGTAATTCAGGAGCCCGGTGTCCTGAAAGGGGCCGGATGCCTGAATATGGGGTGGGTGCGGCGGCCATGGATAGATTCATGCTATGCATGAATCTATCCATTATGCATATAGCGGGTGGCGAGGATAAAGGGGCAAGCAGCCCGGGCGCTCCTAATGGACGAGCCTCCTCTGGAAAGACGTCTGTATATAGTGTCTATGAGACTAGGCCTAGGCCCCAAGCACTAAGGATGATAACTAGTGCAGGAAGCAATGGTGCCTATATACAGTTTCTATAGGATTTGGGCTATTGCCCGCTCACCACACTGGAACAGGGTGTGATGGTGATGATGATGATGACGGCTCCCTCTCAGGAACGTGGCTCAGGGGATGGTGTCTGGCCTCAACCACACTGCGCTACGGTTCACATGAATCTGCTGACACCGCAGGATAGATGGAATATGCCACCGAACAGCCATGGGGTGCTGTCCGTTGATGTCCCTTCATGTATCCGCTGTGCAGTTCTGCTGGTGCAGGCTGCGATTCAGCTGCAGCATACACTGTCACAGAGTTCCTGCACTCAGATTCACGCTGGGGTCCCAAGAGAGTGTGCAGGCCTCAATACATTTCTGTTATAGCTTCTCCCGGCAATCTGTTCTCCTCCATCAGTCATCTGGTAGTTGTAGTTCACGATGACACAGTTAGATATCAGCTGCAGCTGAATAGCGGCATGCACGAGCAGAACTTTGCAGCAAGTCTCCTCAATTTGGACTACATGTCCCAAGATGCTTTGCTCCTCCTCAAGACTACATCAGGTCAATATCAAATTCAACACTAGAGAGAAACTGATCCCAAAGGCAAAGCTACACAATATCTCCTGATTGCAGGAATATATTTGTGTAAATCCAGCTCCTGGCTACACATACAACACACACACACACACACGCTTATAAATAAATGTAAACAAACATTCTAAAATGTACTAAAACATGGACGGTTTTGAGGACTTGGCATCTTATATTCTGTTTATAACCATGCATGACATTGAACCATGCGATGGCCCGCCCTTTCCCAGTACAGTGTGCCCCCAGTTGGAGTATTGGAGGCGCGGCCCATCCTCCAGCTATGGTAATGGTTCGCCCTGAGGGCTTTGTACTCCATGCAGATGCCTGTTATGCCGTTTGACAGTTTTATATTCATGTTGTATGTAAATGTCCAATCTCAAACATTGTACTTATGTTTCAATAATGCTATGTACTTCTCTTCTTGTCATCACTTCAATAAAAATCCATTGAAAGTAAAACATGGACGGTGTCAGTAGGACAGTGGATAATCAGTAGCCCAGAGGTTGGTGTCAATAGGACAGGGGATAGTGTCAGTCAGTAGAGTAGTGAACGGTGTCAATAGAGCAGAGGTTGATGTCACTAGGGCAGTGGATAGTGTCAGTCAGTAGAGTAGCGGATGGTGTCAGTAGGGCAGAAGTTGGTGTCACTAGGGCAGTGGACTTTGTCAGTAGAGCAGTGGACAGAGATTGGTGTCAGTAGGGCAATGGACAGTGTCAGTAGTTTTTTATTTGTATTATTTTATTTTATATTTTTTTTTACAATTTATTTTTTAAAATATTTTTTTCAATAATTGGGGTCTTTGGTGGTCTAAACAGACTCCTGATGCTTCACTTTTGAAACAGAGAAAGCTACTGAGATTTCCTAGTCCCTTTCTCTGCAGCCTCTGCTGCACTGGACAGTAAATGAATGGGAAGTGCTCCGGGCTGGATGGCTTCTTGTTCATTCACAAACTGAAGCATGAAACAGTTTTCTATTCTTCAGTTATAAATGGACACAGTGAGTGATCGGTATCGGTCACTCATTGTGTTCATTCAGAAAAGGAAGGGGCCGGTAAATGACATATTTACCAACAACTTCCGTCGCTCTGCATCCTGAAACATCCCCCTGTGTGCCCGTCCTGGTTTGGGGGGTGATTCGGACACATGCACACAGCATAGAGCAGGAAGCTGAGTGTAATCTGAGACTTGAGGGAATAGACCCCTTCCTCTACACAATCTCATATGGAAACATGCGCAGCTGAGGCTGTGGATCACCTGCTGTGTGCTGAAGGGGGGGGGGGTTGGCATAAACTATCATAATTGACTCATGCAGAAATCACACTTGGTTGGTCCTTTGGTTAGAGGCAAGTACACACTGCAGAAGGATATACTTTGTCCACTTTTCATTTCAGAGATGTACAACCACTTTAAGTGAGGAAAACCAAGAGGTGGAAAATATATCCAAAGGGCACAAATAATGATACAAAAGAATGCTTTTTTTTGTAGAGTGAGGTAAAGTTAGAATCTTTATTGGGGTTTTTGTTATTTGGCTCCTTCTGTCCCTTGGACACCTGTTCTGCTCAGTTCTTAGACATTAAAGAAAAACAAAAACAATGTGGGGTCGATTTACTAAAACCGGAGAGCGCAAAATTTGGTGCATTTCCAGGTTTTGTTGTCAAAGCTTAAATGAACAAGCTGAAGTTAGCAGCTGATTGGCTACCATGCATCGCTGCACCAGTTTTTTCACTCTCCCGTTTTAGTAAATCACCCCCATTTTAGTCTAGCCTCCCCACTAGACTAAAACTGGGGTTTATTTACCATGTTAACATGCCACCATGCTTGTGCTTGTGATGTGCATTGCTTTCTGAAAAGCTGAAAAAAGCCTTTTGCCTTTAGTTCTTCTGTAAGGAAACTGTAGCAAACCAAAAAGCTCTTTTGACCTTTCCAGGTCTCATAAAAATAGCAAAATACCATTAAATTTAAATATGTTGTTGTAACTGCAGATATCTCTTTTTATTAGGTGGTGATGTAAGTGGATAAATAAAACGAATGCATCTTTAATTAAATTATTTTTTCAGAAAGTATTTCGAACTCTATTTGTTCCAAAATATTTTACAAAATAAAAGGATGCACAGTCTTCTTTTTCTCATTGAAATGCCCTGATGGTATTGTTTAATTAATGTGATTAGTAGCTCCACTCCAACACAAACGGCTCTGTTTAAATAAGTACCACCAAGCACCATTAAATAGCTAATAAATTTCAGCAGATATACTGAGTGTGGACGAGGTCAGACAAATGATTTCCACATTGCATTATTAAGCTGAATGTTGCTGAACACTTTTAGGCACGTTTAACTAGCTTGTGCCCTGGCCTTGTGTATTTGTGGAGTATTTTATACAGTTCACATCACAGGAACAGAGATAATCCAATATGTCTAATTTGCCCACAGCGCTCAGCTAGGAAAACATAACCATTCAAAAGATATATTTTCAGGATAGACATTTTAAAAATGTATCCAAGATAATCTGATTCTATTAAAGCTAAAGTTTAGATATATCAATATAGTTACATTGGGCCAATGTACGTATGTATGTGACATACCTGTGTGATCCCTGCGGAAGCTGGAAACCACAGACACTACTACTACAGTGTTCTCTACACTTATAGGTTCTGTGCCGCATGGCTACCCTCCTGCATTGTGGATAAAGGAGGTTGCGTGCTTGGTATGGGCACCATTCAGAGAACACTTTGCTTTTTCTTAATGAATGCAAAGAATTCTCTGATTGGATGAGGTTGAGATTATGATGTCACTGCCCTGCCCTGCCTCTCCACATTGTCCAATCAGTGAATGCTTAATATTAATTGAGGAAAGGCAAAGTGTCCCCTAAATGGTGTCTATACCGAGCAAGCAACCTTCTGTATTCAGTAAGCAGGCACAGGACCTGGAAGCTAGTGTAGCACCCTCTAGGTAGGTTGGTGCTAGAGATAGGATTTTTCTGTTAGATTAAGAAAAATGTAAGCAGGCCTAGCTGGTGGCTAGGCCTATTTGTTTTCATTTTGGGCTGGGAGTGGCTCAGTGTAGAGCTGGTGACTCACAGGCAGCCTCCCCGAGACCTCCTTCTTGCTTCCAAAGCTTTCTGGAAAGTTATGGAAAGAGAGGAGGAGAGGAGAGGTGGAGCTGCCTGGGGTATTCTGGGGAGCACTGAGCAGTCCCAAACCTGGACTGGCAGGGGGCAGGTCTCCTTAAATACCCAGGGTCAGCCCAGCTGGGGAGGAATTGTCAGGTAGAAGAGAAGGAGATGGAGTACTGAGGCTGTCGGGGCCTTTGAGGGAGCTCCCCAGTCTGGGGGGGGGGGACCTTGGGCCTGGGCTCGGGTGCGGACAGGTCCCTCCAAGAAATCGTGGAGGTGTCCTGGACAGGAGGCACAGGAGGAGCAAGAAAGGACAGTGGGAGAGAGTAATGCCAGGCAAGTCTCCAGGGAGAGGAACCACGGGTTGCAGCCAAGAGGCCTGGTGAGTGACATGCACAGTCGGGAGGACTGGGGAGGCACACCTGAGAGGACTGGGAGAGAGCAGTCAGAAATGGGTGCAGAACCAGAGGAGAGGATTGTGGTATTGTGGGCAGTGGTGTCAGGCAGCTGCAGCCAGGAGGGCTGGCAGGGCCTGAAGGGGGCTGACTGGGTTCAGTAGACAGCATCAGAACTTTAATAGAGAACAAATCAGTGTACCCTTAAAGAACACCTGTCAGTCAGGTTATTGCTACATGTCAAAAGTATTGAATAAGACATAGAAAGTGGGTAATGGGACAGGCAGGAGGAGGCAAAACCAGACAGTCAAGTGAGGTAAAAATGAATGTTTTATTGAAAAATGTAGATACAATTATTTATCAAAGTAGTATATAGGAAATTTTTTTTTTAAAAGCAACACATATAGCAGACAAAGTACTTATTGTATACAAAAGCTCCAAAGTTTCGACTTTAAATGAGTCTTCCTCAGGGAGTCTTAGTTCAGCATACAAGCATATTCTAGCATAAAAAACAAATAGTAATCAATACATAAAGATATGAGATATTTATAATAATAAAGCAATAAAATATGTAACATAATGACAATAAAGTAGCATGAATATGAACTTACAATGCCAGTGGGTGAAACCCATATGACCGTCATGAGCTCAATGTATGGAAAGTAAGGCCAGCAAACAGAAAGCCACTCAAAGAAGGATGCAAGGGTCTAATATATATATAAAAGATTATATGTCAAAAAAGATCCCAATTATAAAGCAGATGTTTAGTTAACTGAGTGCATGTAAATACCTACTTGCTTGTAATAGCAACGAGTTACATATATAGCAGCAGCAGCAGCTGGGGAGATGGAAAAGTCCCAGGGGAACTAATAATGGAATATGAGAGAAAAGGGATAGGGGGGTTTCAAGTTCCCCCCGGCCCCTTTTCATGTGGGACTGCAGCAGCTGTAGAAGGGTGGAGTTTCAAGGTTCCCCGAAGCAGGGTCATAGGGGAGTCATTAGGGTTCCTTGTGACCGCTGTGTGGGGGGCCTTGAAACCTATAGCCAGGTGTTTGGGAAGCTTCTGGAAGGCTGTGTGAGAGCCTTTAAAAGGGGGGCTCAGCAGGGCTCAGTTGCCAGTCGCCTCAGGATTTTAGCGGCTCAATTTCCCCCGTTTTTGAACACTCCTGAGGCGACATGAAGACGCTCTTAAGGCAGCTGTTAGAGCGAGCGGAAGCTGAAGAAGGGGACGTCTGGATAAAGAAGTGCCTCGCCTTACCGAACGGGCTTGAGGCTGAAGTGCCGGCGGTGGAAGTTCTGGAGGTCGGAGCGGGGACAAGTGCCGGCCCGGAAGAGAGAGCGGGGAGGCTGGAGCCATGTCTGAGGGAGGACCGTGCCATTCCTCTTCCAGAGCGACGAGGTCAAGAGGAAGCAGGAGGAGTCTCATTGGCGGCCAGAAGAGGACAGAGGAAGGGAAGAGCCCGGCGGCCTTACAGCCCTCCAGCGCGTAGAGGAGGTGGAGCAGGAAGCAGGCCGGCC
Organism: Glandirana rugosa; assembly: GCA_018402905.1. Taxonomy (NCBI): domain Eukaryota; kingdom Metazoa; phylum Chordata; class Amphibia; order Anura; family Ranidae; genus Glandirana; species Glandirana rugosa. The sequence continues at coordinate 2,405,787 of BLSH010015614.1, forward strand.
TCTCCTGAGGCGCGGCTTAGTGCGAGCGGCACGGCGGAAGGCGGTTTTCATGACAAGCATACCGCAAGCCGAAGGGAATCTCGGAGAAGGTTACCTAGGCAACTTCAGACGCCGGTTCAAGCTCATTGCTTGAGCGGCCCACTCAGCGCTCAGGCAGGCGGAGAGGATAGCCCAAATAGGTGTGCTAACTCTGCTGTGCCTATAGGTGAGATATCATCTGTTGAAAGTGGTGAGCACAATGATCAAAATGTGTCTCTGTCTGCAGAAATGGTTAATAATTTATCTATGTCTGTTGCACAACTTGCTTCTTCATTGTCATTTATACAAAACTTGTCATCAGGCGTAGTAAATTCTAAAAAACAAGATGTTTCTAGTGTATGGGCTTTACCTGAACTGAATGCTGACATGTTAGTTAATCATGTTTCTAATCCAGTGCCTGGAAATTCTCAGATGGACGGGAGTAGTGGGAACCCTCAAAGAGTGTCAGAGATTTTTATTAAAGAAAGTTTGCCTTGTGCTCTTTCGCCATTAGGTTTTCACCTTTCTAATTCAATAAGGGAGAAAATTGTCAATGATGAATTCATTGATTTATTATCACTACTTCCGTCCAGTAAAGAGTTTCTGAGAGTGGATAAAGATAAAAATGAGGATGACAGGAGAAGGCCGGTGGCGAGATCATTTAATAACTGGCTTCAAGCCTTCTGCATTTATGCTAGCATTATATGTGAGAAACACCCAGAAAAAAGTGTAGGTTTGTTTCAGCATGTTGATATAATTTTAGAAGCCTATAAGAATTTTGGAGGTATAGGTTGGTTCATTTATGATGAATCATTTAGACAAAAGTTGGCAGTGCATAGGAATCTTTCTTGGGGAAACAAGGATATTGGTCTGTGGATCAATTTGTTGTTGCCTCAAAAGCCTTTGATGGCTCGTCAGCAAAATATTCAGCCTAATAATATATCTACATCTTATAGAAAAGGCATTTGTTTTGCTTTTAATGATGCTCAGTGTAAATGGGCGTCAAATTGTCGTTATAGACATGAGTGTGCTTTTTGTTCTGGTCCTCATTCAATTTCAAAGTGTTTCAAGAAAATGGCATCATCGTCACAACCGCAGAGTAAGGAGTCCTTTCTTAAAGGCTCCATCGCTGGTGAGGCTAGTAAACATGCTTCCATGGTTACGCATGTATCCAGACCAGCAGATGGCACTCATGCTTTATAATGGTTTTAAGGATGGTTTTGCGTTGCCGGCTTTCGATGGTAAAGGTTGCAAAATGGTAAGGAATTTAACATCTGTAGGTAATTTAAAGGAGGTGGTGAGGGAAAAGATTAATAAAGAGTTATCTGAGCAAAGGATAGCGGGTCCTTTTAGATACCCTCCATTCGTTAATTTCAGAGTATCTCCATTGGGAATAGTGCCAAAGAAGGAAGCAAACAGTTATAGGGTAATTCATCATTTGTCTTTTCCGGCGGGTAAATCTTTAAATGATCAGATTCCAGAAGAAATTTGTTCTGTGGATTATGCATCATTTGAAGATGCGCTAATAATATTAAAAAAATTAGGTCCGGATTCTTTATTAGCTAAGGCAGATATTAAATCTGCGTTTAGGATATTACCTGTTCCTCCGAATTGTTTTAATTCTTTGGGTTTTCATTTTGATGGGAGCTACTATTTTGATAAACGCCTCCCTATGGGTTGCTCTTTATCTTGTAGATATTTTGAGTCATTCTCATCTTTTATTGAGTGGGTGTTAAAAGCAATTTCGGGCTCTTCCTTTGTAGTGCACTATTTGGATGATTTTTTATTTTTTGGCCCTGCCGGATCTGAGGATTGTTTAGTTATGCTAAAAATTTTTTTCAATATATGTGATGAATTTGTGATTCCTCTAGCAATGGAAAAAACTGTTTTTCCATCTACTTGTATCGAATTTTTGGGTATTACAATCGATTCAGTATTGATGGAATTCCGTCTTCCTCTCGATAAATTAGAGAAAATTTCATGTTTGCTTCTTTGTTTGATACGCAGAAAAAAAGTGACTGTTAAGGAAATGCAGAGAATGTTGGGATCCTTAGCCTTCGCAACCAGGGTTTTACCAGTTGGTAGAATATTTTCTAGAAGGTTATATTCCTCAATAGCTGGTTATACAAATCCATTCTCTCATATGCGTATATCATGCGACATGAGAGAGGATATGTTAGTTTGGATAAATTTCCTAACTCACTTTAATGGCAGGACCATTATGCAGCATGAATTTATTACAGATAGAGAATTTTGTTTATTTACCGATGCCGCGGGATCTGTAGGTTTTGCTGCAGTATGGAAATCTCATTGGTGTTTTGGGAAATGGCCATTGAGATGGGAGAAGCAAGGTTGGCTGAAAAACAGTGTTCTATTAGAACTATTTCCAATCGTAGTGGCTTTAGAGATTTGGGGGGAGAATTTTAGGAATCAGCGATTACTTATTAGCACTGATAACAAGGGTGTAATGTTTTCAATTAATTGTTTGTCATCTAAATCCCCAGTGGTCACTACGTTATTGAGATATTTGGTAACGCGATGTCTAACATTAAATGTCTGGTTGAAAGCGAATTATATTCCAGGAAAGGATAACATTGTAGCGGATGCTCTCTCTCGGTTGCAGATGACCCGTTTTTTCGAGCTGCTGCCTGGAGCGGACAAAGTCGGTACAGTATGCCCGCAGCACTTGTGGAGGATAATTTAATTTATCAATCTATAAAGAATTCGTTGGCACCTGCCACTTGGAAAGGATACTTATCAGCGTGGTTTAGTTGGACATCTTTTCTTAGCGCTAGGCAGATTAATATTCTACCAGTTTCTGAAGAAATAGCTCTTTTATTCCTTAATTCCCTATTTGAGAAAGGTTATTCATGGTCTCACATAAATAAAATGTTGTGTGGGATTTCATTTTTTATAA
>BLSH010015614.1:2425053-2440216 GCA_018402905.1 Glandirana rugosa
TCAGAGACTAGTAGAGGTAATACAGGTGTCAGAGACTCGGGGGGGACATGATAAAGACGTTATTTCCCCCCGATGTCGGTCCGTGCCATCCACCATTCCCTTCCACATGGATCCGTACCAACTATCACTCCCTACCCCCTGGGTCCGTTCCACCCACCACTCCCTTGTCTCCACGTGACCCACCATTCCTTTCCCTCCGACGTCCGTGTCATCTACTCCTTTCCCCAGGGTCCACGTCACCCACCACTACGTCCCTCACGGATCCGTGTTCACCACCAATTATTTCCGTCCCGACATCTCTTATAAAATTACTTCGTATGTCCCGTTCCCCGAAGTATTAGGTCCCAGGTGGTGTACACCTTCCCTTACCACCTACCGTGCCTGGCTGTAGCCCCCCTTTATTGCAGAAATAGTACAGGGGGGGCTCAGAGACTGTGGACATAATGGAGATGATCAGAGACTGCGGACATAGTACAGGAGACAGTCAGAGACTGCAGACATAGTACAGGAGATGATCAGAGACTGCGGACATAGTACAGGAGACAGTCAGAGACTGCAGACATACTACAGGAGATGATCAGAGACTGCGGACATAGTACAGGAGACAGTCAGAGACTGCAGACATAGTACAGGAGACAGTCAGAGACTGCAGACATAGTACAGGAGACAGTCAGAGACTGCAGACATAGTACAGGAGACAGTCAGAGACTGCAGACATAGTACAGGAGATGGTCAGAGACTGCAGACATTGTACAGGAGACAGTCAGAGACTGTAGACATGATACAAATGTGTCCTAGCAGTGACGAGTGTGGAAAAAAACATTGATCACTGGACTATGTGTAAACGGGAGTTTACAAGATATAACAAAGTGCCAAAAAAAAAAAAAACCAGTCAATTGCTCATGTACAGGAGGACAGTAAATGGTTAACAAGTCTGTGAAGCTCCCAGTCTGACCAGCTAATTCCTTCAAAGATAACAAGGAAAAGTTCAAAGAAATCAAGGATTGCTGACAGGGGACTCCGGCACAAACAGCTATAGAAACATCTGAGGTGTTCCATAAGACTGATCATCATTCTCCCATCCTATGTGCAGTCACTGCAGTGTAAATAAATACAAAGATAAGCAGTGTGAGAAGACAGAGGGGAAATCACCCCTCGATCAATGTGAGCTCTGCCTAATGTGTGCACAGGACGGGAGTCCGGAGAACACACTGATGATCAGACTTCTGCAGCCAACATTGCCAGTGAGCCTGTGACATGATGGATCTGTGATCATCATGCCTTCTTTATACTCGGGTATGTCGGATCCTCTCCATCCCCGCTCTGTCCACTGGCATCTTCAGGTCAAATGTGGCGCGCTGAGGGATCTGATTGGCTAAGTAGGTGGTAGGAGGCAGGGCAACTTAAGCAGTCACGCCCTCCCACTCAGAAGTGCAGCGCAATTGGCTGTCTGTTGCAATGGTCTGTCCCTCTCCCTCCAGCATCTGAAAGCCGTGGGAGGGAGAGGGGGGAAGCCGCACACACCGCTCTGCAAGGCTACCACCCGCGCGCTGCTCAGAGCACCTTGCTGTCCGGGTCCCCCTATTAGGGGCCCTATCAGGAGCCTAGGGGGCGACGAGGAGGAGGTGAGGCAAGGGTCAGTGGCGCCCCTAGGCGGCAGTGCGCCCTAGGCGGCTGCCTACTTCGCCTAGTGGCAGGGCCGGCCCTGCGATGACTGATCGTATGATTTTCGTTTGACCAGTACAGTTGTCGCTCGAAAATGCCATGCAAATCCACTACAACACATCACTTCCAATTTTTTATTCTGTTGTACGAGAATTTTCGTGACTTTAGTAAACTCTTTAGATTCAATATGAGATTAGCATGCAGAAAAAAAAATGGACAATCACTCGTCTGATAATCTTATCGTGTGTACCGGGCATTATTCAATTTATGACAAAAAGGATTCTTAGTTTTAGGGCCTATTCACACCAGCAGTGTGGGGCAACATTGCCCAATGCAGTCCGGTTGCAAGAACAAGACAATTTGCCTTTTGACCTATTATTTCAGTTCACCAATGCTCTTTGGTGTGTACTGTAAGAAAAGTTACCTTTAAATGTAGTGTGTTTTGACTCACTGCAATGCATTGCAATATGCTGAAGCATTTACAAATTCCATACAAGTTGGGAAAAAAAAAAAAGAATGCCAGCATTGGAATGGGATATAAAGCGGAGTTCCGTCCTCATCATTTTTTTTCTTGCATCCCCTCGGTCTATAATTACATAAAAGTATTGCAATATTTAATAGCGATTGGTATAAGTATGTTTTTGGGACTTACTTTGCTGATATTCGTGTCCTTGTGCTTTCCCATTTTGCTTGTGGGCATCTGAAGCCTTCTCCCTGTATAAGCTGCATGCTGGGTAACCAACATGCATCTCCCGATCTTGTGCATGCGCAGTGACGTGATTTTACTACTCAGGGACCCCCACTGACTCATGGGAAATGATGACTCACATCTCCCATGAGCCCAGGCGAGGCAGGAAGTGATGCGGAGCGCTGTGGACCAGGAAGTGGAAGATTACAGGGACAACATAGCAACAGGCACTTACGGTGAGCATGATTTGTTTTTTTCTCTCCAAAGGTTATTCATATTCATTAGAGGACTTGTAAAATGTAAAGAAGTTTTAGTGGGTGGAACTCTGCTTTAACAACATTGCAGTGAGCATTCATAATGCATATCTGTGCACTTAACACATACTCTTTGGTGTAAATGAGAACTTCAGAAGAAAAACTAGTGATCTATCTCATGACAATGGCTTCTGAAAGTGGGTTGGATATATTAAGCAGCAAGTGAAGTGAAGTGTTGAAAGCAGAAAAGATAGGCAACCAAGCAACTTTTACAAATTTAATGGGTAAACGACTGGGTCAGAGCATCTCCAAAACCACAGCTCTTGTGGGATGCACCCAGTCTGCATCAGGTGGTCAGGACTTACCAACAGTGGTCCTAGGAGGGAATGCCGACAAACCGGCAACAGGGTCCTGGGCAGCCAAGGCTCATTGATGCACGTGGGGAGTGAAAGCTGCCCTGTGTAGTGTGTTCCCATAGAAGTACTGCTGTAGCTCAAATTGCTGAAAAAGTTAATGCTGGTTATGATAGAAAGGTGTCAGAACTAATAACACAGTTTGTTTCATATGGGGCTACATAGTTGCAGAATGGTCAGGGTGCCAATGTTGACCCTTGTCCACAGCCAAAAGTGCCTACAATGGGTACATCAGAACTGGACCACGGAGCAATAGAAGAAGGTGGCCTGGTCTACTGAATTCAAGAATGGTTTGAGGAACACAACAGTGATTTTGAGGTGTTGATTAGTCCTCCATATTCTCCAAACCTCAATGCATTTGAGCATCTGTGGAGTGTGCTAGAAAAACAAGTCTTATCCATGGAGGCCACACCTCACCACTTACAGGACTTAAGGGACCTGCTATTGACGGCTTGATGTCAGATACCACAGCAGCATACCTTCAGAGGTCTAGTGGAGACCATGCCTCAACAAGTCAGGGCTGTTTTGACAGCAAAACAGGACCTACTCAATATTAGGTGGGTGGTCATAATGTTATGGCTGATCAGTGTACACCTGTTGAGTTCCCCTCTTTAGTCATCAACATTGCTGTCCAGCTCATAGAACAAAACATCAGACTTGTGCCTAAAATCAGTCAGAACACTAGTGCATATGTATGGATAATTATTACTTCCATTGTCCTAAAAGGTCATTGTAGTGTTCTGCATCAAGCCCAATATGCTTTCAAAGCTTAAATGTGGAATTTTGCAACAATGAGGCAGAGCTTTTCATCACTGTGACTCCTATGTATTAAATGCTTTTCAATAATGTGTTTGAAGGTTGTCAGTTATTGAGGTTATAGTATAGATAGCAGTAGTTAGTCATTTTCAACTGGACCTGTTCTGTACCTTTGAAGATGATTCGCAATTCCTCCAAGGCCTTCCTGAGTTCTGTTTAGTGTTAGGAATGAGAATTTGATGGGGTGTGAAAATTTGTAAAGTTAGCCTGCTTTTATTTACATAATCTTGTTACCATGGTGTGTGAAGTCTGGCACAGGTGATAATTGTTTAACCAGTTCCACACTGCCTACCGCATATTTACGGCGGCAGTGTGGACGCTGGCCGTGAATTGCCGTAAAAAGACGGCGATCTGCGAATGCCCGCTAGGGGGTGCGCGTGCCCACCGCACTCCTGAGGAGTGTGCCCGCGGCTCGGGCGGACCCGGTGTCCGCGATGAGCGGCCACAGGCAAAGATGTAAACACGGCAGTTCCCCATTCTGACAGTGCGGGCATGGGAGATCTACTGATCCCTGTCACTGGGATCAGTTAGATCTCTCATGCCCATGGTAGCCCAACCCCCCCACAGTAAGAACACACCCAGGGAACACAGTTAACCCCTAGATCTCCCCCTGCAGGTTAACCCCTTCACTGCCAATGACATTTATACAGTAATCAGTGGACATTTACATTTCTGATCGCTGAATAAATGTCATTGGTCCCAAAAAAGTGTCAAAAATGTCCAGCATGTCCGCTGCACTATCGCAGTACCGCTAAAAATCGCAGATCGCCGCCATTCCTAGTAAAAAATAAAAAATAAATAAAAACCCCAGAAATTAATTCTCACCATCCGTAAACACGGCCATTTTTGCGCAAACCAATCAATAAACGCCGATTGTGATTTTTTTTATTACAAATATGAGGAAGAATATAAATAAGCCAAAACCGGTGAGAAAAATATATTTTTATATAAAGAGTCATAGAAATGACGCAGAGGTGATCAAATACCACCAAAAGAAAGCTCTATTTGTGGGAAAAAAAGGACGCAAATTCCGTTTGGGTAGAACGTCGCATGACCGTGCAATTGTCAGTTAAAGCGACGCAGCGCCGAATCGCAAAAAGTGCTCTGGTCCTAAACTGGGAAATTCTTCCGGAGGTGAAGTGGTTAAAGTGGTTGTAAACCTCAGACATTAAAGCGGAGTTCCACCCATGTAAAAGTCAGCAGCTACAAAAAGTGTAGCTGCTGACTTTTCACAATCGGCCACTCACCTGTCCCTCGCTTCAGCGATGCGGTCGCCCAAGGGCTCGCTCTTCGCCCCCTCCCCTCGGCGGCGCCGGCATCGCAGGTGTGGGTACCCGGCTTTGGCTTCAAAGCTGCGCGCGCACTGCGCATGTGCGAGTCACGCTGCGCCTTGTGACTGGACGGCGTGACGTGTCCCAGAAGATCACCGAGAGGGAGGGGGGAAGGTGGACTTCCTTCCCTGAGCCGCGGCGCCAGCGGAGGAAGTGGACCTGGGACCCTGTGAAAACAGGGTCCCTGGTCACCCCCCCCCCCCAAAAAAAAGACATGCCAATTGTGGCATGTCGGGGGGTCAACTTCCATTAAAGTGGAAGTTCCACTTAATGGTGGAACTCCGCTTTAAATATAAACAAAGAATATCCCTCTAGAGTGTGTACTATAGCACAGCCTTTGATTGGCAGCCTCAGCTTTGTTCCTGTGTGCTGTTGAAGGGGGTGTGTGTCCCTTCTCTCCAATCTGCTCTCACTGAGCTCTGCAGAGTGTAACTTCAGCTTCCCGTCCCCTGTTTTCTGAAAGCTCAGACAAGCTGTATAAATTCTGCACTTTGAATGGATGTAGAGAAGAGAAGACTCCAGATTATCAGGTACAAGTTATGTAGGAGGATTTGTTTCATTCCTGTGTATTGCCCGGTGCTAGTCACTTCCCTAGGTGTATGTAAGGGTTTACAACCACTTTAAGTTACATGAATGAAGCTGTGAATAGTTTGAAATCCCCTGAGTGGCAATCATATTAAAGCAGTATTATAAGCGGGTGACAAATGGTGTTAAAGTAGAACTATGGGCAAAACATATTTTTTTCATTTTGGATAAAGTAAGGGAGGGTTATAACACCTGTCAGATTTTTTTTTTACAATCTGAGTCCCATTGCAGAGATTTCCCTTCACTTCCTGTCCCAGCCAAACAGGAAGTGAGAGGAAATCCCTGAAAATGAAGGGAATTCCTTGGGGACCCCTAGGTCACCAGAACTAGTGTCCCCATTGGACGATTTCCCCTCCATTACTTTTCTGAGAACAACCCAAAATATGGGGATTTTTCTTTTACTTTCACTTTCAATAATATTGGTAAACCAGACAAATAGAGAGGGTGATTCGCCTTAGCGGAAGCACAGACAACCGTAAAAACCTGACAAGTGTTCTAATCCCTCTCCACTCTAGCCAAAACTTAAAAAAGTTTTGCCTTTAGTTATACTTTAAAGGCCCCTGCCATGGGCATATTTTGGACACAGAGAACAACTGGATTACAAGTGTTGTGAAAGGGTGAGGACCTTCAAAACCATGTATCTAGGAGAGTTCAGGGAACATGGCATGCATGAAGTTTTCATGTGCATCTGTCTGTGTGGGGGGTGGGACAGGCACCTCAATGGTCTGACATAGTACATTCCAAAGAGCAAAATGGGTAACTCTTGCAATCAAGGTTGTTATATATTGGTGACAGTACCAACCTCTACATAATCACAAGGTCAAGGCAAGTCAAAGCAGGACTGACATGAGGGGAGAAGGAAATACTTTCAAATTAAAGGTCATTGATAAGTCTACTTAATGGCTTTATGTGTTTGTGGACAAACATTTTGGTGCAAATTGGTGGTGGGGTGATCACACCAGGGCCTCAAGGTTTTATAGCTTTCAGTGGGCAACTTCTGTTCCGGAAGAGTCAATTGCTTCTGCACTTTAATATTGATGGTCATACAAGGCCTTCCAGTTACCCCACTTTGAAGCCTCTCAATGCTTTACATGATTTACTTCTCCACGATATACGGGTTCCATGTGTGCTTGCTAGATGATGTCACTAAAGCAGGTGTGATGACATCAACAACGCAAGGCCAACAAGTTCATGTTTGTGACAATGGCAACACTGCTATAAGAGCAAACTCATCAGAGCAAAAGCATTAAAGAGTACAAATAATTTACTGCCAACTGCCATAGGTTTACCTGTCCGTCCACTGTGCTCTGCGTTGCAAGACATTCCATTTACTTTCATTGTACTGGCATTGTACTGTAACACAGACCCATCAAATGACCCGGCATCAGTCACAGCAGATACAAAAGTTTTTTTTTTTTTTTACTGTGTCAAGATCACTTAGCCTGAGCAAGAGAAACGCAGCCCCATTTTCTGTTTTAATTATGAACTGTCAGGTAAAATTAAATTCCACTGAATCCAGTTATGGCGGAGGAGACCAGGTGATTTGAAGTGGCCTTATCTGTCCTTAATCACTGTTTATTTCACAGCTGTGGATAAAAAAATGCAGCGATCTAAATGTCTTGTAAATTATAGGTTCAAGGGTTAAGTGCTTCTGAAACGTCCCTGCGACACGCTGTTCACTGCAGTGCCAGAAATTATTTAGTATTATTCCACAGATACTGCCTTAAAAACTGGCTGCAAAATAGCCATTTAATCCCATAAAATGATCTCCGTTTTTAGAGCCTTAATAAAGAAAAATTATCTTTATTTCTGAATTGCATTACACAGCGATCCCAGTGCTTTAAATCTTTTTTTTCTCATGCCTGTGAAAACTGAACCGCCTACAGACAAAATTATGTTCAAAATATGCCTAATTTTGGTGACTCAGCACAGCGGGTTTTGTATTGACAGCATGGAAGCCACAGTCATCAGTTCCCTTTGAATAGATTTATGGAAATTTAGGTGCTTTGTGATGTAAGGCACTGTGAATTAGCTATATATAATCATTAGCTTCACATGTTTGCCTGGATAGCAGGTAATGGACAATAAATAATGGCTTGATTAGGTGGTTTGTCTCTCAATAGGATACTGTGTATGGCTTTATAACTAGGCTATTGTTAGAGGTTCTATTTAATAAATATATTTGACCATATTTGTGTGGGTCAGAACATATAAAGTCATACAGGTTTTTATGGGGTCCATTGTGTCAACTGGATGAAAGATGAATTTCATAAAAATGATAAGATGAACATAATTGGTTGCTATGCGCAAGCTATCTTCCCTTGGGTTTTTATGCCCAACTCCCCCCAATTTTTTTGGATTGTAGCCATTCAAGATTTTGCAACTGCCCAAAAAGCACAGAAGGCCCACTCTGGTTTAGCTGCTTTGAAATACAGGCTCTCCTCATTTAATGACTTACTTGTTTAACGACCGCTCGGACTTACAACCAGCTCTCCCGACCCGAACGATGCACACTAACACAGGACATCATGTCATCACTCTGCAGCAGCCTCACTCCCACTCCCGACTGCTGTTTTACAGGTACTGTATTGTACTCGGTTCTCCTCAATGCCCCTTCCAGCGTTCTTAACACTGTACTGTTTCATGTCTTTATCGGTGGTGGCACATTTTTGGGGGGGGGAACAATGCACCCACAGCCCCCCCCCGGTTGGTCACCCGCACCCCCATACCTCCAGTCGGTCGGTTGGTGGCCCCACACTTACTCCATTGCGGACAGCGCTCCTCCTTGCGGCAGGCAGCGGCTTCCCCTGCATCTCCACCTCCTCGGCATCAGGGTGTCTTCTGCCATTTGTCTCCTCCCTCCTCCTCCTAGGCATCCAATAGGATAGTCTCTGCTATCAGTCAATCAGGTGATGGGTCTCAGGACCCGCGTCCTGATTTGCCGGCCAGAGAATAAGGGAGACAATAGCGAATATTCATTGGCTATTGTCACACAAGTGGGTGTGCTCAAGCCCACCCTTTTTTGAAGCCTATTAGAGCCTCTGTCTCTAATTACGTGCTTCAAAAAAAAAATAATACTCCATTGGAATACATGTGTCCGGCGCCCAGCATGTAGATTAGGTGGCTATGGATAGGGAGGGCGGCGCCCCTGTGCACTGCAGTACAGGCCGCCACTGGTCTTTATGTAATGTAATATGTGCTTGTACTGTACAGGTATTACCCACACCATGTCAGAAAAAAGGAAAAGCATGCTTGCATCTACAGAAAGTGCTAAGAAAAAAAGAAAAGCTATTGCTCTTGATATGAAAATGAAGATCATTACAGACTATGAGGCTGGCAAGAAAGTTAAAGAAATAGAAAGTGAATAGGAACTTGCACATTCTACCTTTTCAAAAATCCTAAAAGATAAAGATAGAGTGAAAGTGGCAGTAAAATCATCGACAGGATATCAAGCCATAATACCTAGGCAGCAGAAAGGCCTCGTTCATGAAATGAGAGATTGCTGGCGGTATGGATTTATGACCAAATAGAAAAAAGAATGTCAATGGTTCAAACCAAAGCATGCAGTATTTTTGAGAGTTTTAAAGTGCACAAAGGAGAAAAATCAACTGAAACATTTACAGCAAGCCATGGATGGTTACAATGGTTTAATGGGAATTTCAACCTCCATAATCGGAGTGTAGCTGTAGGTGTGCTTTTCTGGGAGGTTTTTGGCTAGGAAAGGTAAATTTAGTCAGGCCTGACTGTAGTGTGCAGGCCTGGGTGTTTTGATTTGAGCTGGGAGGAGTGGTTCAGTGAGGATTGGGTGGACTAAACAAATGATGTCACCAGAACTTCCCTCTCTGTAACCAGAAACCTGGTGTGATGCAGGTGGAACCATCTGGAATATTCTAAGGAGCCCTGACCAATCCCTATGCAGGGTTGTCGGGGGGCAGGCCTCCATAAATACTCAGTCAGCCCAAACTGGGAGGAATAGAGTCGAATGGAAAGTCGGAAATGTAGCAGAGGCATTGTGGAGCAGGCCCCTACCTGAGAGGTCGCCCCCAGTCTCAGGAGGGTGACCTTGGGGCCTGGGAGTTCAGGTGCAGTCAGGCAGGAGCAGCACAGGAGGAACAGGAGAACAGCGGAGGTGCTACACAATGAGAGACTTTAACCACTTCAGCCCCAGAAGGATTTCCAGCTTTAGGACCGGAGCCCTTTTTGCGATTCGGCGCTGCGTCGCTTTAACTGACAATTGCGCGGTCGTGCGACGTTGTACCCAAACGAAATTTGCGTCCTTTTTTTCCCACAAGTAGAGCTTTCTTTTGGTGGTATTTGATCACCTCTGCGTCATTTCTGATCGCCGCTATAAACAAAAGAAGAGCGACAATTTTGCAAAAAAACCCAAAATACAAATCCAAAAAAAAAATATAAAAAAACATTTTTTTCACCGTTTTTGGCCGATTTATATTCTTCCTCATATTTGCGATAAAAAAAATCGCAATCGGCGTTTATTGATTTGTTTGCGCAAAAGTGGTCGCGTTTACGGATGATGAGAATTCATTTTTGGGGTTTTTATTTTTTTTTTATTTTTTACTAGTAATGGCGGCGATCTGCGATTTTTAGCGGTACTGCGATATTGCAGCGGACATGTCGGAACGTTTTGACACTTTTTTGGGACCATTGGCATTTATACAGCGATCAGTGCTATAAAAATGCACTGATTACTGTGTACATGCCATTGGCAGTGAAGGGGTTAACCTGCAGGGGGCGCGCTAAGGGTTAACTATGTTCCCTGGGCGTGTTCTAACTGTATGGGGGCTTGCCTAGCTGGGGAAGGGAAGTGGTCACAGCCTTCACGTAAAGGAAGGCTGTGATCACAGCCCTTCCCCCTCACACAGAGCGGAGGTCCGTGTTTACTTACACGGACCTCCGCTCCTTCACTCCGGGGGGGGCATCGCGGGTGGCCGGTGGCAATCGAAGCCGCCGCACCCGCTCCCTGGCCCCCCCCGAACACAGTGAGCTCTGTATCGCGGCCGCCGTCGTATGACGGCGATTCGCGTTACAGAGCCACTTTGTCGCCGTCATTTGCTGATCAGCCGTCGGCAAGTGGTTAAGGAACCCACCGGTGCTGTGAGTGACGGTCCCTGGGACTGAAGGAGAGAAAGTGCTGAAGCAGGCTGGGAGGAGAAGAGGACAGTCTGTGGGAGCCTTGGAGGTCAGCCCAGGGAAGGAGAGAGTCACTGAGGAAAAGAGAAGGTCTAGGGGACCTGGAGTCAGCGATGGGCTGGGTGTTGTAGTCCGTCAAACGCCCGGTTAGCACAGAAGTACATTTGCTGCACAATCAGAGGCCCTTGTGCCCTTTGCCTGTAATGGGTGTTCCTGAGGTCCTGCCAGGACAGGGTAGGCCTCGCCATGTGCTAACTGCGGTGAAGAACAGAGTGTAGAGGCTTAATAAATTCCTTTTAGGCTGGAAACCAAGTACTGAGCTGGAGGGTGAAGGAGTAATAGTCTGCAGAGGGAAAGTCTGCAGTGTCAGCGCACACATACAGGCTTGTATGTGCCAACTTTGTACTGTACTATAATTCTACTGGGCATTCCACAGTAAACCCTTATCCCCATCCAAGTTATTTCCCCCAATAAAACAACAAAAACAAGAGCCGGCCTGGTCAGAGTCTCCAGGATGTGTGACATGGTGGCAGTGAGGTCAGCTAGCAGGTGAACCACTACTTTCAGCCACTCTCAAGGGAGTACATGGCTACAGGAGTATCAGCAGTGAGGCTGCAATTGCAGATGGGGAAGCAGTTGAAAAATTTGTTGTTGAATTTGATGAAAGGGTTGAAAAAGGTGGCTACTGTCCAGAGCAGATAAGGATAATACTGGACTTTTTTTTGGAAAAAAATGCCCAAAAGTTCCTACATACACAAAGAAGATAAAACAATGCCCGCTTTTAAGTATTTTAAAGACAGGGTCACGTTGTTGTTGAGAGGAAATGTTGCTGGGTTCAAGTTAAAGCCTCTCCTTATCTATCGTTCACAGAACTCACGTGCATTGAAGTGGATTAGTAAGCACACACTGCCTATTTATTATCATACAAATAACAAAGCATGGACGAGGACTGGTTCATCAGTTCCTTCATACCTTCGGTCAAGCAAAAGGGTGTTACCTTTAAAATGATCCTCCTGCTTGATAATGCCCCCAGGCCAACCCCAGCATCATGATGACCTACATCCAGAGGTAAAGGTAGTGTATCTGCCTAAAAACTCAACTGCTATCCTACAACCCATGGATCAGGGGCCAATAGCAACATTCACGGCATACTATTTGCACACCACCTTTCCCAAAGCTGTAGCAGCTACTGAAAATGATGAAGTTACCCATCGGAATGCTTATAAAATTTTACATTGCATAAAAAGCATTGCATCGGCTTGGGAAAGAGTAACAGAAAAGTGTATGTAGGGCATATGGAAAAAATGCTTAAAGGGTAACTTTACTTTCATGGGGAAAAAAATAATAATTTTTTTTATTTGCTATAGCGCGTATATTTGCAACACTAATCATATTGTAATTAAATGTTATTAAAAACTACCTTTCCTTTTCAATCTGCAGCCAATGCAAATTTCTGAGAAAGCATTGCAATATGGCTACCTGGAGTTGTTCTGTACACAGAGTGTCTACTGACCCCTCCCCAGATACATCATTTCCTGCTTGTGTGATTGGCTCACCAATTTTCCCAGAAGTCTGCCTAAGATACAAATCAGATATCAGGCATCCCATGCACAAAAAATGTCATTTTTGGAGAGATACTTTCAGTAGGAACATATCTAAAGGGATGCAGCCCAGTAGATTTCCTCATTAGTGGTTTCCAGGTGCACACCTGACAGTTAATGACGAAACCCCTCCCATTAGACCCACTCAGTACAGAGGCACAGACAAACACAGAGGGATTTCTTCAGAACAGCAAAAGGTAGGAATCTGCAACAAAGTTTGTTATAATCCTTGCAATGTATAGATCACCCAGAGGGGAATGTTTTTTTCTCAAAGGAGTTACGCTTTAAAGCGTTTTATGAACAATAACGAAGGGTTTGATGAAACAGATGTTGAAGTTATAAATCAAAACTTGTTAACATACTTGACTTAGATGTTGAAGTGACAGATATTGAAGAATTAGTGAAGAATTAGTGGAATATTTTGTGGGAGAGCTAAGTAATGAAGATTTAAAAGAGTTGGAAGTGCAGCAGCACTAAGGCTCGATTCACATCAATGCATTTTGCTTTTCAGTGTTTTTTCACTGTTTTTTGCTGTGCTTTCCGTGTTTTTTTACCACGATTTTGCCCTGATTTTGCCGCGATTTGCGTTTTGCATTTTTTTATATTTAATTTTTTTTATAAATTTTTTATTTTTTTTTGGGGGGGGATGTTGTTGCTAGGCGGATTTAAAACGCAAATCGCTGCAAAATCGCGGTAAAAACGCTGTAAAAAAGCAGCACTTGTGTTTTTCATACTTGCCCATTGAAGTCTATTACATGCAAAACGCAGCTTTTTGCATGAAAAAAAGTCCCAGACCCTTTTCAAAAACGCAGAGGCACAAAAAAGCATTGATGTGAACATGTTCCATAGGAACCCATGTTAAAAAAATTCCCTGCATTTCTGCAAACTGCAAAATGCATCAAAAACGCACTAGTGTGAATGGAGCCTAAAGCCTCGTACACATGTCGGCTGTTGTGTCTCGCATACTGACATGCACTAAGCGATCGTACGACCAAGCCTAACGTAGTGACGTGTTACCAGCATATAAAGAGGAAGTTCCGGTAAATGTGATATGTGAATTAGGAACGTAGGTTTACACGAATGGACACTTCCGAGTGTTCCTGACTTCTGAGCATGAGTGTTTTGCACAGTACAACTTCTCTGTACACAAGGTACAACAGTCGTACGACCGCTTGTTGTACAACCAACGGTTTCTAGTCTGCTCATCCAACTTCAGTTGTACGACCGTCGCACGTTGGCTGTTCTAATCGCACGTACTAGCGGTCGGATGATCGCACAACAAGCGGTTGTACGACTGTTTTCGTATGACCGTCGCACTGTGTGCACGAGGCTTTAGAACAGGAAAAGGCAGAAAAGGAGGAAACAATGGAAGAAGTACAAAAGAAGTTCACAGTCAAGGGGTTAGCTGGTGTGTTCTCAAAAGTGAATGCAGCTTTATTAGAATTAGAGGGTATGGACTCAAATGTTGAACGGTTCTCTAAAGTGGAACGGCAGATGAACAAACTTTTGCTATGTTATCGTGAAATTTATGAAGAAGCAAAGAAAATTACAAAGCAGAGCATCTTAACAGAATTCTTCTTCAATGATGACACTGATGACCCCGAAGCACTATCACCAAAGCTTTGAAGGATTTGATGACTAAAATGTTACTCTAAATGTCTTCTTATACAGTACTGTATACCATAGGTGTGCACAGCCTATTGCATTAGGGTGTGCACCCAAAAGCTCAAACACACATGTGTATGTACAGCATACTGACAGTGTCAGTAGGGCAGTGGACGGTGTGAGTAGTTTTACTTTTATCATTTTATTTTTTATTATCTTTTACAATTTTGTTAGGAGCCCCTTGCTGAATTATCAAGGGTCCAAAAGGGAAATCTGTACCACACAGGGTGATTAGAGTGTGCCCAGGCACACCTGGCACACACTGTGCGCACGCTTATGCTGTATACGTTTATGTATTGTACAGTACAGTACAGTATTTTTGTTGTTTATATTTATGTGTTCTATACTTATGCAAATTAAAACAACGTTATTGGGTTGGAGTTTTGTGTTTAGACCTTTTTTTCAGAATACAGTACAGTAGTTAAAGTGGTTGTCAAGTCATGACAACCATTTTAACCGGTTCCCCACCGCGCGCCGTGTTTTTACGGCGGCAGTGGGGGAGCCCTGCGCGAATCGCCGTAAATAAACTGCGATTTGCTTTTGGCCACCAGGGGGCGCGCGCGCGCACCCGCCGCACTCCTGAGGAGTGTGCCCGCGGCTCGGGCGGACCCGATGTCCGCTGGCGAGCCGCGATGAGCGGCTACAGGGAAAAGAACGGGGAACCGCCGATGTAAACACGGCGGTTCCCCGCCCTGTCAGTGGGGCATGAGAGATCTACTGATCCCTGTCACTGGGATCAGTTAGATCTCTCATGCCCATGTTAGCCCAACCCCCCCCACAGTAAGAACACACCCAGGGAACACAGTTAACCCCTAGCTCTCCCCCCCAGGTTAACCCCTTCACTGCCAATGACATTTATACAGTAATCAGTGGACATTTAAATTTCTGATCGCTGAATAAATGTCATTGGTCCCAAAAAAGTGTAAAAAATGTCCGACATGTCCGCTGAAATATCGCAGTACCGCTAAAAATCGCAGATCGCCGCCATTACTAGTAA
>BLSH010015614.1:2440408-2456502 GCA_018402905.1 Glandirana rugosa
GGGTTTTTTTTGGACGTTTCGTTATCGTATTACTCGATCATACGTATGATCGAGTAAGACTTTGTGAATGGAGCGACAACGTCGCCAGAGTCGTGTGGCGACACTGGCCGCTGTAGTAAGAAGGCCCAGACGCCGAGACAGGTTAGTGTCGTGCCCGAGGTCGCGACTCTAACCGTCTCGGTGCGACTGCAGTGAGGGCACGTACGTGTGCCCTCGACAGTAAATGCCGTGCTTATGTCTTCTTTGCCGTGGGACCCGATGGGGCCCACGGCTAAGAAGTCACGCGTACACGGCTACTGCAGCCGTGTACGTCTATGTCCCCTATAGAGAGATATCCCCTGTATCTGCATGTGCCGACGTCATCGGCACATGCGCACTGAAGAATCGGCACCCGGGGTAGCCCAGGGTGCCGTTTCTTCTGTATTCGTGCCGTAAATGACAGCTCCCGTGTGCATGCACGGGAGTGACGTCAGCGTGGCTCTGCCAATCTCAGCGCTGGAGCCCGTGCTGTGATTGGACAGAGCCGCAGACCCGGAAGAATGATGTCGCCGGTCACAGCGGTGTGCTGAGACCGCTGCAACAGCGAGGTAAGTGTTTCAGAATGAGCTAGTATGCATACTAGCTCATTATGCTATTGCTTTGCAGGTTTTTTTTGGGGGGGGGGGGTGGGGGCGGCTTTACAACCACTTTAAGAATGCTTAAAATATTGACTAATTGTGGCTCCTTTTTAATGATCAATTTGTTTAACGACCTGGTCGCTGGAACAGAGGAGAGCCTGCATATGCCGATAGGAGTAGCATTTGTCAAAGACATTTGGATACAATGCATAGATTTGCAATCTGGGATCCTGTATATGATGTCTGTGAAAGTTTTTAGTATTCTGTATCATTGAAGGAATCACCATTAGATGGACAGGAAGGTTCCTTAATGTATAAGCTGGTAGGGCCCCATTGTTATGACCCTGGTCTGTATCCCCGAAGAGTTAAGGAAAGTGGAAAAATAGTGCTGGACCCAAAAGGTTATCTTATTGGTATTACTAATTTAAAGTATTGATGTTGATGTAAATAATCTGGTTCCTGGCTAGGTGGCTTCTACACCCCCGATGATGTCCACTGTCTCCTTGGCTTGTAGAGTAATGTAACAAAAATGGAAATTGAAGCACCATACAGAGGTCCAAATACAACTTTACTCCAGGTTCAGGGACATGTGAAAGAGTATCCAATGCATCCAAAAACTCCCCTTTCATTAGGGCTAAAAACCCATAAGGAAATCTCCATATCAATACAATATCCCCTCCTCAGGTTCATAGTTAAAAGAAAATAGCCAATACCGAATAGTCAATAATACTCCCCCCCCAAACATATTGTCTATTCTTTGCAATGTCCTCCTGACTTTTTTTTAATAAAGTTGCATTTGGACCTCTTAGCAGTGGTGTGGCACTTCCATTTCCATTTTTGTATCCTCAAAGAGGGCATATACACTCACTGACCACTTTATTAGGTACACCGGTTCAATTGCTTGGTAACACAAACTGCTAATCAGCCAATCACACGGCAGCAATGTGGCGAAGACTTTAGTCACACCGAGAATCAGAATGGGGAAGAAAGGGGAATTAAGCGACCTTGAATGTGGCATAGTTGTTGGTGTCAGAGGGACTGATCTGAGTATTTCAAAAACTGCTGATCTGGGATTTTCACGCACAACTATCTCTAGGGTTTACAGAGAATGGTCTGAAAAAGAGAAAACACCCAGTGAACGGCAGTTGTGTGGACGAAAATGCATTGTTGATGTCAGAGGATAATGGGCAGACTGGTTTGAGATGATAGAAAGGCAACAGTACCTCAAATAACCACTCGTTACAACCAAGGTATACAGAATACCATCTCTGAATGCACAACACATTGAACCTTACAGCAGCAGAAGACCACACCAGGTGCCACTCCTGTCAGCTAAGAACAGCAAACTGAGGCTACAATTCGCCAAACTCGAACGTCGCCTTGAACGTCTCAATTTTAGCTGCAACGTTCAGATGTTAGGGTCAGAATTCGGTGTAAACAGCGTGAAAGCATGGATCCATCCTGCCTTGTATCAACAGTTCAGGCTGTAATGGTGTGGGGACTATGTTCTTGGCACACTTTGGGCCCCTTAGAACCAATTGAACATCATTTAAACACCATGGCCTACCTGAGTATTGTTGCTGACCATGTTCATTCCTTTATGACTACAGTGTGGGGGGACACCTGATGTAAGAGGCACACTGGGGGACACCTGATGTAAGAGGCACGCTGGGGGACACCTGATGTAAGAGGCACACTGGGGGGACACCTGATGTAAGAGGCACACTGGGGGGGACACCTGATGTAAGAGGCACGCTGGGGGACACCTGATGTAAGAGGCACACTGGGGGGGGACACCTGATGTAAGAGGCACGCTGGGGGACACCTGATGGAAGAAGCATGCTGGTGGACACCTGATGGAAGAGGCACGCTGGGGGACACCCTGAGGCAAGAGGCACGCTGGGGGACACCTGATGTAAGAGGCACGCTAGGGGACACCTGATGTAAGAGGCACGTTTGGGGACACCTGATGGAAGAGACACGCTGGGGGACATGCTGGGGGACACCCTGATGGAAGAGGCATGCTGGGGGACACCCTAATGAAAGGAGGGACTCCGCTGGGGACACCTGATGGCAACTGGTGGCAAGCGACGTGGCAAGTGACACACTCGGGGCACCCACTGATTCTACATTATGGTAAGTTGATTGATTTAATTTTAGAATACAATGTGATAATAGAAATAATAAGCTTCAATCATCCTGACACCATAACAACCATGGTGCCGGGATGATTGAAGCGCTAACACCAGGTGTTTGGAGTATCTTTATCTGCTGATTGTTACACATTCTGGAATACACCTATTGCTATTGCGGTATAGGATCTGGACCTGCTGTCCCTCCATCCCTCTTTATTTCCTTCCTTCTCTCTCCTTCCCTCCCTATTTCTTTCTTTATTCCTTCCTCCATCCCTTGTTCATCTCAGACTCGAACGTCCACTATTTAGTTTAACCACACCCATTTTTTGTTGCGGCATGCTTCGGGCTGAAGCCCCTGTGCTTTTTCCCACCTAGCAATGGCACCTATGTCCCTGCCTGGTGCTGTCCCTGGAAATCTGGTGCAGGTGGAAAGTATTTGCTGTGAATCCCGGACATCTTAAATGACAACACCACACATTGCTAGTTAATGAGGACCCAAAGTCATAAACTGACTTTAGATCCACCCAGTCTATACTCCCTACGTTCAGTAAAAGCAAAAATAAAGTACCCCAATACTTTCTGTAATCTGTGGTGGTCCTCCTCCGGCATGACAAACCTGCTGATTCTCCACTACCTCCACCTTAAAGTTGCAGGCAAGGTAAAGTAAATGTTAGTGGCACAGGCATTGATTGGCTGCCCCTGCTCTGTTTATGTATCCATGATAGATCCCATTATGCGTCCTTGATAGATCCCATTATATGTCCATGATAATCCTGATTAATCATGGAAGCCTTCTGGATTCATACTTTATGTGGCTTTTGTGGTTGGGGGTGAGGCCACTATTGGATCCAAAGATCAGGGAAAGGTTGCAGTGGGAGTAGGGACAGAGTAGTCATCACTGATCTCCAGTACTGCTCCTGCCACTTGCTTCAGGCCTATAAGTCACCACCTGTGTCAGCGACCTGCCATTCCGCCACCCCTCCATCAGATGCCGCCTTGGTAAGACCAATTTAGTCTGTGCTGTTATCGCAAGAGATACTACATCTGTGTAAGACTGGCCATACATGTTCAATTGTCTTGTACAATTTTCCTTTAGATTTACCTTAAACTATGTAGTGTAAGGGCCTGCCTGATTGAATACAATTAGTAGTTTGGAAACTCCAGCTTTAAATGATGAACTCCCAAGCAAAAAAACAAAAGCAAGAAAAAAACACTCAAGTATATATAA
Source organism: Glandirana rugosa (assembly GCA_018402905.1). NCBI lineage: Eukaryota > Metazoa > Chordata > Amphibia > Anura > Ranidae > Glandirana > Glandirana rugosa. The sequence goes on from BLSH010015614.1 coordinate 2,444,389, forward strand.
AACAACATTAATATATCTACAATGAAAATTGTGTTTTGCTGGGAGTTCTGCTTTAACTCATGCAGGATCCATTTATCCTTTACATTTATTTCTGGATGAAAGCTAGGGGAATTCACAAGCTTTATTTATTATAACGCACTTAAATATTTTACAACTAACCACGGTTCCATTTATGTTAGATCAGTAACAAGACCACAGAGAACCGTCAATCATTGGTCTCTGAATCCAAACCATGAAAAATACTTTTGTTAAAGCTATGCATCATGTCTAAGTTACAATAATACAGCTAATAAATTCTAATATCTGACCTTGAGCTGATTTTATGTGTAGGATTAATGACTCGGTTGCAATCCCTGACCATAACGGCAAGACGGGAAATCGTAGACATCCCTATTAAAAATAAATGAAGGTGTATAATATATGGAAGGCAGTGTTTAGGCTTTGTGCACTGAATGACAAGGACAGGCTACCATACTGATGATTCTTTAGTGGCTTTCACTGACCTACTTGTTTGAAAAGACAACAGAATAGGAGCAGCTGACATATGGGTTTTTACTTGTACTTAACTTGGGTTTAATTTAGAACACTTTGACCTTGTATTCACAGTAGTATAACAGATAAGTCGTAGACTGCAGTGACAAATTAAAGACTGGAGTTTGGGTAAACTCTTAGGTTTCAGTGGTGGAAAAAAGTAAAGGAGGATTCCACTTCTCATCGCCTAAATACAGGAACTGCATTTTTACTTTTCTGGGCCCCTAACCAAAATGTTCTAGAGTTACTTTTCATCTCTTTGACATGCATAAATTGTGAATAATACCAAAATAGTAATTCCTAATATTTAAGTGTTTTTTTGCGGGGCATATGTAACATTTCCTAACATTCGGTCTTAAAATAAAATAACCAAATACCATTTGACCAGAAGAGTAACTAGCCTAAAACAATAGGCAATGAACATCTGACCAGAAGAGTATGAAGCCCAAAACGATAGGCCAAGAACTTTTAACCAGAATAGTAAATAGCCTAAAATAAGAGGCCGAGAACATTCATTCAGAAGAGTAAATAGTATGAAACAATAGGCTAACAACATTTGGCCAGCACAGTAAAAGTAAATAGCCTAAAACAACTTAGCAGAAACACAGTTAAACCAAAATCAACCATGGCAAGTGAATTGTGGAGTAAAAATGTCAACTCAACCTTTTCTTTCACTTTGCCTTTCTAAATGTAAAGCAAAATTTTATTCTGCCTTATCAGCCTATAGGGCAATAGCTCCCAACCTTTTCTACGCCCTGATCATTTTTCGGAATCCCGTGCAAAAGTCTATATAAAAAAAATTGAGGATGAATTGAACCACATCTCATACTGCGGCTGGACAGATTGAACTTACAAAAAAAAAAGCTTTTAATGTAGTGTATAAAATGCAAATGTCAATTGAACAATTTATTCAGGAAAAAAAGGTAAAATCAGTTCCAATTGTGAACATATTGCTTGAGGTGATTGTAGCCGTATTAGTGCAATTGTGCCAGAGAAAGTTTGCCTGTCCGTGAAACTTTTTTTATTTTCACTAACATAAAATTTTTCAGGACAAGCTTTCGGGGTATCTCCCCTTCTTCAAGGTCCAAGCAGTACTGAATACAAACAGCTCTAGCCAAATGTTAAAAAAAAGAAGAAAAAAAAACCTCTGAGGGAAAGAAGAGGATAACATAAAAATCAATTACTTCTTTGCTCCTGCTTCTCGTTAATGATTTTCAAAAACGGGAACTTTCTTGCTGACTGTGATCCACAGGTTTGCCCCCGGATTCAGGTGATTCCTACATTTTTTCATGATTGACAAAAGAGAACTGAATCCAGATTTACACAAATATGTTGTTGCAACAACTTTTCCACCAACTCTTGGGTACATATCCAGTACTAAACACCAAATTCATCCAAAGTATTGATTTAAAATTGCATTTCAAGAGCTTGATTTGTTCACTATAAATAAGATCTTCCTTCAGCTCTTCATCATCTGATATTTTCTCCAAATTGTAGGAATATGGATTTATGATCCATCCTTCGAAATGTTCTGCTCTCCAAAATATTCATCAAATTTAATGAATGAAACAATATTGTAGCCAGATGCTTGGACTACGATAATATGTGTGTTGTTAATGTTGAACTATGCAACTCTCCTCTGGCCAGCAGGGGAAGATCTAGGTTCAGTGAACTATAGACCTTAATGCGGCAGTCTTGGAGCCCTGGGAGCTGTAGTTTGAGGCAGTACCCATGTATGGACACAACCAACTTTCTCATGAACCTATGTGAGCAGGAGGAGCCTGAGAGAGTTTTTATTGAATCAGAAAGCCAGCTCTCTTGACGCTGCAGGGGTCCGAGCATCCAGACCTGGTTGGAATAAGTCGGGGGAAACAGGCAACCCAAGAAACCTGGGGGTAGAAACAAGATCACTGGGATGAGCAACACCATCCATCTGGTCCACCTTGTGGGGTGCTGCCAGTCATCTTACTGCTTGCACTGCTGAAGGACATTCATAAGTGCACTAATGCTCAGTTAAAGGGACCCCATGTAAGCCGGCAGAAGACTAACTCAAAGCACTGCCCCTTAAAGGTTAACCATTATATTCTTCTATCTCTGTTGATGTTAACTCAAATGTAACTGTGCTTACCCAGCCAGTTTAGGCCTAGCATCACCATCACAAGTACACATTAGCAGTATAGCTCCGGTATTGTTAGATAAAACCTCACTGCTACTCACCGTTGCATTTTTGGATGACATTGCTACTGATTATGCTGGTCTGGGTGGTCCCTGACCCCTTATATCTAGACCTCATGCTTAGCCATCCTTTATGTTGAACTGTGTTATTAACATTGCTTGTTTATCAGCTCCATCGAGCAATAATGCATTAGGAATACCTTTACTAACTGGTTTGGTTTCTGCTTTGATATAGCATTATTGGTGGGTAATAAGAATTATTTAACATACCTTACTGTGTTTATCTGCTTTTGCACTCAACCTGGTGAGTCAGTGGGACTGAGGCCCTTGGGAAGGTCAAAGAACAGAGAACCCATCTACGCAACAGCTCCTATGGGGGTAGCGCTGCACAATGATTATGTCAGATGTTGCGTTAAAATGATTTTCAAGCAATACATTGACAATCAGTTACTTATTTTACTTATGTGTTAACGCTGTTATTCTCAATTTTGATTAAATAAATAATGAGACTACTATATAAGTAACATAAGAACCTACTACCAGATACTTTTATGTAGATCTCAACCAAGGAATTAATACTATTTTGCTGAAGCACCAAGTATCACAAACAATTGCCGTTTTTTTTTATAAAATACCCTTTTTTCCCTCCCCACTGCTGCTGATCCCCTGCAGAGTTTTTAGCCTCTTGCCGACTGCATATAGCATATACAGGTGCATCTCATAAGATTAGAATATCATCAAAAAGTTAATTTATTTCAGTAATTCAATTCAAAAAGTGAAACTCATATTTTATATAGATGCGTTACACACAGAGTGATATATTTCAAGCATTTCTCTCTTTTAATTTTGAAGATTATGGCTTACAGCTAGTGAAAACCCAAAATTCAGTATCTCAGAAATTTAGAATATTTCATAAGACCAATAAAAAAAAGTGTTTTTAATATAGAAATGTTGGCTTACTGAAAAGTATGTCCATGTACAGTATAGTATGCACTCAATACTTGGTCTGAGATTCTTTTGCATGAATTACTGCATCAGTGCGGCATGGCATGGAGGCGATCAGCCTGTGGCACTGATGAGATGTTATGGAAGTGCAAGTGGCTTTAAAAGCGGTCTTCAGCTTGTCTGTATTGTTGGGTCTGGTGTCTCTCATCTTCCCCTTGACAATACCCCACAGATTCTATATGGGGTTTAGGTCAGGCGAGTTTTCTGGCCAATCAAGCACAGTGATACCAAGATCATTAAACCAGGTATTGGTACTTTGGCAGAGTGGGCAGGTGCCAAGTCCTACTGCAATATGAAATCAGCATCTCCATAAAGCTGGTCAGCAGAGGGAAGCATGAAGTGCTCTAGAATTTCCTAATAGAGGACTGCGCTGACTATGGACTTGATAAAACACAGTGGACCAACACCAGAAGATGACATAGTAAGAATGAAGACTTTCAAGCTGAAGCTAATGATGTATACTTACGTCTACTCCACAGAGGATACAGCCACAGCAGCCTATAAAAAGCCTATAATATGGCAAATGCACATGCAAGAAACATTCTGATTCATAAATCTAAAAATAAACAGGATTTTCAACCAGTAAGAATTATTACTACGTACGCTAAACAGCACCACCAAGTAAGACAAGTAATCAATAAATATTGGCCACTTCTGTTAGCTGATTCCACTGTATGCAAATACATTGAAAAACAACCATCAATTACATACAAATGATCAAGGTCTTTAAAGGATTGCCTAGTTCTGAGCCATTATATGGCTCAATCAAAAACATGACTGCAGTGGCACCCCCTGTAGGGGCTGATGAAAGTTGTGGCCTGCCTGTCACCCTGCCCAGCCCGACATTCACTTCCCAATTACCTTGGAGAGAATAAACAGTCCATGTGCTTGTTTTTGTATTTTTATTGAGGGGAATTGAACTTGGATGGGGATAGGAATATATGGGATGCCCAATAGAACAGCAATTGGTTGATTGGTTATCAACCAAATGGGGCAACTATGTACACTTGATTACTCCAGTCTCCTCCAGCACATCTCTTGCTTGTAGGCTGTTACCCTCTCTCTCTCTTTCTTCTGCACAACACTTGAAACCAGGGGCAGCTAGCACATGTTTAGGCCCGACACTTACTGAGTTAGGCCTCAGCAACCACCTTTTTCAGGCAGGGAAAACGAGTTCCTTTAGTATAGCAAAAATAGAAGAAAGTCTTTAGTGCTAGCTGTCCTATGGTGGACTACTGCCCCCCAGTCAGTCCTCTTCAGACCCTGCTAGCCCTCCTGGCTGAAGCTGCCCGACTCCACTGCCTGTGACATCACAGTCCTTACTGCTGGCTCTGCACCCATCCCAGGCAGCATACTCCCAGTCCTCTCAGGCATGCCTCCCCAGTCCTCCAGACTGTGCCTGTCACTCACTAGCCCTCCTGGCTGCGACCAGTGGTTCCCTCCTGGAGACTTGCCTGGCAACACTAGCTCCTGTTGTCTTGTTTGGCTCCTCTCTGTGCCTCCTGTCCAGAACCTTCATGTGTTCTAGAAGGGCTCTCTATGGGGCTTTGTCAGCAATGATGAAGTCCCATAGGACGTAACACGCTGACAAAGTCCTGTAGTATGTAAGGCGTATGGGGAACAGAGCCACGCCGTGTGATGTCACCCGCTGCTATTTGAGTTCCAAAGAGCTGCTCGCATTGACGGGACAATCGGCTTTCAACTGTCATGCACTTGTGTTGCTCGTTTCAAGAGGAGGAAAATGTAAGTTAATTTTTAATAAAGTTGGTTATTTTTTAATTATACAGAGAACACTTAGATTTGTTGTATATTCTATGTGGGACTGATTACATCTGTGACCGGTGGTATGGCTGCAATCTGCCTGTGTATATCATCCGCGTTCCCAGGGTAGAGGGAAACAGCGTATTTGACCATCCTGTTTATTCAGGGGTCAACATTGTGAGGTGAGCGTGCATTTTATGTGTTGGTGGAGGGCTCATTCACGTATCGGAGGACTATTTCATACGTTTCCACCGGGTGGATGTCTCTGCTTCACCTCTTGCTGCTATCTAGGAACATTCAGATGTCCGGTTATGGACTGATTTTGTTTGCTTTATCAATTACAATTTGATGTCTTTCCATCTGCACTGAACCTATTATATGCTTTGAAATTCGTAAGGGCTATGTGAAATTGCCTTTGTCGTTCAGCTTGCAGACTGTTGTTTTTATTTATTTGGGGGTGCGCTGTTTATTTTTATAGATTAAACTACCAATATTGATTTGAATGCCCTTAAGTTGGGCATTCTCTGAAATACCATTATCATTTTAAACTCTGGGTAGTATTTCCTCCCTTTTTCTTATCAATTCAGCTCAACGTATGAGCAGTCTGTACTGTTGATCTTTCACCCCGGTGTCACTCTTGTATACAGCTTGACCCCTGTAAGTGCATTAAATTATTTGTTTGGAGTGCTGAGTATGCAATATACACATATATTCACTAATGGCTTTGCTTATATCATTTATAGTCTGGTCCTTGTCTGCCTCCTGTGGCCTTGTCTGCCTTCTGTGGCCACCTGAAGCCTTGCGGTGAATTTGACACTTTATACTTACTGAATATACCATTAATTATACCTCTTAGTGATCTTGCAGAAGTTCAGGGTAAGCATGTGGGATGGCTGAAATCAATACACACGTATATATAGCAACTTTTTAAATGAGAATGTTAAGTGTAAAGGTGTTTATAGATCTTATATGATATTCATGTATTTTTTGTATATTATCTACTGATCAGAAGGCAGAAACCCTACAGCAGATAGCTTCCCCTGAAGAAGCCTAATAATAGGACAAAATATGTTGGGACCTACATCTATACTGCTATAGATAAAATAAGGACCATAATATATGGGTTATAAGCATGTTTTTTATGATTATGGCATTTTAAAGCTTTGTTAAACACTTCACCCCCGGAAGGATTACCCATGTTAGGACCAGAGCACTTTTTGCGATTCGGCACTGCGTCGCTTTAACTGACAATTGCGCGGTCGTGCGGCCTTGTACCCAAACAAAATTTGCGTCCTTTTTTCCCCACAAATAGAGCTTTCTTGTGGTGGTATTTGATCACCTCTGTGTCATTTCTGATCAACACCGTACTTTAATCCTCGAAGCCTCTCATTGGTGACTCTAAGGCCAGGTCCCTAGGACACTCCATACCACAGTTGGTCCCAAGTATTGGGGTACAGACTGCTACGAAAAGGACCCCAGCATGCTGATCCCTTCACTTCCAGGGACATCCATCACCCATGCCAAGTCCCCTCGCTTCCTGGCTGACTGGCTGCTATTTTATAATTATACACTTGTACTGCATTCACTGGCAGTGGGGACACAACTCTCCAAGGTTTGACTCAGCTGCTCTTGGGACACCTGTACTGTATCTTCCCCTTGCAATGTCTCTCCCCTTTGTGTGACCATATTATGTGATAAGCTGTGCATGCAGCCCTTTGGTGTGTCCATGTATACCTTCAGACTAGGCAAGGCATTAGCAACAAAATGTTCTTTACTGAAGAAACTTCTTCAAAATACGACTTGACATGCTGTTACAATCCTTCCATAATTCTTTTGGTGAAAAGCAATAGTCCATCTAATGCACAAATTCCATGTTCTTGAACCCCGATCAGGTTCCCGCCAAGGGGCTGCAGAAGAACAAAAAGTCAGATCACATAATTGCTTAGTTGCTGTTCTTTCTCCCATGAGCGTGCCTCCCCTGGTATTTAAAAGTCACCAGACGGCAGTATTATGAATACCCAGGAGTTGAGCTAGCAGCACAGTTAACCCTTTACTAGCCAGGAGGCACCAACCCCAATACAATCCCATTATACAGTGTAAAACACAGACAAACATAGAACACATTATAAAGCAAAAAATACAATTTTTGAGGTAGACACAGAAATCGGCACCTACCTACACCCTGCTTAGCAACATCTTTCATTGATACAAAGATTATCTTCATTGATACAAAGAGTAATCATCATTTATATATTGAACCCTTCACACAACCTAATTACATTTACACAGATTCCATATCTGCTTGCATCTTCCATTCATGACCTACACCTGTACAGCCAAAATACACATAATAACCCTTTGTTAAATTTACAAACATCAATAAAGTGGTATTAAACCCAAAAGAAAATATTTATATATTGCGGTTTACCAATTTCTAAATGTGGTGTCTGCATTCGTTTTCTGTTGGTGTTAAATGGTCTCAGCCTTCTGATTGCTACTCGTGCTGGACAACTCGGTTATAGGAAGTTAAAAAATAACAGACTTACCTGCCAGAATAACAGGTGAGAATAAAGGAAAAAAAGCCAAAAAATTAAAAAGTAATGCAGCCACCACATTGAGGAATTGTTTTGGGGTTTAAAGTGGTTCTAAGGCTAGACATTTTTTTCCTTAAAGTGGTTCTAAAGGCAATTTTCTTTTTTTTATCTTAATGCATGCATTAAGATAAAAAACCTTCTGTGTGCAGCAACCCCCCCTCAGCCCCCCTAATACTTACCTGAGCCCCACTTCGATCCAGCGATTTTGCACAAGAGACTCGGCTGTCCAGGACTCGCCCTCCTGATTGGCTGAGACACACAGTGGGAGCCAGTAAACAAAAAAAAACAAGACTTTAGTATTTCTTTAATGCAGCCCCTGCATTAAGGTAAAAAAATGTCCTAGTATTTGTATCTCCTCCTCACCCCCCTATATACTAACCTTAGTCCTATCTCAATCCAGCACTGTGCCTGTCTGCAGTGACTCTCTCCACTCTCTCTGCTCTTAGTGGCAGCAGTGGGAGCCATTGACTCTTACTACTGTCAATCAAACCCTGTGAGCGGGGAATGGGGCTGAGCCGAATTGTGTGTGTCAATAGACACACACAGCCCAGCTCGGGATCGAGCCTACAGGTGTGCCCCTGTAGCAATGGGCTTGCTATGGGGGCACACTAAGAAAAAGAGGAGCCAAGAGCGCCTGGGGACCCTAGAAGAACAGGTTTACACAGAGCAGGTAAGCAGGGTTGACCTGTCCATTGTGGGCACACGGGCTTCGCCCCCCTATCCATGACCTACCGCCCTCCCTATCCATGTGCCGGGCCCCTTTCAGGATGCCGTGCGCTTCATTTCCTATGGTGGGGATGGGCGGGGTGTGTGTTTTTTGAAGTACTGATTAGAGCCAGAGGCTCTAATGGGCTTCAAAATAGGATGGGCTGTTGCAACACAGATCCTCCTCCCGGCCAATCGGGAAGCGTGTCTGATATCCATCACCCAATTGGATGAAAGGACAGGCGATCCTATTGAACGCTTAGGAGGAGGGCAGGAGACGCACAGCGGAAGTGAGGAGGAGAAGAGCCACTGCCCAATTCCCGCCACGGCTTGGTGCCCCGATCCCCGCCGTTACTCGGATGCCCACCGATGCCCGTCGGGTAGTTGAGGTAAGTGGACCGACCGGCAGACAGTGGGGGGGGGGAGATGGGGGGTTTGGGGTGCCACAGGGGTTGTTTGCCGGCCCCCCAATCAGAAAACCACCAGCCGCCACTGCAGATAAGTACAACATGTTTGTAATTTTAGAAAAAAAAGCCTTTACAACCACTTTAAACCCATCGGATATATTGTATTAATCTTACCTCCCATTTTTTTTAACAGCAATTCCCGATCATCCCATCCCATTTATGGTATATGGCCAATATCATTGGCTACAAAGCCCAACTCTAATACTGAATGTATTTTTTTCCCACAAAGTATCTGGTTAATGGTAACTCAATGAATCTATCATGTATAGAATATTTATGTAAGGCGATTCAATCTTTCAACTTCTGTGAAGTTGACATTTAATTATGTAAATCACAAATGAACTTTGGCACATTAAATAATGCTTAATTGGAACAGAAGTGTTTTTTACATGGATGTTAGAAAGATTTCCCCATTATAATTGATGTGTCTTGTGTGCTCGATAAACCATTTGTTTGGGACACAAAAAGGTTGCCATGGATGACATCAGAGGCACATAAGCAGACTACATTAATATGACCACTTCTAAGAGATTGTAAGGGAACAAGTTTAAATTCAGATATCTGTGGGTAACTATCCCTCAGAACCTTCCAATATCTTTTTATGTGCATAAACACTTTTATCTAATAATGTATTAAAATCAGACACAAAAGGTATTCATTGTTCTTTATGTCTATTGTCCCTTCTTACGAATATATTAACAGCATCCTTTGAATTTTCTACATACTCAATTTCCTGTGTCATTAATCCTTCTGGGTAACCTCACTCTAATAATCTCCCTTTTATTTCTGTATGGAGGTAACTAACTGTTAAATATGAGCTGGGTTTATCTTTGTTACACTGGTGCATCCTCATTTTTCATTTTATTGGATCACTCACTTTATTTGTCACTCTCCTGAACTGAGGGATTCATCCAAATGCATTAACTGGAAGATAACTATGATAATGTAATCATTTATTACTATTCATTGGTTTCAAATACGGATCACCCATTTTTTTAAACATACTCACGTGTCCAAGGATGATACTTTTTACATACGATATGGCATATTAAACTGCAAATGTTCCACTGTAGAATTTTACGGGCATCAGGGAATCAGTTTAATGTCTACGCACCAAATGGCAAACACATGAAATTACCCCAAAATGTACCACTACTCTGAAACAGATACTGAAAGTATATAAATTCCTCCTCCATCCATATCATAAATGGTTTGATCAGGGATAAGTCACTGCTCTGACTTTTGTTTGTATTAAAGGGAATTTCCCATTAAAAAGGACCTTGAATTATGAGCATTTTAGAATTGATATTATCTGCACATAGAAACCAATTTCATCTTAATATAATTGCTTATTAGACTTTCTAAGTCTGTTATCTGTTCTACACAGCAGGGATTTTTCACCTTCCTCTGGATCAACTGTGGGTATAGGATTGTGTATATGGCATTGTATGATTTTTTTATTGGTTGAACTAGATGGACTTGTGTCTTTTTTCAACCTGAGTAAATATGCAACTATGTGACAGTACCTATATTTCCTAGAAAATTGTATTCTGGAGATGCCATATTTACATATCTTCATACCATGTAAATGGGGTTTACAATCACTTCCCTTCTTGTCCCCATTAACCTGTCATGCTGTGAAGTTTCAGACGCATAAACTATGTAAAGTCTTTGGCTGGGGAGCTAATATTGCTAAGAACACATGACCAGAAATACAGAAACTGCCTCCAGCAGACTCAATACAGTTAGCTGTTTTATCAGTTTGGCATTGTCTGAGTATCACATCAACATGGAGGGGTGAGGTAGATTGCAAATCTTTTACTAATGTCAAGTTGCATTGTTACCATTGAGCAAAGGAGATTGATAGCACTCCCGGATGTGAAGCACAAAAGTGAACTTTATTGAAAACGATATTCTAATGGTAAATCCATAACATCCATGTACAGGAACATAACAGAGCAAGGCAGATCAGCAAGATTAACGCGTTTCACGAACCACCGCTCGCTTAATCATAATCTACCCAGAACCAGTGGTGATACTTATAGAGCTGTTACACCTGACAAAATGACCGGAAATGACTATACCTATTAACTCTTTGATGTATAAATGTTCTGTTAGAAGATACAAGTGGAAACCAACAAATTTTACACAACTGTATCTAAAATCATCACATATAAAAACACCAAAAATACAAACAAAAAATTGACAAAACGAACTATCTCTCCATGCAGGAAGTCACCTCCCACATAGAGAGGAAGAACTATCCAGACAAAACCACCAGGTAAATTTGTAAACCACAATAGAACATCATATAATGTATACATGGGAAATATTGTTTAATTTTAATTTGAATTATGACCTACTCAAAACCATAGTTAATATCCTTTTCATAGATATTATGTAAATAAAAATAACCCACAACTAGTGTTGAGCGAACCCGGACTGTAACGTTCGGGTCCGTACCGAACTTTCGGGTGTCCGTGGCACGGACCCGGACCCGGACATTTCAAAAATCGTTCGGGTTCGGTCCGGGGTTCTGCTATTTTACTCCACGTGTTGAGAAGCTGCAGGGCAGCCAATCAACAAGCGTTTCACTGGTTTGCCCTTAGAAGCCATCACAGCCATGCCTACTAATGGCATGGCTGTGATTGGCCGGTGCATCATGTGACCCAGCCTCTTTATAAGCTGGAGTCACAGTGCTGCAGTCACATGCTCCTTGGGTTAGTATAGGGAAAGGTAGCTGACGGCGTGAGGGACAGATTTTAGCCATTTTAAGACCTGATCCTGCATCCTGAGATAGATTACTTTACTACTGCTGTCTGTGCTGTTGCTCTGAGGACAGATAGCAGAAATTAGAGATTTCACATACCGCTGCT
>BLSH010015614.1:2471373-2482174 GCA_018402905.1 Glandirana rugosa
GGAGACACCAAAAATAAAAGACGTTATATTTGTTTGTTTCTCTCTGTTAAAACTTTTTATATAAAGAATGAAAAATGATATTATGTATAGGTTTTTTTTATATTTTTTTTTACATAAGTAGTTAAATCCGGTTATATATATGAAGGAGTATAAAAACCTTCTTTTTTTTAGTGTTAGTCGCATATAACTAACCAAACGTGTTTACAACGGCGTAAATGTTTGTTACTCTTAATTAAATACACTAAAAAAAAAAAAAAAATGATCATTACCGGGAGCAGCGATCACTCTCATCCCCCAGTCAGCCCAGGCCCCATACAGTTAGAAACACAAAGCAGGGAACACAGTTAACCCCTTGATCGCCCCCTAGTGTTAACCCCTTCCCTGCCAGTGACATTTACACAGTAATCAGTGCATTTTCATAGCACTGATCGCTGTATAAATGGCAGTGGTCCCAAAAAAGTATCAAAAGTGTCCGCCATTACTAGTAAAAAAAAAAAAAAAATCACATAAATTAATTCTCATTGTTTGTAAATGCGGCAACATTTGTGCAAACCAATCAATATACGCTGATTGTGATTTTTTTTCTTCCAAAAATATGAGGAAGTATATATATTGGCCTAAATTGATGAATACATTTTTTTTTATATTTTTTTTGGATATGTATTATAGTAAAAAGTAAGAAATATATTTTTCAAAATTGTCTCTCTTTGTTTGTTTATATTGCAGAAAATAAAAACCACAGAGGTGGTCAAATACCAACAAAGAAAGCACTATTTGTGGGGAAAAAAAGGACATCAATTTTGTTTGGGTACAACGTCGCACGACCGCGCAATTGTCAGTTAAAGTGATGCAGTGCCAAATCGAAAAAGTGCTCTGGTCAGGAAGGGGGTAAATCCTTCCGGGGCTGAAGTGGTTAAGCTTTGACAAAAAAACTGGAAGCTGACTGGTTTCTGTGCTGAACTGCACCAGCTTTAATAAATCAACCCCTATGTGTTACCTGACATGTGTTCATTTGGAGTGGACTAAGGTGGAATCCGCTCCAGGTTTTACCAGCCATCTTGGCAGGGATGGTTCCGGACCAGATTTTGTGGTCCACTAGAGTCCATCATTGGGTGGTTTAAATAACCAGGAAGAGAGGAAAGTTTTCTCTGGCCTGGGACTCAGGAGCCATCAGCCTGAGAGAGAGCTGACGTATGGAAGTTTGCTTATGGACTGAGACAAAAATGTTTGCACTGTCTATGTTTTGTGGGTTGCTGGGAGAAACCCTGCACTGCTCAGTTAGGAAAAACTGAAATGTTTAGTTAGTGCCTGGATGGCGAGGATTGGATTTATTTACTGTTTTGTTTATTTGATTTCTACATGTAACATTTTTAATAAACCTGGCTACAAGCCAGATTTTAAGCAAACCTGACGTCTAAACTGCCTTTTTGCAGGGAAGGTGATCCCCATTGAACAAACCCCCCACAATCTATATAAATAAATATATATATATATATATATAAATATATATATATATATATATATATATATATATATGTGTATATACACCCTGCTCCAAATTATTATGCCAATGATATTTTTCTCATTTACCTAAATAATTGATGTAAACAACAGTCAGCATAATTCTCATGTTATCAACTATTAAGAGTACAATTCAAATTTTATTCGAACAAACCTCCTAATGATAACAGTATTTTTTTTTCAAAATAAAAAACTTGCAATGCACTGTTCCAAATTATTACGCACAGTAAGTTTCAAAACAATTTATAGGTTGTAAGGAACTGAAAATTGTCATTTGTTTTTTTGTTTTTTTTTCCAAAAGATTTTATTGAAGCAAAAATTTGTGTACATATAACACATTTGAAAGACATAGAAAATCTGCGTTACAAGAATGTAGGGTTTACAAATATCGTTTTAAAGTTGTAAAGATATAACAATACAGTTAACATGTACTCAAGATGTTAATATCCCTTGTAGTAGCAAAGGAGGTATTGGATCAGGTCTAGTAGAATAAAGGTAGGGTTGGTATTCAATATGAATGTGTATTGATAATGAGTTTATTTATCACGACAGCCTAATCTGGGGGGCATTATCGGTGTGAGAGTTGGATATTTAAATTGGAAACATTTTGTCATTAGAATATGTCGTATAGGGTTTATATGGAATGTTTCAGGTTATGAGGGTCGAAGTAGTCTTGAGGATCTTATTGTGATGGGAAATGTAGGTTGAGTATTTTAACGTGATTATTATCTCCTGCGTCCAGCGCGAGGAGAGATTCCAGAGTGTGGGTGGGAAAGGAAGGGGGGACAATGGGAAGGGATGTATCAGGAGGGGGGGTGTGAGGGGGATGGGGGTAGGTGCTTATTAGAAGTAAGGTCTCGAACGTAGCATGAGAGCAATGTTGAGTGTCTGTTTAAAGGCTGATAGGTATTCGATTATTTGGCTCATGTTCGGTGTTGAATTCGGATGTGAATATATCATGTGGGTGATTAGGGACTGGAGGGCAGGTCATTCAGAAGCCAATTTGACCATGTCTTCGTATAATTAGCTGGGCAGTCTTGTGAGATTGCTATAAGTTCTTCCATTTGTGCGATATGGTTTATTTGTTTGTGCCATTCGGCAATTGTTGGTGCTCTTTGAGTGCCCCAATGTCTAGGTATACAGAGTTTCGCTGCATTGATCAGGTGCATTGTGAGTGATTTCCGGTATTGGTTGTATGGAAGATGCTGAACGTGTAAGAGGAAAAGTTCTGGTTTGTTGGGCAGAGGTTGCTTCGTGATGGAATTAATTTGACTCCTTACTGCTTCCCAGAAGGGGGTTATGTATGTGCATTCCCACCAAATATGTAATAAACTTCCCTTTTCCCTCTGACATCTCCAACATTTATCACTGATATTGGGGTTATAATGATTGAGAATGGCCGGGGTCCGATACCATCGCGTTAAAAGTTTGAAGTTATTTTCTTGAGTAGAAATGTTTATAGAGCCTTTATGTACTAAGTTATAAATTTGGGCCCATTTTTTTTCCTGATATGTCTAACTGGAGGTCTCTACTCCATGCCAAGCAAAACTTGTTGTTATTGTTTACTATGTTTTCCCAAAGGAGTTTGTATGTAGTGGAGATTGTATGTTGAATGGGTTTTCCAGTAACACAAATATTGTCAAAGGTGGTGAGAGGTTGCTCCAAAGTACCCGATTTGCGGATGGAGTTGTAGAAGTTTCTGATTTGGAAATATTTCCAAAAATTGAGGGTACAGTTTGGCCATTTAGTTTTAAGTTCCTGAAGTGAGAGTAGATAGCCCTTGGGTGCAATATGATGTATGCGTGGCGTTGTTGGAATGTCAGGGCCTTCAAGAAAAGTGGTTTCTAACCCAGGCTGGAATTGTGGGTTGAAGAGGATTGGGGTCATTGGGCCTGAGATTAGAGAGATGTGTTTAGATTTGACGGCCTTTCTAAAAATATCTAATGTCGTTCCAATGAAGGGGTGTCTCTTAAGATTGAGTGGTAGGGAGGAAGTTGGGATCCAAGGGGAGATATTAAGTGGGATATTAAATAGGCTTTTTTCTAATATTACCCAGTCTTTAGTCTGATGGTGAACACTCCAATCGATGATTCTTTGAAGTTGGCACGCCCAGTGATAGAGTTTGAAATCAGGAACCCCTAGACCACCCGATGATTTGGGGGTGGTGAGTTGGGTGTAATTGATTCTGGGTGTTTTTTTGTTCCAAAGGAATTGGGAACAGAGTTGCCTGAGATTGTTAAAGAAAGAGTGTGGTAAGGCGATGGGGATGGTTTGGAAAAGATATAGAAGGCGAGGGAGGATGTTCATTTTTATGATGGCTGCGCGTCCGAACCAGGAGAAAAGTGGTTTATGCCATTTAGAAATATCATCTTTGATGCTCTGTAGCAGGGGTAGGTAATTTTTATTGAAGAGGTCGGAAGTAGACGGGGCGAGAAATATACCCAAGTATTTGATTGCATCCTTTTTCCATGAGAATGGGAAGTTAGTTTTGCATAGTTCCACAATATTTGGTGGAAGGGAAATATTAAGAGCTTCTGATTTAGATAGGTTTATTTTAAAGTGTGACATATATCGGAATTCATCGAAGTCTTTTAGGACATTGGGTAAGGATGTGAGGGGTTCTGCTAGATAAAGTAGTATGTCATCAGCGAAGGCTGCAATTTTGTAGCGACGATTTGCAATTTGGATACCTTTAATATCTTTATTTTCCCTAAGCTTTTGAAGAAATGGCTCTAGGGTGAGGATAAATAATATAGGGGAGAGGGGACAGCCCTGTCTAGTACCGTTTCGAATGGAGAAGGCGTTTGATAGGTGGCCGTTAGCTTTTACTCTGGCAGAGGGATTCAGGTACAGGGCCATAATGTAGGAAATTAATCTTGGGCCAATTCCCAGAGTTGATAGGGTAGCTTCTAGGTAATCCCAGGCCAGCCTATCAAATGCCTTCTCAGCATCTAAGGAAAGGAGAAAGCCAGGTGTTTTATTTTTGGAAAGCCAGTGTTGGATATTGATGGTTTTAATGGTGTTGTCTCTTGCCTCACGGCCTGGGACGAATCCCACCTGGTCTTCATGGATTAAACCTTGAATTAGTGGGATAATCCTATTGGCAAGGATTTTGGCGTAGATTTTAAGATCGGTATTAAGGAGCGATATTGGGCGATAACTGGCAGTTTGTGCTGGGTCTTTATCTGGTTTGTGGACAATGGAGATGTGTGCTTCTAGGAGATTAGGGGGGGGGGGACATTTTTATCAGACATCGTGTTGAAGGCTTTGATGAATGGTTTAGCAAGTAGTTCTGGGAAAGTTTTGAAGTATGCTGCTGAGAATCCATCAGGGCCTGGGCTTTTGCCTGGTTTCATTTGTTTAAGAGCTATTTTAAATTCTGATTCTGTTAGTGGGCCATCAATTTCATTTGCCTTGTCCTTTGAGATGATGTGATGTGTGTATTGCTGGAGGAAATCATTAATGATAGTTTTCCTTGGGCCGTTTAAGCTCTTCGGTTTAACTTCTGGTGATAGGTTGTACAGGTTGGCATAGTAGTTAGCAAATTGTTTGGTGATTTCATCATTAGTTGAAGTAAGTGAGCCATCTTGTGTGCGGATCTGCCTAATTATGGTTTTTGCTTTCTTATCTTGTAAAGCTTTGGCTAGGTACTTGCCACTTTTATTATTATGCTCATAAAATAATTTTTGTGTCAAAATGAATTTCTTTTTGGTTCTGAGTCCCAATTCCTCTGAGAGTGTTGTTCTCGCCTCGAGGAGTTCTGATAAAGTGCTATTGGCTAATGTTTTTTTGTGTATGTGTTCCAAATGTTTTATTTTAAGTAGAAGGGTATTGATTTTGGCCTGTTTGGTTTTTTTCCGGATCGCCGATTTGGATATAAGGAGACCCCTAATCACGCATTTATGGGCTTCCCATTGCGTGATCGGGTTTACATCGGGAGTGCCATTATTTGCAAAGAACTCATTAATGTTGTTGTGGATTGAAGAGTTGTGGGATGGGTCAGTGATGATGGAGGTATCTAATCTCCAGAATTTTGAGGGGGGAGGAGTGTTTGGGAATGACAGTGTAAGGGTGATCGGATGGTGATCTGATAAACATGAGGGTTCAATAGTGGTTTTGGATATGAGATGCAGGTCTTTTTGAGAGAGCCAGAGATAGTCAATTCTTGAATACCTGTTATGAGGTATGGAGAAGAATGTAAAGTCTTTTGTTGATGGATGTTGGGTACGCCAAGTGTCGTGAAGTAAGGCGTTGTGTATTTGTTTCTTAATTTGCTTGAGGGCTTTGTAAGGAAGAGAAGAAGTGCCAGTGGAAGTATCTTCTAGGGGGTTTAATGCTACATTAAAGTAACCGCCTACGATTACAATGCCTTTTTGGAATGTTACAAGTTCTGTCATAGTGTTTCTGTAGAATGTTACTTGAGCATGATTAGGACTGTAGATGTTGGCTATTGTGACTGGTTTATTCCATAAAGTACCTTTAAGGAAAATGTAGCGTCCCTCCTCATCACATTTTGTATCAGATATCTCAAATGGTATATTTTTAGAGAGCAAGGTCGCTACTCCCTTGGTTTTGGCTAGCTTATTTGTTGCATGAAAGATTGTAGGGAAGTCCCTATTCGTGAGTTTGGGTATAGAGTCGGACCCGAAATGGGTTTCCTGTAGGAGGATTATATCTGCTTTGAGGTGTTTCATTTGTAATAAGTTTACTTCTTTTTTCAGGAATGTTGAGTCCTTTAATGTTTAATGAGATTATTTTAAGCGATCTCATGCTATGGAGTTTTGCTTGGTGAGGGGGGAGAAGAGACGGGGGGAGTGTAGCCATTATTGAATGCTAATGAGATGGATGTGCTGGAATGAATGTGAAGTGTGTTGCTGGTTGCAGATGGTTCGCTAAGGGATGTGGGTAAGGGGGGGGGGGGGTGTGGAGAGGAGGGAAGGGGATGGGAAGAAACGGATAGGGGTTACCGACAATTAGGAAAGACCAGCTTGCCTAAAGGTATGGTTGGGTGCCGGTTGGAGGATTCTGAGAAGGATCTCAGAATGAATTGGGGGGTGGTTGGAGTGAGAGTTAAAGCTGGGTGTAAAATGTTCTCTTCTAGGAGAAGAGGAAAGAAGGATAGCGACTAACTATGGGTAGTCTGGTGTCCCGCTGCATCTGTGTCCCAAGTACATACATAGGTAGACTAGGGATGTAGGAATGCGAGTGTCTCGCGTATTATTGGATGTTGAGTATCCAGGTAGAAGGGTTGGGGCTTGAAGTATGTATGGCCTGTGTGATATCCTAAGAGTTGCTGCTGCGATAAGGATGTTTAAGTGGGCTAGGTAGCACAATTTGAGTGTGTATTTTTTAGGAGTGGGATTAGACCAAGTAACCTCTTATCTAAATATTTAGCGTATAGAGGGCGCAATTTTATGAACGAGTACATTAACATAGCATTCACAGTATGAATATGTCTGATATATCGACCTCGGGTGGGGTTAGACACCAAGCCACTCTTCACTGAGTGTTTGTGATAATGCTTAAAGATTCAGTGGGGGATTTTGGTATCAAAGTGCATATGGTCAGGTTGCAGCTATATTATAATCTATTATGTTTTCCAATCTGTAATTAGTCAGATGATGTTGAGGAGTAATTTAAAAGAGGTAATTGAATTTTTTTTTTTTTTGGGTAACCTTTTCAAATAAGGTTTTTCTCGAGGTTGGTAGAAGCTGGCTTGTGGTCCCCACCCAAACCGATTAGTACAGTCATTTTAAATAATATAACGTAATGCTATAAAAGGGAGGGGTTGACCTGTTCTATGCGGGTGGAATCCTTTACATATGTGGTATTTAAAGTTAGTGTTGTGAGGCTGTGGTTTCTTACCTTGTTTTGGAAGGCATGCGGTTTTGATTGGAGTGTATGAGTGGTTTTGATGAGGGGTCAGAAACCTCTGTAAGGAGTGCACACGCAAGGAAGGTATTTAGGACGAACAATGAGCAAAACATATAAGAAAAACACAATAACAAAACTGCGTTAAGTGCAACATTGGAGAAACTGAGTAAACAGCCCAGTAGGACAAATACCAGAATGCGGTAGTGATAATAAGGTCTTTAGGTGATGTACTGGTATAAGCGTTATAGAGGAACATAACTTTCTTATCTGAATAGTGGTTTTGAATTAGGGTGTCAATATTTGCTGTATCTCTTTGGTAAATGATAGGTGATCTAACGCTGTCACGAAGCTGTAGGTAGTCTTATTTACCTGGTATCGGTTATACAAGCAAGTTCAATGCCAACAATGGTGTAGTATTTTAAGATAGGGACTGAACATCCGGGTGTGTAGACAAGGTTCAAATCTACGCTTGTATTACGTTGGTCATGTACAGCCTAGGAGGATCTTGCACTATACTATATACTCAACTGTAGTTATGAGAAGAATGATTCTGTTGCTCGGGCTGTTATAGGCAAGGCGCCATAGGTGAGCAAATAAGAAGGTTGGTTGGAAAAATCCAGGATGACTCGCCAAGTTCAATTGAGAGTTCGGATTAATCTGACCTGAGGGTAAACTAGAGTTATTGATCATGTGGAAAGGGTGATCAAGCACAGGAGTGAGTATGGTGTTTAGATTAGATGTGAATGTTAATGACGTGACTAATCTTTTCTTGGCTTACGGTGAGCAGGAGAAGAGGTGAGACTTCCTTCTCTAGAGGAGCGTCTGTTTACAGGTGGAGGAGAAAATCTAGCTGAAAGTCGACGCCTTCTATGTGAATGCGCTTCATCGTTTAGTGGCAGCTCCATGGGTCTTCCCTGGCGCAGTCCTGATAGGTGGGGCGTAGGTCTGAATACCAGTTGGGTAGGTCAATATAAGGGATGTTGAGTTTGTCGCAAAAGTTAGGGAGGTCTTCAGGGACTTTCAGGAGTGCTGGTCGATTGGGTGGGCCTGCAGATAGGCAAAAAGGAAACTTCCATCTGTAGGCAATATTTCTGTCCCTTAAGATATCCAGAAGAGGGCGTATGTCTCTGCGTTGCTGTAGAGTAATCTGGGATAAATCTTGGAAGAGTTTTATTTCGTGTCCCTGGTATAGAATACGGTTTCTTAGCCTGGCATTGCGCAGGATTTCTTCCTTGAATTGAAAATTGACTATGTTGCATATTATGTCTCTGGGCGGTTCATTGTCTCTGCCTCTAGGTTTGAGAGCTCTATGGTACCTTTCCATCTCCACAGGTGTTTCAAGAGGTCTACCCAAGAGGTCATTAAAAATGGCCAATACAGAGGGAAGTAGATGGTCGTTGTCAAATGATTCAGGAAGGTTTCTGATTCGGACATTGTGCCTACGGCTGCGATTTTCCAGGTCTTCTAAATGGCGTCGCATGTCGCATAGATGGCGGGTGTGTGCATCTATGTCTTGTCTGGCACAGTGGATGTCTGTGTCATGGCGTGCTGTGGTGTCCTCAATTTCCTCCACTCTGGTCACCATATTTTGAAAGTCACTTCTTAGGTCAGATATTGCAGCTGTGAATGTCGCTTTGATATCTTTGGCGATCGCATGCAAATCTGCGATACATACAGGTTGATGAGTTTGGTCTTCTGATCTGATCTGCTTGTGTGAGATATTTGTGTTTGCCCGTCTTTCAGGGCTGCGGCTTCTATGGCGGGTCTGTTCTCCTGAGGCCTGTGTTTCCTGTTTTTTCTCCCGGTTTTTGGAGCGGAATATTTCCGCAATGGAGGTGTCGTTTTCAGAGGAGTATGCCCTGGGGGAGCGTGAACGGGTGGGGGAGTGTTCCCCTTGTGGTTTGCTCATTTTGAAATCCTAGTGCTCTAATAAGCCTTAGAGAGGGACACGATGCGGCGGGACTAGTATTTTAGGCCGCCATTTGCCTTGTCATTCAGGATATGTCTCTTTGGTGCTCAGCCTGAAGGGATGATAACACTCTCTTGTAGAGATCCTGATCACAGAGTGTACAGAGCAAACTTGTAGGAATTTGGACTTAGCGTTTTACAAGTAAGATGTTATATCTGAAGTTGAGGGAGCGTATAGATCCTGGTGTTGGTCTTTAGGTAACCCCCTGTTTGTAGGATAGGTATTCCCATATGTGATTAGCTTTACCAGTAATGGGTAATGCACACAGTTTGATTATATTGTATTGTTATGTCTGGTATATGATATTTAATTGTCCGTGAGGGGTATTGCGGTTGATGAAATCCTGTACCTTGAGGTGGCCTAAGATGGCGGCTGTTCATAGGTTATATTGCATTTTGGCTGCTGTGTGGGGGTGACACCAGATGATATATTGTATGTCAGTCTCTCAGATTAAAAGACTTCTCAGTGTAATTCTTCCCTCAAGTAAGGGGTCTGTGCAGTGATCTGGAGGGATTGTGAAGGCTACAGGCTGGGCTGAGTGCCTGCTAGGTGTCAGTGTGAGCGCGATCTGCGCGCGGAGCTCCATCCGGCCGGAAATTTAGGCCGGTGCTTCAAATGCGGCCTACTCCGGGTCCGAAAAAAGTTGTTTTTCGGGTTCAAATTTGTATTCCCATAAAGTATGGGACTCGTGCAGGTGTATGGAGGTGTTTTTACCTCTGAGATGGGCTTCCAGGCCGAGGATTGCAATAGATTAAGGGTTTTCCAGCCGGAGCACCGCTCTCAGACGTCCGCTCTCCTCGCACGCCAGGCCACGCCCCCCCTTCATTTGTTGTGTTTGCAGCATATTTACTGAAATCAAAAGCTATTTCAATCAAACTTTGAACAAGATTTTAACTTTTTAAACATTTTAACAGGTCACGTTACATTTTAACATCAGACCCCTTATTTGATAGCAGCTTCACAAGTCTTGCATCCATTGAACTTGTAAGTTTTTGGACAGTTTCTGCTTGAATTTGTTTTCAAGATGTCAGAATAGCCTCCCAGAGCTGCTGTTTGGATGTAAACTGCCTCCCACCCTCATAGATCTTTTGCTTGAGGATGCTCCAAAGGTTCTCAATAGGACTGAGGTCAGGGGAGGATGGAGGCCACACCATAACTTTCTCTCCTTTTATCCCCATAGCAGCCATTGATGCAGAGGTATTCTTTGCAGCATGAGATGGTGCATTGTCATGCATGAAGATGATTTTATTACGGAAAGCATAGTTCTTCCTTCTGTACCAGGGAAGGAAGTTGTCAGTCAAAAACTCCACATACTTTGCAGAGGTCATCTTTACACCTTCGGGGACCCTAAAGGGGCCGACCAGCTCTATTCCTATGATTCCGGCCCAAAACATGACTCCACCACTGCCTTGCTGACGTCGCAGCCTTGTTGGAACA
>BLSH010015614.1:2493640-2515873 GCA_018402905.1 Glandirana rugosa
CCAATTTTTGAGGGAACAACGTCGTGAAGGCTTCGCGACGGGAAAGTAACGTTATCCGTCGCCACAAAACCCTCGCGACATATGCCGCGAGGGTTGGGCGGGGTTTCTACGACGAACGTCCTGAAAAGGCTTGCGGGGTGTTCGCGTTGCGGGCGCACACTTTCGTGGGTAACGTTACTTAACCTCATCTCAACGGTGGAGTAGGGAAATTTTGGCTTGTGTATAATTAATGTGTCCAAGACACCGACTAATTCCACCGTTAATCACAACTCGCTTGGGCCTGACGTTGCAAGCCCAGGCATGGCTTGAAAACCCACACGTGGAGTAAAATAGCAGAACCCCGGACCGAACCCGAACGATTTTTGAAATGTCTGGGTCCGGGTCCGTGCCACGGACACCCAAAAGTTCGGTACGGACCCGAACGTTGCAGTCCGGGTTCGCTCAACACTAATTGCCACCTTAATCAGCCACAGAACCTGTGTAATTAATATGTGTTCGGTTTTAAAGGGATGAGGTGGCAACTCTACTCCAATTCATTGCAATGGGTGCTTTCACACGCGGGCGTTGCGCTTGTGGGGCGTTCGGAAAAGTCCTGCAAGCAGCATCTTTGGGGCGGGTTGGGAGCGCCGTATACAGCGCTCCCAAAACACCGCTGCCTATTGCAATGAAAGGGCAGCGCTTCGGAAGTGCTGCAACAAGGGAGTTTTTAACCCCTTTTTTGGGGGTAAAGCTCCCCGCTAACGGCCGAAAAGCACTGCTTAAACAGCGCTAAAGCAGCGCTAAAATGAGTGTGAAAGTCCTCTAAGTGTTGTGGTGTACCCTGTAAGTGCCCACCTACGAATGGGAACTAGGCCAATTAGGTTATTGGAGTTGAGATTCAAAAGAAAGTTACTGTTGCTGCTATTCTGTTCAAAGCTGGAAATAGAGTGTTCTCTTGAAAGACTTGCGATCTTTTGCATGCCCATGTGTATGTGAAGCTTGGCTTGGCCTGTTGCAATGGGACTTGTTGCCCATTTTATGTATAGGAAAGAGACCGTAACGCTGGCATTTTTCCCAAGAAAAGATGACAACATTCTACTAAAGGTGTTATAATCTTTCTCCACTTTATTCAAAACAGTAAAATATTGACTAAAGTTTGGTTTTATTGATCAAAATCATATTTAGACTACATAGAATAATCATATCAATGCCTCTGGACTTTCGCCAGTGATTGTGGTCCAAGGAGATTTAAGTTCATATATTTTTTATGGATTTATATGGAAAGTGCTCTGGAAAAATGCAAACACATAAGCTATATTTTATGTCTGTGCTGAATATAAAATATTCAGCAGTAATTTGCTGTAGCTGAGAGAGTTTGGATTTGTTAGATATTTGCTGTGATATAAGAACAGCTGCCAGCAGCCTCAATACATTTTGGGTGATTAATTGCTGTTGGATCTGCTGACACAGAACCTAATAAATTTGGAACAATTACTTTGGGTCTTGTAGTCTAGGCAGTGGCTGTACAATTACACTTGGCTGTGCCCCTCTGTTTCTGCAAAAAAGTTAGCTAATGACCCTCTTAACAACTTTCTGCCTGGAAGTTTGTTTTGCCATTTCACCAAGCATACGCCTATGATTTCTAAAGTTTAGGTGAGAATTTACCCACTGCTTCTTACTGTACATAAATTAATTTTGGTGTTATTAACATTTAAAAAAAATTACCAATTGTATGTAATGACCACATCATTTTCAAAGCCATTATAAATCCACCCATGTGGCTACTATGAATCAACCTAATTAATTAGGAGTAACTGATAATTGTTTGTCACTGACCAACTAAACCAGCTAAAGAATTCAAAAGCATGAAGTAATTGACATTTGGCAAGATACACATTTGCACAGACAATGACTGAATGATTTGAGCTCCATATAAGCACTCCTGATTGAGGCCAGGTGTGCAGCTGCAATGTATCCATGCTGCAGTACTGAGTATTATCCAGAAGATGGCAGAGGCTGCACATTGACTATTGCACTGTTGAATAGGCTAACCCAGTGGTTCACAAACTCAGTCCTTAACCACTACAGCCCCGTAAAGATTTCCACCTTTAGGACCAGAGCACTTTTTGCGATTCGGCACTGCGTCGCTTTAACTGACAATTGCGCGGCCATGCGACATTGTACCCAAACTAAATTGACATCCTTTTTCCCCCACAAATAGAGCTTTCTTTTGGTGGTATTTGATCACCTCTGCGTCATTTCTGATCACCGCTATAAACAAAAGAATAGCGACAATTTTGCAAAAAAAACAAAAAACTATTTCTTGCTTTTTGCTAAAATACAGATCCAAAGAAAAAAAAAATGTATTCATCGGTTTTAGCCGATATATATTCTTCCTCATATTTTTGGTAAAAAAAATACGTCCGTTCGGGTCCGCCTGAAAAACTGACAGGCGGACCCGAACCATCCGCTCGTGTGAAAGAGCCCTTATCAATATCATGGCATTGATATTGATTTATAGCAGGTGTGCAAAGTAAAGGAAAACCTGAAAACATGGTCCGTTGAAGGTACTTGAGGACTGAGGTTAAGAACCAGTAAGAAGAACGAAATATAGAAATTAAAAACAGACAAATCTGTTGCATATATCTGTAAATATTTGTAAACCACACCACCCCTTTATGGTGCCTCTTTAAAGTGTGGTTCCAGTTTTATCTGTTGAAGCATCTTTTACAGGGGGATATACTGTAAAAGCCTATCTGGAGGTTGCTCTATTTACTTAAAGCTATAGCAATACACTAGAAGTCCAGACTTGCTCTAGGCAGCTCTTCTACTTCATTACTGTACTTTTCATAGAATATGGTAAATTATGCTTCCTTACTGAAAACCCCAAATACAAATTTATCTAACCATTTTGAAAAGGCAGAAAAATATTCAGAGGTGCTTTACGAGAGAGCGCTCTGGACTTGTGTCAGTATGACGGTTTATGTACTTCTTTGTACGCAGGGCCGGCTCTACCACTAGGCGGAGTAGGCGGCCGCCTAGGGCGCACTGATGCCCAGGGTGCCAAGCCCCTGTCCATATACTACCCCAACCTGTCCATATACCTGCGGACCACGGCTGGCATGAGGAAGCGAGCCGGTGCTGCCATTATTTGACTTTAGGCCGGGTCCAGAGGCACGGGTGCAGGCTCGTGGACCATGGCTAAATAGGTGGAGAGGCGCTGCAAAAATCTCCATCTCCGCCACCTCCGTCGTATACATGGACAGGGGAAAGGGGGTGGAGTCAGGGGTGGAGCCAAATGGGGCAGCAAAATTAGGTTTTGCCTAGGGTGCCAAAAATCCTTGCACAAGCCCTGTTTGTACGCTTGTAAGGCTTCTCCCATTTTGGCACCAAACTTGTTGGCTTACTACCATGACCCCTGACATAATAAGGCAATGACAAAGGTAGCAAGGTGACCTTTTAAATAGCGCAATGCCATAGGACTGAACAGTTCATTAGGCAAAATCCTGTAGAGAAAACGAAAATGTTTCCATATTGATCTACAGAAGCTCTTATGACCCTTCTTTGCAGGTTCCTCATTAATCCCCTCTTGCCCCCCAATTCTCATCCTCAACAGTTCTGATATCACGGTTATCAAAAAATGTACAGAGAAGGTCAATATAAGAAAACATATAACATAAAAGGTCTTTAATCTAACTGTTTCCAGTAGCATCTCTTCCCCTGTAAGAGCCGTGACAAAATGTCTTCTCTTTAGTATGAAATATTCTGTAAAGTTTTTCCATTTTCTTTCCGCAAATGTATAAAAAGATTATTACTATCAAACAGCTGAACCCTCCTCACACAGACTATCAGTTATCTTCAGTGGAAATATTTCACCACACTCTTTTTGCATACTGTGCAGTATTTTCTAGTTAACCTGCGGAGCACAAAAATCAGAACTATCATGTTAAATTTGAAAATTATTTGCTGAAAGACAGGGAAGAATTTATAACCCCCTTCCCACTAGACAGAATTTGTAGAGGTCTCGCTAAGCTTAGGAAATTGATGTGACCACTAATCTGAGTTCTGTGTTGGAATTAGGAACTGAATATTGCAAATGTGCTGAAAAAATGGTCCAACTGTCATCTGTCTGGAGAACGAGATTCCATAATATATAGAATTTAAACGGAAATCTTTAATTCTCCCTGCAACTTAAAAGCCATCCTGACTGTCTGCATACATATCTGCCTGCTGTAACCATCGGTAACCACTGACTAAACTCTTAGAAAACTGGGCTACATTGCATGATTGATATCAAACACTGCCTTGCTGAAGACTCTCAAACTGTTGTTTATACTTGTCTATTGAGGTTACACTTACTTTTATTGTGGTGTTCTGGCCAAGATCAAACACCTATGCTTATCTTTCAAAGTCTGGCTCTTCCTTAGCAATTTGTTTTAGGACAGAAAACCCCCACTTTCTCCATGTGCCTTTTGATTAGCTCTAAATTGAATAATTGTTAACCTCCCCCAACCCCATCCCAGTATAAATTCAGTTTAAGTTTTGGGACGGCTGACGAGGGGATAGGCTGGCCACTGCCTGGTTAAAGTGCCACTGTGCGTTTAAGTGTGGGCACTTTTAAAACGGCACTTTAAATAAGGCACTACTTTAAAGGCAAGTACAAACATTAGCTATCTATTTCCAAGTCTGTAAATTTCCACTTTTATTTTCTACTTCACTTTTTCCCCTCTCTCTACCCTCCAGCATGCTCATACTTTTCTTCTTTGCAGTAACACCCTCTCTCCTCAAACTCTCACTTCTTAAACCCCCTTCGCCGCAACACAGCCTATACATATCCCCCTCACTCTTGCCCTCCCAATACTACTACACCTATCACCTCCGACTCATTCTGAGCCAACACAATACCACCACCTCCACTTCACTTCCAGCCCTCGCTTAGGTCACACTCCCACCTTACTGCCCTCACCCTGCTACTACTTCTTATGTCTAAGGATATTACCCTCAACCCTGGCCCTCCTCTAGCCAATTCCTACCCCCAGAAGCGGCAGTCTAGCTTCTATGACAATAGCCGTAACTCCCGCTGTCTTACCTCAATTCCCCTGATTCCAAGAGTCAGCCCTCCCCCTTATGTGTGCCCTCTGGAATGCCCGCTCTGTCTCCAACAAACTTGCCTCCATCAATGACCTTTTCCTTTCCAACTTCCTCAATTTCCTTGCTATTACCAAAACCTGGCTCCAGGAATCCGACACTGCCTCTCCAGCGGCCCTCTGCCATGGTGGCCTCCTCTGGACTAACTCACCCAGGTCCAGTGGATGAAAAGGAGGCGGAGTTGGACTTCTCCTCTCCCCAAAAAGCACCTTCCAGGTTCTTTTTTACACTCCCCTCTCTTTCCCTCTGTTCTTTTGAAGTGCACTGCATTCGCCTATTTTTTCCTGTTTGTTTGAGGGTTGCAGTCATTTACCGACCCCCTGGCCCTGTGTCACGCTTCCTCGACAACTTCTCTGCATGGCTACCCTACTTCCTCTCCTCTGAAGTACCTGCCATCATCCTTGGAGACTTTAACTTTAACATTCCAGTCAATGCTAAAACCTCAGCCACTTCCCAACTACTCAATTTAACCTCCTCCTTCAACCTAACACAATGGACGCAAACCACCACTCACTCCAATTGCAACACTCTTGACCTTGTATTCTCCCAACTCTGCACTCCCTGCAACTTTTCTAGCACCCCTTTTCCTCTCTCCGATCACAACCTCATCAGTTTCACACTCTCCCTGTCTCCTACCTCCCATGACGCCAACCCGCAAATAGTTACCCGCAGGAACCTTTGCCAACTCAGCCCTCCCCTTTTTCATTCTGCTACTGACTGTCTTTATGATGAAATCAGTCCCCTCTCCTGCCCAGACAAAGCCACTTCTGTTTACAACCACATATTGTCATCCTCCCTGGACACACTTGCCCCTGTCTCCACATGCAGAACCAGGCCTCGTCTGCTACAACCCTGGCAAACAGAGGACACCAGAAGTCTCAAGAAAGTAGCCGCGCTCATGAGCGAGTGTGGCGAAAAATGAAAACCCTACAATACTTCACCCTCTACAAATCTGCCCTCCTCAAATACAACTCCTGCCTCCATTCCGCTAAACAAATCTACTACAGCACTCTCATCAAATCCCTCTCATCCAAGCCTCATCAACTCTTCTCTACCCTTAATTCCTTACTCCGCCCCCCACTGCCTCCACCCACCAACTTGCTCACTTCCCAGGAGATTGCCAATCACTTCAAAAACTAAATTGACACAATTCGTGACGAGATAGCCTGTGTCCAGCTTCCCCACCAACCAACACACTACGTCCAATAACCCACTCAACACTTTCCTCCTTCAAACCTGTCAGCTCTGAGGAAGTTCTCCAACTCCTTTCTACAGCCCACCCCACCACCTGCCCCCTGGATCCTGTCCCCTCGCAACTTCTACGACCACTCTCCTGCTCTGCCCTAAACTCTCTAACCCACATCTTCAACCTCTCCCTCTCTTCCGGCACCTTTCCCTCTCCACTCAAACATGCGCTGGTTACCCCCATACTTAAAAAACCTTCACTGGACCCCACCTGTTTGAATAACTTAAGACCCATTTCCCTGCTCCCATTTGCCTCCAAGCTTCTTGAACGCCTCGTCTACAACCGTTTGAGTTGCTACCTCACTGACAACAGCCTTCTTGATCCCCTACAATCTGGCTTTCGCCCACAACATTCAACTGAAACTGCCCTACTCAAACTCACCAACGACCTACATACTGCTAAAACCAATGGCCAGTACTCCATACTCATACTCTTAGACCTCTCTGCTGCCTTTGACACAGTTAACCACCCACTCCTCCTCAATAAACTCCACTCTCTTGGCCTACGTGACTCTGCCCTTTCCTGGTTCTTCTCCTACCTATCTCAGCGCACCTTCAGTGTCACATACAACAACATCTCCTCCGCTCCTCTGTCTCTTTCTGTTGGGGTGCCCCAAGGCTCTGTCCTTGGGCCCCTCCTATTCTGCCTCTATACCTCTTCCCTGGGCCAGTTGATAACTTCCCATGGCTTCAACCACCACCTCTATGCTGATGACACCCAGATATATCTCTCGACTCCTCAACTCTGCACCTCAATCTCCTCACGCGTCACAAACTTACTGAATGACATATCGGTATGGATGTCACGCCACTTCCTCAAACTCAATCTTTCTAAAACTGAGCTTGTAATATTTCCTCCTCCTTGGTCCCCTCCTCATGACTTTACCATTAAGATCAATGGCACAACCATTGGTCCATCCACACATACCAGGGTGCTGGGCGTAATCCTAGACTCCGACCTTTCTTTCAGCCCCCATATCCAATCACTGGCTAAATCTTGCCGCCTCAACCTCCGCACCATCGCAAAAATTCGCCCCTTCCTGACTAATGACGCCACAAAACAACTTATTCACTCCTTGGTTATTTCCCGCCTTGATTACTGCAACTCCCTCCTCACCAGCCTACCGTTACACAGGCTATCCCCCTTCAGTCTATCATGAATGCTGCTGCCAGACTTGTACATCTTACTAACCTATCCACGTCTGCTGCCCCGCTCTGCCAATCCCTTCACTGGCTTCCCCTACCCCACCGTATAAAATTTAAAATACTAACCACAACATACAAGGCCATCCACCACACTGCCCCCAGCTACATCGCCAATCTCATCCACAGATATCACCCAAATCGTCCTCTACGCTCCTCCCAAGACCTCTTTCTCTCTAGCTCCCTTGTTACTTCCTCCCATGCTCGCCTACAGGACTTCTCCAGAGCCTCTCCCATCCTCTGGAACTCCCTGCCCCAGAATGTCCGGTCAGCCCCCACCCTGTCCGCCTTTAGGCGATCCTTGAAAACTCACTTATTCAGGGAAGCCTACCCCACCTCCACCTAAGACCCGCTTGAGCCAGCTCTATCAGATCATCCCCTGCAGCCATTACCTTTGTACCACCTCCCCCTCCCTTTAGATTGTAAGCTCTACGAGCAGGGCCCTCCTATTCCTTCTGTATTGAACTGTATTGCAATTGTACTGTGTCCCTTCTTTATTGTAAAGCGTTGCGCAAACTGT
This sequence comes from Glandirana rugosa, assembly GCA_018402905.1. Classification (NCBI taxonomy): domain Eukaryota; kingdom Metazoa; phylum Chordata; class Amphibia; order Anura; family Ranidae; genus Glandirana; species Glandirana rugosa. Next base: position 2,501,736 of record BLSH010015614.1, read on the forward strand.
TGGCGCTATATAAATCCTGTATAATAATAATAATAATAATAATAGATTTGCTCCATAATGCAGCATATAGTGCTATCCCTGGTGGAGCCGCTTGGGAGTTTGGGTTTTCAGTGCCTCGGCTCTGTGAACAACCTCAGTCCCTCTGACACACCAGGTTAAAGGAGTTGTAAAGTCTCAAGGTTTTTCACCCTAATGCATTCTATGCATTATGGTAAAAAATCTTCTGTGGTGCAGCTGCCCCCAGAGCCCCCTGTTCTCTCGCCTGAGCCCGATCGTTCCAGCAATGAAAACGAGCCCAACAGCTCTAGCCACTGTCTCAGGTCCTCATTGGATAGATTAACGGGAGCTCCTACTGCTGTCAATCAAATACAGTGACATGGGAGCCGGGGGCGGGGCTGAGTCCTGCTGTCTGTGTCAATGGACGCAGCAGGACTCGGGAGTGTGCCCGCACAAGTGCCCCCATGGAAAGCGGCTCTTCATTGGGGTTAGTTAGTTAGTGGGAGCATAGGAGATCTACTGATCCCTGTCACTGGGATCAGTTAGGTCTCTTATGCCCATGGTAGCCCAGCCCCTCCACAGTTAGAACACACCCAGGGAACACAGTTAACCCCTAGATCTCCCCCTGCAGGTTAACCCCTTCACTGCCAGTGACATTTATACAGTAATCAGTGGACATTTAAATGCCTGATTGCTGTATAAATGTCATTGGTCCCAAAAAAGTGTCAAAATGGTCCGACATGTCCGCTGCAATATCGCAGTACCGCTAAAAATCGCAGATTGCTGCCATTACTAGTAAAAAATATAAAAACCCCAGGAATGAATTCTCATCATCCGTAAACGCGGCCACTTTTGCGCAAACCAATCAATAAATGCCAATTGCCATTTTTTTAACCAAAAATATGAGGAAGAATATGAATCGGCCAAAACCGATGAAAAAAATGTTTTTTTTTTTTTTTTTGGATTTGTATTTTAGCAAAAAGTAAGAAAAACTGTTTTTCTTTTTGCAAAATTGTCGCTCTTCTTTTGTTTATAGCGGTGATCAGAAATGACGCAGAGGCGATCAAATACCACCAAAAAAAAGCTCTATTTGTGGGGAAAAAAGGACGCAAATTTCGTTTGGGTACAACGTTGCACGTCCGCGCAATTGTCAGTTAAAGGGACGCAGTGCCGAATCGCAAAAAGTGCTCTGGTCCTAAAGTGAGAAATCCTTCCGGGGCTGATGTGGTTAAGCAAGTAGAACCTTTAATAAAACATTCCGCACACAATTCAATATAATTCCATTTCAGTAAGCAGACACCAGATATTTCCGATCTTTTCAGATATTTACGCGCATGCTTGTAGCCAGATGCTGGATTTAAACATACTGCCTGACTCCTGCCAGCAGGGAGAGCAGGCAAGCCAAAAAGAGGTTCATAGACTTCTATAAAGAAAAAGTATATCCTGCGCACCGAGTTACATAGTCCCAATTGGGGGACCTGTAGTAAAACTGGAATGAAGATATAGTCCAAAAAGTCTATGGTGGCATGGAACATGATGTGAAAGCAAAGGGAGAAGGCTCCAGACAGCTAGCGGCTGCTATCCTCAGAGCTGTGTGTGACTCTGTGGGTATAATGGAGACAGGACAAGAGAAGGAAGCACCAGCTAAGTGCAGTATCCCGGTAAACAACAATTTTGAAAAAAAAAAAACAGTATTTTTTACTTTCTGCTATAATATATATCCAAAAAAAAAGGTAAAAAAACAAATTTCTTCATCAATTTAGGCTAATATGTATTCTTCTACATATTTTTGGTAAAGAAAATACCAATAAGCGTATATTGATTGGTTAACGCAAAAGTTATAGTGTCTATAAAATAGGGGATAGATTTATGGACCTTCCATTTTTTTAATTGTTTTTTGGGGACCAGTGATGCCAATACAGTGATCAGTGCTAATAAAATGCACTGATCACTGTATAAATGGCACTGGCAGGGAAGGGGTTAACATTAGGGGCGATCAAAGGGTTAAACAGAAAGATAATAGAGATCTGATAATAGAGACTGACAGAAAGATAATAGAGATCACTGTTCCTGATTACAAGGAACAGAAGATCTCTGCATACTCTCCTGTCAGAACGGGGATCTGCCTTGTTTACATAGGCAGATCCCAGTTCTGCCTCTCTGTGGAACACTAATGGGTGGCCGGCCGACTTTGGGTTCACCGGACCCGCAGATTGGCTCCCCCTCCGTGCACATAGTATCTTGTGAACAAAACAATGTACAGGTAAGTTGTTTCGCGCAATAGAGCCGCCCTGCTGTAGTATATATGCGGTGGGCGGTCTCTAAGTGGTTAAAAGAAAAGCACAATATTCAGTAATTATGTTACAGGAATAACCACATCTACACCTTGGGGTTTATTTATTAAAACTGCAGAGTGCAAAATCTGGTGCAGCTCTGCATAGAAACCAATTAGCTTCTAACTTCAGATTGTTCAATTAAGCTTTGACAAAAAAAACCCAAAAAACTGGAAGCTGATTGGTTTCTATGCAGAGCTGCACCAGATTTTGCAAGCTCCAGTTTTAGTAAACCAATCCCCTTTCATTTTGATATGTTTTTGGTCTAGAAAAGCTGACCACGTCAGGTTTGTCCCTACTATGACCTCAAAGGCTTTTGAGACTATTCCAACCATTGCTGACCATGTGATCTGACCCAATGCTGGACACACTTAGATTAGGAAAAAATGGTGGTGATGACTGAGAGTTAAACTTTTTCAACTCACATTTTAAACATAAAATACACAGTACATGTAACCTCATATAACTGTAATCTAGCTCATGGCATTCGTTTTGACAGCAGATTTCATTTAAATTACGTGAAAATTCATCTTTGCCCATATCATGTCACTGGACATGAAATGCCCATCATTTATAAGATGGGAGAAAATCTATTCCAGGGCTAAATACCATTTAGCTAATTAGCTATTGAGAGACACAGGTGCTTGTGTACTTTTGCATTAAACATAACCATATGTTCATATTTGGCAACTAATACCTTGGACAAGAGCCACCAAGATACAAGGATGAATTCAATATTTATTAAAGAGTACCAAGAAGAAAGATTTGGAAAACTGTTTGACGCAATATGTAATGCAGTGCAAACAACCATAATGATATGTCTTGGCAGTTATTCACAAATTGTATAATCTCATTTTCAATATGGCTGCAGTAAACTGAAACTTAAAGGGCTGCTATGGAAAATTGTCTCCTTGAGGAAGCCTGTCTGTGCCAAGGATCATGGTAACCCATTCTTAAGAAGCCTATCTGTCATGGATTACAGTTTCCTACTATTCTCATTAACCACTTCGTACCCGGGTCATTTCTGACACTTTGCTCCTACAATCTACTTTTCTTTGCAAATGCAATTTAAAAAAAAAAAAAAAAAACTTTCATGAATTAAAAAACAAAACAAAACATTAAAGTTAGCCCAATTTTTTTGTGTAATGTGAAAGATGATGTTACACCGAGTAAATACCTAACATGTCACTCTTTTATATTAAAATTACGTCTGCCCGTGGAATTCTCCATAGGCAAAGCTTTAAACGCCTTTGCTTAAAAGTGTACAGGAGGTCTGTTGCCTATGGAGAATTGCTCTCGTTCTGATGTTTGCGACAATACCACACACGTGTGGTGTGATCACTGCTTACATATGCGTGTGGGAGTAACATATGCATTTGCATTTGCGCGTAAGCACAGTGGGACAGGGGTGCTTTCAATTTTTTATTAATTTATTTATTTTATACACAATTTTTTTGTACACTTTTTTTTTTGTACTAACTTTATTGCTAACTCAAGGGATAAACAAGATCCCTTCTGACAGCATGGCCGCATCACTTTCAGTCTCCGTGATGGGACCGGAGAGTCTGGGAGAGGCGGTGGCGGGAGGGGGGTGGGACCCCCTTCCGCCACCCGCAGAAGTGATCGAGTGGCTAATTAGCCACTCAGATATTTTCTGTCTGAAATGGATTTTCCGGCTGAAAAGAATGATACCGGGATGATGCCTGTAGGTGCAGGCATCTTTCTGGTATAACCACTGAAACCCAAGGACGTACAGGTACCTTGGGTATGAAGTGGTTAAAGAATCAGCAGGTTACATTTTGCACATTCACTTTGGTCCCTACCTTCAAGGAGCTTACCTTTATATCGCATGCACACATAAACATACTAGGGCCAATCTAGTTAGGAGTAAATTGATCCGCCATCATGGCTTTGGAGTGTGGAAGGAAATCACACACAAGGAGAACATGCAAACTGTGTGCAGGTAGCGTTCTGATTGGGATTCAAATTGAAGCCCCAATGCTGCAAAGCAGGAGTGCTGACCACTCCTGTAGGTTAAACTAGATGGACTTGTGTCTTTTTTCAACCAGACTAACTATGTAACCACTAAGCCACTGTGCTGCCCACAACAAGGGATGGGCCAAACGACGCCGTGTTCGGTTTGCACCAGAACTTTCGAACATTGCGAAAGTTCGGAACCAAATAACAAACCCTATTGAATTCTAAAGTAATTGGGCATACAATGGTTATGAGGGTCCAGGTACTGCCCTGGGGGACATGTATCAATGAAAGAAAAAGTTTGTAAAAAGCGTCATTTTTAAATGAGCAGTGATTTATTGATGCTTAAAGTGAAAGCATAGAAATTAAAAATTCCCTTTAATATAGTGCCTGGGGGGTCTCCTTAGTCTACCTGTAAAGTGGCAGATCCACACTGTGTTTAGAAGCTGCTGCAGCAATAATTCCATTTATAAAGCCAAAAATTGACATTTTTCCCTGCAAGCTTTCTTTATTTTGTAAGCAATGGCTTTGGGAGCCAGTCTATATGATGAGACCACAATGTAGTGCACTGGGAACAAGATTAGAGATTTTTTGCATAAATTCTGGTGTCTCTTTCACAAACTTTGGATAGAAGTAACAGGTGCAGCAAAAATTGGCCTTTGGGTGTCAGTGGCGCCTTCACACCATAACCCTATAGAGGTACTCTTGATGAAAGCGAGAATTGGCCTTGCTGTCAGACATTTAAATGATATGCACCTGTCAAACAGGTGCGGAAAAGTTGGTCTTTGGGTGTCGGTGGCACCTTCACACTGTAACTCTATAAGAGGTACTCTTGAGAGCAAGAATTGGCCTTGCTGTCAAAAATTGCAATGCTATGCACCTGTCAAACAGGTGTGGAAAAATTGGTCTTTGGGTTTTGGTGGTGCCTTCACACCGTAACCCTATAGAGGTACCCTTGATGAAAGCAAGAATTGGCCTTGCTGTCAAAAATGCTAGGCAGCCTAGAAGTCCTGCAGAGATTCCACATGCCATAAACACTTAATCAGCGACATCGGCATCAGGGGCTTCATAACTGCTGGTAATCCAGGACTGATTAATTTTAATAAATGTCAGATGGTCCACGGAGTCTGTGGACAGACGCGTTCTATTATTAGTAACAAAATCTCCAGCAGCACCGAATGCTGTATGTAGACATGGGGGCACAACAAGCTGCAGCACTAAGCCCTGGCCTACATCCTTTAAAGTTGCAAACAGCGTTACCCAGTGTGCTGTGAACTAAATATATTGTCCCTGACCATGCTTGCTGGACCACGTGTCAGCAGTAATGTGGACTTTGCGGCTGACTGCCTTGCCCAACAATGCCACAACATTGCCTTCCACGTGATGGTACAGAGCTCGAATGGCCTTACTTGAAAAGAAATAGCGACTGGAAACCTACAGCACATTCTGCAAATTCACGGTAGGGGTCAGAATCCACCAGATGAAAAGGCAGAAGTTGTAGAGCCAGCAGCTTTGAAAAGCTTGCATTTAGACACTGGGCATGTGGGTGGCAATGACTGTATTTTTTTTCTGCTGCAGCAGATGGGGTAGAGAAATTTGCTGGCTATAGTCTACAGCTGGTGGTGTGCTGCTGGCAGATGTGCTGCAAGGACCTGGGACACCCTGTGCTATGCCATTATCCCTGTCAGTGGAGACTGCTGAGAGGTCATGAGGTATAGCGGGGCAGATTGAGGTGAGTAAGGAGGAGGAAAAGATTTGCTCCCCTTTTGTGCGGCTTTCAGGTGCTCTTGCCAATGGGCTGAGTGCTGGGTCAAACATGTGGTACCCAAATGACAAAGTTTGAAAATTGAAACAGTGCAATCAGCTGCACATGTGCTGAAAAAGTCCCAGACAGCTAAGCTGTGGGAAATGGCCAGGAGATAACAGCTCCACAATGTGATAGAATAAGGTGTCTGCTCTCTACTCTTCCATGATGGTTGCCTCGTTGGGATTGTGCCTCACCCTCACTTTCCTCCTCTGCTCTATCTGGCACCCAAGTCGCATCAGTGACCTCATCATCATCTCCTCCATCCTCATTACCACTGGAGACAACTTGGCAATACTCTGCGGCTGGGAGAACATGACTGCCAATTTGTATACCAGTGTTCTCCCCTCTCTGTAGGCTCATGTTCCTGCCTTCCACAACATCAGAACCAGCATCTGAATCAAGTAATGGCTGTGCATCGTCAAGGAGCAAGTGGCCGACAATGTGTTCAAATAACTCAGCTGACTCCTCCATGCCTGATACTAGGGGTATGGCAGGAAAAGCTGTGGACAAGGAGGCAGGTTTAGCCACTCTGGCAGCTGCAGTGGACTGTGCACTAGTCTCTGCTTGGGTGATGGAGGATGAGGATGGTTTAGTAAGCCAGTCCACCACCTCCTCTGCATCCCTAAACAGAGGAAATGATGCCCTGCCTGAGGAGTGACCAAGTCCTCCTTTGCCTGTGGACACATACACTGCTGGCCCCTCACAGTGCCATGGGAATGTCTGCCTCTCTTTGTTGTCCTCCCAGACATGATTGGGGGGGGGGGTGCTTATTAGCAAAATGTAATATAAATATGGAAATGTGGATGTGGATGCACTTTAATTAATGGAAAGTGGTGTTTGGTGCACTTTAACTTGAGTACTCACTCCACAGACACACTTCACTGATACACTATAATAGACTGCAGTAAAACTGCACTGATGTACTGCAATATACTGCATCAAACGTGCAGCAATGCACAGAAATATACTGCGTTAAATGTGCACTAATGCACTGAAATATACAGCATCAAACTTGCAGTAATGCACTGAAATATACAGTGTTAAATGTACACTAATGCACAGAAATGAACTGCGTTAATTGCCATGTAACGCACTGAAATATACGGTGTTGAACTTGCAGTAGCGCACTGAAATATACTAAGTTACACGTGCACTAATGAACTGAAATATACGCCGTTAAACTTGCAATAACACACTGAACTATACTGCATTAAATGCATTAAATGGACAGTAACACACTGAAAAATACAGCGTTAAGCTTGCAGTAATGAAACAAAATGTACTGTGTTAAACGATCACTACGATCACACTGACTGCACCTAGATCCACACTAATATAAAGATGACTGGTGGTCACTACACTCACACTGACTGAACTGTCCCTAGATTCACACTAATTTAAAGATGAATGGTGGTCACACTACACTCACACGGACTGAAGTATCCCTAGATTCACACTAATATAAAGATGAATGGTGGTCACACTACACTCACACGGACTGAAGTATCCCTAGATTCACACTAATATAAAGATGAATGATGGTCACACTACACTCACACGGACTGAACTATCCTTAGATCCACACTAATGTAAAGATGAATGGTGGTCACTACACTCACACTGACTGAACTATCCCTAGATTCACACTAAACAGATATTCTACACTGACAATAATATCAAAATAGCACACTAACTGTCTAGTAGCACTGAACAGAGCCCTGTTCTATCTCTCTCTATGCTGATATCACACTAAAAATGGCCTCTATTGTAAGAATACTTTTATAGTGTGGGGTGGGAGTAAGAGCAATGAGCCATGCTTGGATAGAGTCGTCATGACCGCATCCAATCATGGCTCTGACAGTGCTCTGTGCCCTGATTGGGCAAAGCTTTCATTGCTTCAGCCAATTAGGACTTTCAATGCACTGTGCGGCAGCGCAGCGTATTGTGGTCATCGGCGGGCCAAACAAATGGTCGAATGCCCCGATAATTCAGGTGTTTGGTGAACGGGCGAATAGCCAATGTTTGGCCCAAACTCATGCTCGTGCCAAACCGTTCAACCATCCCTAAACACAAGCTGCTAAAATTTGTGTAATTCTGCTTTGCTTGGCTAGTCTTGTGATTCAGTTGAGGAAAGAAGAAAAATAGTGCTAGACCATAACTGTTATTTATGGCTTTGCTATCTTAAACTATTGATGTAAATGATCTGGTTCCTGTACAGACAACTTCTACTCCCCAGAGGATCTCCTTGTTCTCCCTGCTTAGTAGTATAATGTGGAAATTGAAGTGTCACACCACTGTTAAGGGGTCCAGATAGATATTTACTCCAATAAAAATCAGGGAGACAATCAAAAAAATAGCTAACATGTTTCAGGGGTCCAAGGGTATTAGGGCTTGATTGACAACGAATTGAATAGATGGGAAGTGAACTGGATCTTTAATGTTATTTTTTCCAGTGTGATTGCAAGCACAGGTCAGCAGCTGGTTTAGATTGTAATTTATGAATCTATATGGACCTTCACTACTTCCTGTTTTACCTATATAGCTGCTGGAGTCACCTGCCTGTTCATTAGACAATGAATCAACAATATGATGATGCAACATTATTGTTCAATGAACAGGCTGGAAGTTAAGTTGTGAAATTAGAAGTTGCAAAGCTGAACGTAGAAAAAGTGGAGACTTTTTCCTGGCTATACAGTGAGGCAGATGTGTAAATCACAATATTTGCTAAAGGAATTGCAAATCTTTCTGCAGGAAAAGTACATATTTGTTTTTCAATGTTGTAATTTTTTTTTCAAATACAGGCAAAACATATAATTTAGTAAAAATCTGTGATAAAAAGTGAAAGGTTGCTACGGGTGTATTTGAAAACTGATAGAAACAACAACAACAAAACCCTGTAAAGAAAAAATAAAAGAAGGAAGGAAAAAGAAAAGAGGAGAGGAGACTCATCCCACTTCTATCCCCCCTCTTTCTCTTCTTTGTGGAACATTGTACAAAGTTTTAGTTAGAGACAAACAGTTGAAAGTATGCACCTATAATTCTTTATACTTCTTTGCACCCTGTATTTAAAGTTAATTTATAAAATAGAAACGTGTATACAGTAAATTGAAATACAAAACATAAAAGCATAGGAAAAACCCAAACTTTTTTTGTTTTGGGATTAAATTCCCTTTACTTTCTGTTCCATTAGAAGAGTTACACCATTCCTGTTACAGTTACAGGTGTTATATTTAAGATTTACACTTTTTGTCCCGATGGCAAATGTCACCAGGATAAATATAGAGGGTAAATTTCCCTAGCAAGGACACTAACAGTAAAATAAATCTAATAGCGTTACACACTCTATTCAAAAGTTTAAAAAATGTTTTGCTATAGACATACTTTAACAAACCTGGAGCAAAGGCCGTTATAATGTCCATTAAACACACACATTTGCTTTCTATTAAAGAAAATACACTTTAGGAGAGCATGTGGGGCTTTCAAGTGTATGTCTCCTTCCTATTATCTGTTTTTGGCAGGTTAGGTCTGGAGCAGGAAAACTTTTAATGAAGAGACATGACACAATTACATAACATCTGAAATCCTGGAGTGGCAAAGGCTGATAGCAAGAATATCATCAGCTGGAAGTTCACCTTGCTTGTGAATTCCAACTGCTGATTATAGAATCTGGGGTGACCCCACTGCCCTTAATGTATCCTATGTGTAGCTGAAGTACTACAAAATGAAAAAAACACTTCTATAATGTATACAGTACAGTTCCCAGAATCATTTGCTGTGACTTTATGTATGAATACATAGTAGTGGCATTTTCAAAGAACAGCAAGTGTTTGTAAAGTTTTAATGAATCACAATGAACAAAAAAATAACACTTTTGAGTGGTTAGACCATTTTCAATATTATAGTGTAGGTGCGTTTTTCTAGCAGGGTTTGCTAGGTGAGATAAAATTTAGTCAGGCCTGAGTGTAAGAGCAGGCCTGAATGTTTTGATCTGGGCTGGGAGGAGTGGCTCAGGGAGGATTGAGTGGACTTGACAGATGAGGTCACCAGAACCTTCCACTTCTTTCTAGAAACTTGGAGGAGGGTTTCTGGTCAGAGAGCTGGGAGGTAGGTGGAGCCATCTGGAGTATTCTAGGGAGCCCTGACCAATCCCCAAGTCGGATTGGGAGGGGGCAGGCCTCCTTAAATACTCTGAGTCAGCCTAATCTGAGGGAGAAGTGTCGGGTGGAAGTCTGGAGATGTAGCAGGGGCACTGTGGAAGCCCCTACCCGGGAGGTCGCCCCAGTCTGGGGAGGGTGACCTTGGGGTCTGGAGGTTCGGGTGCAGCCAGGAGTGGTGGTGATTCCTGGAGTCGCACAGGGGACCAGGAGAACAGCGGAGGTGCTACACAGTGAGACTTTAAAATGATCCACCGGCTTGGTGAGTGACAGTCCCTGGGAACTGCAAGAGAGAGTGTTGGAGCAGGCTGGGAGAATAATAGTGGACAGTCTGTGGGAGCCAGTTCAGGGAAAGGAGAGTCACTGAGGAAAAGCAGGTCGCTGGGACCTGGATGAGGGATGGGCTGGGAGTTGTAGTTCATCAAAGGCCCCGCTAGCACTCAAGTATTTTTTGCTACACATTCAGGGGCCCATGATCCCTGGCCTGTAATGGGTGTTCCGGAGGTTCTGCTGAGAGTAGGCCTTGCCATGTGCTAGCCGCGGTGATGAGAAAGGAACAGAGAAGCTTGATAAATTTCCTTTCAGAAAGTGCAGTGCTGGAGAGAAGTAATGGAGGGTTGATTTACTAAGTTCAGTGCTGGAGAAAGAATTGTAGGAGAAACGGTCAGCAAGTTGAGTGCTGGAGAGTTGTGAGGAATAACAGTCTGCAGAGGGACGGTCTGCAGTGAAGTGTGCATATGCAGGAGTGTATATGGAGTTCATGTACTATAATTCTCTTGGGCATCCCACAGTCACGCCTTATCCCCATCCAAGTTATTTCCCCTAAATAAAACAACAAAAACAAGATACGGCCTGGTCAGTGTCTCTGGATGTGTGAAATATGGTGTGATTGAGGGCAGCTATAAGGTGAGCCACTACTACCAGCCCCTCTCAAGGGAGCACATGGCTACATATGGAATACATATAGGAAAGCTGTTCTACCAGTCAAAGGATTTGCATTTCTGCCAATCCCATTCTGAAATTTACACAGCCTTGTCTGTCAAGGGGGAAAGACCTAATTTTCTAATCTCTGCTGCAGTTCAGTAACACTTACAGGTCTTCCCCCCATCCGGCCCCAGCCTGTTAATGGACAGGAGACAAATGAGCTAATCTGTCCATCACTCTGCTCTCTTCTCCTACAAGCATGCTCCTAGTACTGCAACACAGTTGATTTGCTCATTGTACTGTTTCTGTCTCCCCCAGTCTGAGCTCTTCTGTAAAGGGACTGCAAGAGGCTGATAAGTCAAATTCAGGTCCTTACACTGCTTGCCTTTGAAAAAAAAATATTTTAAAGTGTAAGTTGACCTTTTAAGAGAAAAAGGTAAAATAACCCCATAACCTTTGGCATTCCCCATCAGAGTAATTCCAATTAGTAAAAGCTTTCGTGTTCCAGCATGTAACCAATCAAATCATTCTCATCTGTCCCAGAAGCCATAAGGAAAGATGGGGAAGAAGAGTGGGGCTTTCAATCCCCTGGACCACTGCACCAGCTTTGAGGGAAGTGACAGGTAACCACCCACGGAGGTAAGTGCAGCAGAGACTGGAGGGGGGGGGGTGTACGGTGTTAGTTCACCTTTTCATTTTTTTTTAAAATATGCACTTACACTTTAATGATGTTTTAATGAACACAGATCTGCATTACATTGTGTCTTTTATCTTCTTGTAGTTCAGCTTTAAAGTCTCTGCGCTAACAAGGTCTATTTAAACATCATTCAATACCCCTCGCCTTTATGTGAGGTAATGGCAGACCTCTCCTAATAATGTCTCATTGACAAACTAGGTAAAGCCATACTGTTCTAATCATAAGCCCATTATAACTAGTCATGCTCGGGGATAAAATTACTTTCATCCAAAGAGGTCAGCACAGAGGACTCCTTTGCAGTAAATTAATAGCTCTATTTTCAACCATCAGAGCATAATAAATTATATAAAAAAATCAGATGTTCCATCCATCAAATGGCACGGCATTGACAAGACTCCATACAACATTGTTTTAGGTCCAACTGAGACTTTGCAAACCAATCAATATCATCAGCTTAAAAGATTATTATGTGGATAGGTATCCTTAGCTAAAAGAGGGTCAGCCTTGCCAAAGTACCATAATATGTGCCTATATAAATGAAGAATGTAGACTTAAATTTTAGAAAAATAATTACTTTCATGAATTATTTTACCTTCTGTGGTAGGTTTCAAACTACTGATCACTGTACAATGATATTCTGTACTGGATTCCTTAAAAAGAGTTTTATTTGACTAGATAGTCAGCACTTTTGAAAAAGCCTTTTTATGTTTGCTTACTTTCTAAAAGGATTGTCGACAATGAAAATGTGAAGAGGAAACCATGTACGAGGCACAAATATTTGCTAGATGTTAAAACAGAACTCAACTTTGAAGTAGGCCCATGATTGGCCACCTGCAAAGACCATGCTGGCACAGGGCCCCTCCTTTCATCCTCTTGGAACAGGAATGACATAGGGTACCATGCACCTTGATAGCAGACACATTTACCATATTGTCTTCTCACTTACTCCTGGCTGCCTCCACAGTACACCTTGACACTTCTTCAAATAAATGATTGTCAACACAGTCAGCTTTTCTAGGTACACTGCGAACATGAACACGGTACAAAGCACTCTTCAGTCAGGTCATACATAGGCTTCTTCTCTATATCACTTAACGGTATCATTTTCAGGTCAACAACGGGTGCCAACCAGCTCTTCCACCTTCTCTCCTTTGTAAGGTTTTTTCTTGACATGGGTTCCCCTCCCATCCCTACTCTGAGCCTACCTCAGAGGGGTATCTTCCAGCACACATGGTAGCTTGCATCAGCTTTCCATCTCCTATCAACATCCTGCTCTGCCCCTCCCGTCCCTAAACCCTCAAGGCCTCAAGGGGAAAGAACCTTGATCCAACCTACCTTACACACCAAGGGCTTCCCATAAAAAGGTACTAACCCCTGCTTAAAAACGCACTCTTACCTTTTATGCTGGGCTAAATGCAAAACACATATTCACCTGCCCAGTGGATCTAGTATTTTTCTGCGGCAGTCCGCTGTTCAGCTGCCTGTGTCCTTTGCTGCCATTCTGGTTCCTCTGCAGGAGGTTGTCACATTGTCAGGGGCCAGCTGCCTGAACCTGGATGAGGCAGGCAGCCCCTGACAATGCAGCAGCTTCCTGGGATATGTGATGGGGGTTTCACAGGGGGTTGCAGGAGCAGGATCCATCCTTCTGGTCTTGGCCAGAATGGTGGATGGGGGTGGGGTTAGCAGAAAAAAAACTGTGATGCTCCCTGAAAAAGCCTGCTGTTATTAATGCGGGGGGGGGGGGGGGGGGTTAAAGTGTAGGTTCATCTTTTCAGAAAAAAAATGAAAAGACCAACTAGTACCATACACCATCCCCACCCCCCAGTCTCCGATGTACTTAACTCTGTGGGTGATGAGCCGTCAATGTCTATGCAGTCGATGCAGTGGTCCAGGGCTATGAGCTATGAGTAAGCTCGAAATGCATTAGCTTTTCTGTGACGCTTTGCAAGTAAGCCATTGATAAAATAAAAGACATATAGAAGATCAGAGATCAAGTGCCGACTCTCTTTTTGTGTTTGGATGACTGTGGTCCAGGGATTTTAAATTCCTATTCTTCTCCCTCTTCTTTCTGCAGTGTTTCTGATGGATGAATCAGATTGCTCAGATCCAGCACAGAAAATTGCTCTGATCTGTCCCAGAAGTGCTGCAGAAAGAGGAGGGAGAAGAGTGGGGATTTTTGGCACTGACAGCTCACCACCCACGGAGGTAAGAGCAGTGGTGACCAGGTGGGTGGGAAAGGTGTACAGTGT
>BLSH010015614.1:2519518-2547707 GCA_018402905.1 Glandirana rugosa
GTGGACACAGTGACCGACGTTTGACGGGGGTTTGCAGCCAGTGACACAGGTGGGGGCAGTTTGCAGCCAGTGACACAGATGGGGGCAGTTTGCAGCCAGTGACACAGGTGGGGGCAGTTTGCAGCCAGTGACACAGGTGGGGCAGTTATGCAGCCAGTGACACAGGTGGGTTACATTGCAGAGTCATCCCCCCCCGCACTTACCCCATCCAGCAGGCAGGAGTGTTGCAGAGTTCGGCACACGGAGAACGGCTGTCCCCCCTCATTGGTCCCCGGGCGGTCATGGTCTCTGTGGGAGCGGAAGTCACCTCCGCTGCCACAGTGACCCGCCCCCGGCCCCGCATCCAATCACCCTGCGGAGGCTCAGGGCAGCCAATCAAGCTATGAGTGTGCGCCTGTTCAGCGCACACTCATAGCTTTTAATGGCCGACCAATAGGCTCACTACTTGGCTGTCATGTGACAGCCAAGGAGCCGAAAAAAAAAAAAAAAAAGAAAGTCAATGTACCGGCGCCACCTGCAGGGGGGCGGGGTTGACTTTTTTTTTCTTCTTTTGCCAGCGGGGAGGCAGCGCCCCAGCGCCCCTCACACACCAGCCGCCGCTGGTTTCTATACTGAAAGGTATCCTCATGACCAGCAACTACTCTTAAATATCTATGTATATCAATGACTTGATTGTTTCCATCACGCAGCCATAAGCTATTCTTCCAAAATTACCAGCAGAATTTCACATATATTGTTTGTATCTATGTTTACAATAAATGAGTTAAAATTATAATATTTCCATTCCAGCTGCGCAACTATGAGGCCATCAAGAACAATATTTCCATCATACGAGCCTGTGATTTCATTAAATAGCAAGGCACACATATTCCTTATGACTTCTGAATGTTACATGATCTGTTTCCTTCCCGTATTAAAGAAGACTAGATGCAATCTCTAGGGATGGCCCAGCAGCTTTCATTGGGTTTAGGTTTGATAATGTTTTTTAAAATGAGTGTTCTTCCTATCTGCTTTTTTACGTTATGTAGCATCCCCCCTCCCAAAGGAGCCGCTGGTTAAGAAGGGTCCTCTGTTCATTTTTTCACAATTGGGTCCTCTGTTCTTTGCCTTGACCTCCTCAAGAGCCTCAGCCCTTCTGACGCATCAGGTTGAAAGAATACAAGCAAACACAATGAAACACAGCAAATGATCCTTTTTACCGGATGCTAGGGTTATCTTGGAAACCAGGCACCAAACACTTGATAAGAGTAAACTTAAAGTGTTACTAAACCCACAACAGTAAAATCAGTCTTTATATGTAGTAAAGCATGCTTGTTATACTCACTGTGGAACCTAAGTGGTTAATCCTCTGCATTGTGTAAAAAGGCTGTTTGATCATGTATGCATAGATTCTCCCCTCCCTGCATTGTCCCCCTGGACAAGAACGGATAAGACAGAGCCTTTGGGGTCAGGATGCACATGCTCAGTTTAGTGTGTATTTCTAGAGAGGTTTTTTTTTCTTGGGAAAGTGCATGTGATCAGCACAGGGCCAATCAGCACTGTACAGACAGAGAGTCAGGAGCCCTGCAGCCTCATAGGACAGCTCAGTGCAGCAGTGGTGAATGGTGTTTTATTTTTTTCTGGGGGGGGGGGCGGCAAACAACCACCAACCCCCCCAAGGCATTTAACCAGCACAACCCCCCCGGCACTTAACCAACACAACCCTAACCCCCAGATGGCATTTAGCCAACATCCCCCCAACCCCCCTGCTCACCTGCTCATTGTCTGCCATACATGGCACATACCCCATCTTGGTGGTGGGTCAGGCAGCGGGTGACCGCAGCGAACTGTGGGACGGACAACGGGTCAGGCAGCGGGTGACATCAGCGAACTGTGGGACGGGCGGTGAGCTGTGGGTCAGACAGTGGGTCCTGTGTCCTCTGTGCTTCCGCTGTGCATTTCTTCTCTCCTCCTGCTTGGCATCCAATTGGATCGCTGGCCTTTCAGCCAATCGGTTTTCAGACCCGCTTCCTGATTGGCTGGGAGGAAGATTAGTGTGGTGATAATGAATATTAATTTGTTATCATCACACAACTGGGTGGGCTTCGGGCGCAATGTCCTGCGCCCACCCTTTTTTGAAGCCTATTAGGGCCTCTGGCTCTAATCACGTACTTCAAATAAAAAACACCCCCCATTGGAATCCATTGTCCGGCATCCCTGCATACAGGTCAGGGGGCTGGAATCATGCATAGGGGCGCCCCTAATGCATGGGCCGCCACTGCAGTGCATTATGAAAACTCCTCCTACAAGTTTCACCAGGAACTGATAGAAATTTACAAGACTGCTGTATACTGCTGATGAGAAAAGGCATTTAGCAGTTTATATTTACTAAAATAATTGCATTTCCATGTTCCATGTACTGTAGGAGACCAGATATAGTGAATGCAAGGTCCTCGATTTAGTAACACTTTAATGTATTATTTTTCAAGAAGCTGATAAGCACACTAGTACAAGCAAAGTAATAATAATGATTATCCAGTCCAGGACACAGAATGGCTAATAGTGAGAGCTAGGCATGAAAGGCATAAGATAAGATTAGATTAGATTAGATTAGATTAGATTAGATTAGATTAGATTAGATTCAACTTTATTGTCATTACACATGTACAAGTACAATGCAACGAAATGCAGTTTAGGTCTAACCAGAAGTGCAATAGTAACAAAAGCAGGATATACAGTTTTGCATAATATTGGTAAATTAATATGTACATTAGCAAAAGTTAAGAGATGGTAATGCAAGTTATTACATATTAATGTTAATATTAATGGTAGTGCAAGTTATTACATGTTTATAAAGTGCATTATTGACTGTAGGTGTGCAAATAAGCAGTTGATGAATTAGTCCCCTAATTTATGTACAGTAGTGTAAATGATATCCGGGGAGGGAGGGGGTTCAGGGGGAACAGCGGGGTGCAGAGTTCAATAAAGAAACAGCTCTGGGGAAAAAGCTGTTCTTCAACCTATTAGTTCTAGTTTTGAGGCACCTGAAGCGCCTCCCAGAGGGCAAGAGAGAAAACAGTCTGTGGGCAGGATGAGAGAAGTCCTTGTAGATGTTACGAGCTCGACGCAGGCATTATTTCTTCTGGACGTCCTCCATGGCTGGAAGGGTAGTCCCCGTGATGCGCTGGGCAGTTTTCACCACCTGTAGTGCCTAAGACATCCAGGTCAACATAAACAGTAGAATGGCCACCCCAGGACCTCCCTGAGATGGCGATAGGGAGAACACCCCTGAGGAAGCCACATGACCCTGTGGTGTAATGCGTAGGGGAGGGATAACTGATGTCACGACTCTCTGTATTCGACCGAGTGTAGTAATTCAGACTGCAAAGCTGCATTGCTGATGTCCGCTATTGGCGTATATATTGTATTATGCTTGCTCTGCAAGCACCTGTTTAATATGAGTGATATTTTAAAGGTGTGGGAATAAAGGAAATTAATTTTATGATATAAGCACTTTTGTTGGCGTTGTTCTTTTTTCCCATGGGCATGACAGTTCCTAATATGGCATGAGAACACCTACACAGCAAAGCACGGGGGAGAAGGAAAGCTTGAGGAATTCACCTATTGAATACATCTGTTTGAGTCCTGGAAGGAAAAAAAGTGTTTTTGACCATACTTACAGGTAGTTGTAAGGTAACCAGGTGAGAGCACATCTGGTGGAGGGGAGAACATTTATTATTGGATTAACAGCACTGCATGGGGATATAAAAAGACAATACATTTATGAAGAAAATAACTATTATTATTTGGACTGCACATATAATTAAGGACTTTATTTGTTTCATGTTTGGATTGCCCATATGATTGAGCATTTTATTTGTTTCAGTCTTTCTTGTTATTTGTGGGATTTGAAGTTAAAGAGGAACTCCAGCCGACTTCCCCATTCAGATACTCAGTGGATCCAGCGTTTACCCGCAGAGATCATCTCATGCCCGGCCACAGCTCCATCCCGCGCCGCCATGTTTTCTCTGTCACCATCAAGAGGATCTTCCAGGGTCAGCGTGGGGGGGCCTCTTGATGATGCTCTGATAGGCCCGTCCCCTCCTCCTGTTCTTGAATGAAAGGCTGTGCCTCCTAGGATATGTGACATACATTTACCAGGAGGCACAGTGTGCAGTGTATGCGCGAGTGACGTGCATGGGGAGGCGGGGCGGACGCTACATAATAATAATAAAAAAAGACGCAAACAAAGGAAAAAAAAAACAAAACGATGCTCTATTCCTGCAGAGGAAGGGAGGAGGGATGGTAAGGCGGGATCATCCTCGGGATGATGAAGGTTCGCTTTAAGGAGATTTAATAGCACAATTGTGTGATTATATATTCACTGAATATTTCATGGTTTTGGTTTATATGTCATAATTATGTTGAATGGTATAAGATACTAATGTGGGATAGAGTGGCACAATATGGTTTAATGTTTAATACATATATATATGGGAATGTGTTAGGTGCTAGCTGCTCACATATAGTTGAATACAGATAGCAGCTCACAAGGCTTTGCTTGCATTTTTGTTGCTTGAATCAAGCAGAGATTGATGTATTTTTGAAGCGTTTTTTCCCCCCATAGAAATGTATTGAACTGTGTGATTTAAAAGTTTTTGAGTGTTTTGTTGCACGTTATTTTTCTGCTCAGATGCGTTCATTAAATAAAAATAAATAATGATAATAAATAATAAAAAAAATACTAATAAATAAAAGTCCTAACCACTAATCCTAATATTAAACCATCATCCTAACCCCTAATCTTAACCCTAATATTTACCCCTAATCCTAAACCTTAACCCTAACTCCTAATCCTAATATTAACCCCAACCCTAGCCCTAACCCCTAACCCTAGGCCCCATTCACACCTGGTCATTTTGTAGCCTGAAGCTACAAAACGCTGGAGGGGAAAAAATCAATGATTCTCTATGGAGATGGTTCACATCTCTACTCAAAAACGCCTGAAGCCAAAAGCCTGAAAACGCCTGAAGCTCAAACTAGTTCTGGAAGTATTTTTGTAGCTTGATTTGGGCGTTTTTCTTTTTTTTTACTTTGGTGACTTTTTGACCTGTACAAAATCGCGGTAAAAAACGCGGCAAAAATCGCGGTAAAAATCGCGGCAAATCTCGGTAAAAAACGCGTGTATTTCTGCCTGAAAACGCGACGCCCAGGTGTGAAAGCAGCCTAAAGCCTGAAGCTACAAAATGCTGGAGGGAAAAAAATCAATGATTCTCTATGGAGATGGTTCACATGTCCACTCAAAAACACCTGAAGCCAAAAGCCTGAAAACGCCTGAAGCTCAAACAAGTTCTGGAAGTATTTTTGTAGCTTGATTTGGGCGTTTCAAAACATTCAAAAAGGCAATGCTCAGGTGTGAATGCAGCCTTAGAGATTTAACAATCATTTTCAACTTCTGGTGGTCCTTCTTCTTTAACTAGATCATTAACGTGGCTAAAACCTGCATTGCAGTAAACTCTCCTATCACCATTTAGCAAGGTAAATGATATCCATTATATCTTTTCACAGATCTATAGTTCTACTCAAGGGTCCCTCAATAAATGTCAGAATGCTTGTTCTGCTCGATAAAATTTACTAACTCTTTATAATGATCACATCTATTTAGAAACTTGTGGTAATAAACAGCCTATTAAATGCTCCTTTAATAGCTTAAGCCACAAAGCGGAAATACAATCTAGACCACTGGGGGGCACCAAATTGCACCCGTCATATCTATAGATATTTAATTCAATAAGCGAATTAAATGAATTTAAAATGTATGCAAAAAATAATTTTATTCAATTTCGGATAGAATGGAAAGGGTTAAAAATGTTGATGCTCTAGGGATACTCACCCTCTCAATATTTCCTGGTGAATTCATACCTTTTCAGGAATTAAGGAACAATTGTGTGATTCTTAGGATCTCCAGCTCCATCTAGTGGCCGCAACCATGTATAGTTTTCTAAAACGCTGCATTGAGAAAATATAGAGCATTTTGACCTCTAGATGGAGCTGACGTTTAAAGAAATTCATCTATTATTGAAATTATGGCCAAAATGCGCGCAGCCTGCACAAATATATGTGACTTTTGGTCCAACAAATGTTTGATGATGTGATAGTTTAATCGTCATCTTTATTTTTCATAAATATACTGCGATATAAGCGATGATATAATGAGCACATGCACCAAATAACCCTACCCCCCCCCTTTTTTTTAATACGTTTTTCATTTTAGTTTTCCATAAAAGTATTGCTGGTTACAGAGGGGGGAATGGCAACAAGGTTTGTAGTGCTACAGCATGTGAAAGGATAATTTCCATGTCAAGAAATATTTGTGCTACTGTACAGCCCTCAGCTAGGAGTAGGAAAGCATCAGAGAGGGAATTTTCTTTTTAAATGTTGTGGCGGGGAGGAGTATGGGCAGCAGGTGGGTGTGTTGTCTTGAATGGACTGTGAACAAGTAGGGGAGGGGGCGACGCAGATGAAATTTAAAAAATAATAGTAATTTACACATTATCCACTACCTTACCACTTCCGGACCACGTCACATAGATTTACTGCTGCAGAGTGGCAGCGTAGCGCAAATCGTCGTCTATAAACGGCGACTCGCGCAGGCGTGGCTAGGGGGTGAGTGCGCACCACCGGCGGAGCGCTCTTGTGCCTGCCGCACGCTCCCTCAGTGTGTCCGCTTGTCGGGCAGACTCGATGTCCACCGGCGACCCGAAATCGCTTACTACACAGGAGAAACAGGGAACCGCCGATGTAAACACAAGGCAGTTCCCCATTCTGACAGGCGGCATGACAGAGATCTACTGATCCCTGTATTCGGGATCAGTTACATCTGTCATGCCCCTGCCAGCCCGGCCCCCACACAGTTAGAACACACCTAGAGAACACAGTTAACCCCTTCATTGCCCCCTGCAGGTTAACCCCTTCATTGCCCCCTGCAGGTTAACCCCTTCATTGCCCCCTGCAGGTTAACCCCTTCCCTGCCAATTACATTTATACAGTAATCAGTGGCTATTTTTAGCTCTAATCGCTGTATAAATGTCATTGGTCCCAAAAAAGTGTAAAAAATGTCCGACATGCCCGCCGCAATGTCGCAGTCCTGAAAAAAATTGCAGATCCCCACCATTACTAGAAAAAAAAAAAAAGGTAAAAACGCCATAAATAAATTCTCATGGTTTGTAAAAGCAGCAACTTTTGCGCAAGCCAATCAATAGACGCCAATTGCAATTTTTTTACCAAAAATATGAAGAAGAATATAAATCGGCCAAAACCAATATTTTTTTTGGATATGTATTTTAGCAAAAAGTAAGAAATATTGTTTTTTTTTGCAAAATTGTCGCTCTTCTTTTGTTAATAGTGGTGATCAGAAATGATGCAGAGGTGATCAAATACCACCAAAAGAAAGCTCTATTTGTGTTGAAAAAAGGAAGCAAATTTCATTTGGGTACAACGTCACACGACCGCGCAATTAAAGCAACGCAGTGCCGAATCGCAAAAAGTACTCTGGTCCAAAACTGGAAAATCCAGTTGATTACTGTATAAATGCCATTTGCAGGGAAGGGGTTAACATGCAGGGGGCGCTCTAAGGGGTTAGGGGAGGGGAGTGATCACAGCTTCCATAAACAGGGAGCCTGTGATCACATCCCTTCCCCTCTGTCAGAACAAAGATCCAAGTTTACATACACAGACCCCCGTTCTATCACTCCGGGGGGTGATCGCCGGTAACCAGCAGACATCAAGTCCACCGTACCTGCTCCCTGGCACCCCCGGGGTGCGTGCGATCGCGCCTCCGGTGGCGCGGGCGCTCACAATACTCGCTCTCGCAGCTGCCGTCAGATGACAGCATTTTGCGATAACGAGCAAAGTTGCCGCCGTCAAGCCACGGTGGGTGGTCGGCAACTGGTTAATGGAAGTTGCCTTGAAGTCACATTGCTATAATCTTTTAATATGAACTATAGACTGAAGGACGTATAAAGTAATAGTAGTGATAAAAAAACACTTGTGGACAGACAGCAGGGAGTGTTTAGCTAAGAAAGTTCTTCCTCTCCCCTCCAGATGAAAAAAAAAATGCCCATTAAGACTTCCATGTATGACATCATTTTGGCCTAGGCCAGAAACCAGGAAGCAGCTGGAGAAATAGAAAAAAAAAAAAAGCAAATATAATATATCTATCTATTTACTAATGCTGGCAGCATAAAGATTAGAAATAGTTAATGTTAATTGAAAGAGCTTTGCTTTGCTTTAATTCCCCATGTAAAGGAATGCGGCAGGGGTTTGTCCTTTACCTACATACTTTTTGCTAATAGGTGTCGCTCTTGCCATCTCAGAAAGTCTGGTATGAACTTCTTTAATGCCAAATCAGAAACCCCATCGTCTTCCCAGCATAGGCTGTAGCATCCTCTAATCCCCTGGTTACTATTCATGAAAGGTAATAATCGTGTTTATTTTAAGTGTTGCAACGCTGCCAGTGCCAGGAAATAACTCGTGTGAATATCTGAAAATCAGGATTTTAATAACAAGCTGTAAATAGAGTGTCATCCAGATCATGCTTCCTTCAAAGGACAATGTCATTGCCTGTGAACAATAAACATTCTATCAAACCTTTGATTTATTTGAAGTACAAAAACATTGGCCAAGAACTTCATTTATTTGGAAATCTGTTAATTTCAGTTTAGTCAGTTTAGTTCCGTAGCTGTGGCTATTTTCTCTATTGCTTTCCCTTTTCTTTTTTCTTGCATTTGAAGCTCAGGAACGTTAACTCTAGAGATCTGAGAGCACGGCAACAAATGTCATTATTTATTTTTCAGTAAGTGTTGGGACTGAACACAGCAAGGCGGTTTTCACTGAGTTGCACGTGACTGCTTTGTGGTGCAGTAACATTAGGGAGCATCAGATATTTAAAAAAAAGAAAAAAAAAGGCATTTACTGAGAAGAGCAAAAAAAAAAATATAGTGATATAAGACATTCTTTGAAAAATTCTTATAGGAGACATTTCATTCCATATTTCACATGGCGGATGATCTAAAGCTGGCCATACGCATATGGATTTGTTCGTTCAGCCTGCGGGGATTCCTTCATTCATGCTATATAGTGCAGATGGACTAGTCTTCCGCTGTGACTACTGTATTGTCTTTTGACAGGCACACCTGCCAACTGTCAAAATACCTGAACAACAGCTGTATCTGATTGAATGTAGCCACTGTTTGGCCAATAAGCTCCTTCCATTTTTCAAGCATAGGATGTTGGGAGGGAGGGTGATGAAATGGCCACCTGGCTGAAATTAGTATAGCATACGACCTACTGAAGTGGGCCCTTGTTATAATAGTTCTTTCTACCTATACATTGAAATCATAACTGATCAATATATGTTAAAATATACAGTGCCTTGAAAAAGTATCCATACCCCTTGAAATTTTCCACATTTTATCATGTTACAACCAAAAACGTAACTGTGTTTTATTGGGATTTAATGTGATAGACCAACACAAAGTGGCCCATAATTGTGCATTGGAAGGAAAATAATAAATGGTTTTCATTTTTTTTTTATCTGAAAAGTGTGGCGTGCATTTGTTTCAGCCCCCTTTACTCTGATACCCCTAACTAAAATCTAGTGGAACCAATTCCCTTCAGAAGTCACCAAATTAGTAAATAGAGTCCACCTGGGTGTAATTTAATCTCAGTATAAATACATCTGTTCTGTGAAGCCCTCAGAGGTTTGTTAGAGAGCTGTAGTGAGCAAACAGCATCATGAAGACCAAAGAACACACCAGACAGGTCAGGGATAAAGTTGTGGAGAAGTTTAAAGAAGGGTTAGGTTATAAAAAAATATCCCAAGCTTTGAACATCTCATGGAGCATTGTTCAATCCATTATCTGAAAATGGAAAGAGTATGGCACAACTGCAAACCTACCAAGACATGGCTGTCCACCTAAACTGACAGGTCGGGCAAGGAGAGCATTAATCAGAGAATCAGCCAAGAGGCCCATGGTAACTCTGAAGGAGCTGCAGAAATCCACAGCCCAGGTGGGAGAATCTGTCCACAGGACAACTATTATGCCCCGTACACACGATCAGAAAATAGTACGGAAAATACCACTTTCGAATCGGTCGTACGATAATCGGATCGTTAGTACAGAGCTTTCGAGAGCCGATCACGACAGTTCATCCGATGTTTTCCGTCCGGACAAGATCGGACATGCAGGAAAAATTTTCTCGCATGGTGCCCGATCGTATGATTTTCGTTTCATCAGTACAGCTGTTGTTCAAAAATGCAATACAAATACACTGCAACACATCATGTCGCTTCCGATTTTTTATTCTGTCATGCGAGAATTTTCGTGACTAAAGTAAACTCTTCCGATTCGATCTGAGATTAGCATGCGAAAAAAAACGGACGATCTGTCGTCCGATTTTCGGATCGTGTGTACGGGGCATTAGTCATGCACTCTACAAATTTGGCCTTAATGGAAGAGTGTCAAGAAGAAAGCCATTGTTGAAAGAAAGCCATAAGAAGTCCAGTTAGCAAATTGTAAGAAGTCATGTAGGGACACAGCAAACATGTGAAAGAAGGTGCCTAATCATATCAGACCAAAATCAAACTTTTTGGCCTAAAAGCAAAACGCTATGTGTGGCGGAAAACTAACACTGCACATCACCCTGATCACACCATCCCCACCGTGAAACATGGTGGTAGCAGCATCAGGTTGTGGGGATGATTTTCTTCAGCAGGGACAGGGAAGCTGGTTAGAGTTGATGGGAAGATGGATGAAGCCAAACGCAGGGCAATCTTAGAAGAAAACCTGTTAGAGTCTTGAGACTGGGGCGGAGGTTCACCTTCCAGCAGGATAACAACCCTAAACATACAGCCGGATCTACAATGGAATGGTTTAGATCAAAGCATATTCATGTGTAAGAATGGCCCAGTCAAAGTTCAGACCCAAATCCAATTATCCAATTGAAAATCTGTGGCAGACTTGAAAATTGCTGTTCACAGACACTCTCCATCCATCTGACGGAGCTTGAGCTATTTTGTAAAGAAGAATGGGCATAAAATTCACTCTCTAGATGTGCAAAGCTGGTAGAGACATCTCCAAAAAGACTTGCAGCTGTAATTGCAGAGAAAGGCAGTTCTACAAAGTATTGACTCAGAGGGGCTGAATACAATGTTGAAAAACATTTATCACTTTCCTTCCACTTCACAATTATGTGCCACTTTGTGTTGGTCTATCACATAAAATCCCAATAAAATACATTTACGTTTTTGGTTTTAACATGACAAAATGTGGAAAATATCAAGGGGTATGAATACTTTTTCAAGGCACTGTATACAAGGATCATAGTCGTAATCGATCAGAATCAGTATTTTTTATGCAATATTTATTTATTTCAAAAAAGGGTGAAGAAACATAGTATAAACCATAAATGATAGACATAGAGCACTTTAAAGAGAGCTGTTATGATCTCAAACATGGTACACAAAAAGGGTTGCTATACTGAATTACATACAGTAGCTTAAGGGCTAACATTACAAATACATATTGTTTTTTATAACCATAAATCATGTATGCATAGTTATAGAGGATTGAACAAAGTCATAAAGCATAGACTTTCTTTACATAGAATAAACCATCAATCCAAAGAAAAGGGAAGAAAGGGTCACCAAGGACCAATCCAGGGAGCATGTCCCCTGTAAATTGCAACAAGACAATCATGCGAAGTTTGAAAAAAGTAGAGAGAGAACAGACACAACAAATCAAAATAGAAAAACAAATAAAACAATTAAAACTAAAGCTGGGTTCTGAGTCTGATTATATTTTTATACATCCTTTTGGTCTAACGTTTAGGATTATGAGGAGGTAATAATTAAAAATTGTATAATAATGTATAAGTATGAGCTAAGAAAAGATTCTTAGACATTATTGAATGTTGGGTAGGAATGAAAGCATGATGACTTTCATGTAGTTTAGGTTATCTGAATTTAGGGAGAGAAATGAATCCAGCAGGCCCGTAGATCATAATTGGTATTTAATATTTTCACCCAGGTATTGCTGTGGTGCACCAGTCCCCTTTCTGCTTTTTGCTGGTAATACGGTGATGCTGGCGTGACCCTGGAGCATGCCTGTTGATAATGCTGGATGGAACATCCTGCTTGCTATCTCTGACAAACAAAAATCCTGATATGTAAATGTCAATACAAAGGAGTTTGTCACAACCCACAGATTCAAACCTGTCTTGGAAATTTGAATGTGATTTGTAATAACAGAAGTAGAGGAAGTTGAAATTACAAAATGCTTCTCCTTTTACCTCTAGACCGCACTGTGGCAAGAAGCAACGTGGATGTTCAATGGGATTTCAGGGTAAATGCTAATGTAAAACTCGTGGTGTTAGACAAAGAGCACCTACTTCAGTCCATGTTTGACTGGCACAGAGACATAGAGAATCCTCCTCTGTTCTCATCTTGACACCATCTGGACAAAAAGCAAAGTGGATATTTATTGTCTGACCCAGGTATATACTGTATATGATTAACTATGAGACAGTTCAGGGTATCACACAAAATACAGTTCCTATCTATCTATCTATCTATCTATCTATCTATCTATCTATCTATCTATCTATCTATCTACAGTGAATAAGTGCTTATACTTGGACATTAGTTGAACTGGGGCCTGTAAACGGCACAAAGGCCCTTTAGTGACCATGTCTACCATTGTGCCTAATGGTAAATCAGGCTCTGACCCTACTGGTAAGCTGACATCTTTACGCTGCCTGTACTTTTGCACAAGGACTTGGGTAGCAATTATTTACAAAAAACAAATACTGTATATAATGATAAAAAAAATGGTGAACAAACTGCCTCCTGCTACAGCCAAATATTTTAAAGTTTGACTTATTAATCCAGAGTATCTGCTGCCGCTTTTCTGCACTCCAGTTCCTATATGTTTTCATGCATAGTTTAGTCAATTAGCCTTGTTTCCACATAGGAGGTATGGCTTGTTGGCCACAATTCTTCCATGAAGACCACTTCTGGCCAGACTTTTCTGGACAGTAGATGTGTGTATCTGGGTCCCACTGGTTTTCATCAGTTCTGTGCTGGTGGCACTGCTGGATGTCTTCCAATGTCAAGGAAAATTGAGTACAGTCCGTGATACTTTTTTTATTTGCCCTAACATATAATTTTTTCAGGACAAGCTTTCGGGGTATGTCCCCTTCTTCGAGGTCCAAGCAGTACTGATTCACAAATGTTTAGCAGAATGTTAAAATGTTAAAAGACAGAAGATAAACATCTCAGAACACTGGCAGACTCGTTCCATAAGAAAGGTTACAAAGACAAAACCATCAACAACAGCATAAACATTGCCTTGAAAACCCGAAGAGAAAATCTCCAATACACAGAGAAAAAAAAAATGACCGAGTACCTCTTGTCACCACTTACAACCCAGCACTAGAAGGGATAAAAAAAAAATCATCAAATATTTACAACCCATTATAACAGAGGATGGGAAACTCTGAAAGAAATATTCCAACAACCCCCAATATTGGCTTTCAGACAACCACCCAACCCAAGACATAAACTAATCAGCAGGAAACTTCACTCTGATTATGAAGTCACAAATAATGGAAGCAAACCCTGCAATAAAAAACGGTGCAAACTGTGTAACCAGATCAATCCATCAAAAAGTGTCACACACACAAATGGGACCTTCAAAATCATGGGATCATACAGCTGTACCTCCAGTAATGTGGTGTACCTCATTCAATGCAAAAGGTGTAGCAAAGGATCTTATGATGTTAAAACAGGACAGGAGTTGCAAGCGAGGATGAATTTGCAGACATACCATGGAGGAACATGAAGAAGACAGTTTCTGCACACCTGTGGGACATCATTTCTCACAACTGGACCACACTATAGAAGACCAAATGTCTTAGTTCTTAAAAGGTATTTCAGAACTATCCAAGGAAGGAAAATGTTTGAATTAAGAATGATACTTCTTTTTGAGACAAAAAATAACGGCCTAAATTTAGATATTGGTTCCCTTACCCATTATACTACAGTTTTACAACCCTCTCTGTGACTGTCGCCCCTCCAGTCTATAGCTCTCCCTCTGTCTTATCTCACTAACTCTGCTGTTAGCTTTATTACCATTGCCATAGACAATGATTTGTATGTGTTTGTCTTTCTTTTTTCCCTTTCCCTCAGAGAATATTTTTTTTTTTCCTTTAACATTTTAACATTCTGCTAATACATTTGTGAATCAGTACTGCTTGGACATTGAAGAAGGGGACACCCCGAAAGCTTGTCCTGAAAAATTGTATATTAGTGCAAATAAAAATAGTATTACGGACGGTACTCAATTTTCTCTGTAGCAATTACACTAATACGGCTACAATCACCTCAAGTCTAATGTCAATGAAGTAAGCATGATGTATCTTTCTTCTGCTGCATTCATTTTCTTGGCCAACCACTGCGTCTATGGTCTTCAACATTGCCCGATCAATAGTGTCCTCCTCAATGCTGACAAACACAGACAGATACTTATCTATCATACCATACCATTTGGGAGGCATGTAATTGGCCCCAAATTTATTCTGAAGCAGGAAAAAGACCCCAAACATACAGGCAATGTCATTACAAACTATCTTCAGCATAAAGAAGAAAAAGGAGTCCAGAAAGCCCTAATCTCAACATCATCAAGTCTGTCTGGGATTACATGAAGAAACAGAAGTATATGAGGCAGGCAGCTTACATGTACATAAGATCTATGGTTAGGTCTCCAAAATGATTGGAACAACCTACCTGCCGAGTTCCCTCAAAAACTGTGTGAAAGTGTACCTAGAAGAACTGATGCTGATTTGAAGCCAAAGAGTAGTCACACCAAATATTGATTTGATTTAGATTGTTCTTCTGTTTTCTCACTTTACATTTAGATAATTACTAAAAATAAACACTGAAAATATACATTTTTGAAAGCATTCTTACTTTACAGCATTTCTTCACACCTGTCTAAAACGTTTGCACAGTACAGTATATATAAAGATATATAATCAAACTGGATTTTACTTGAGATCCTTCTGGCAGTCAATATGTTTGTTTTGTTAATGACCGTTATTCAGAGTCTGGGAAAATGCATGCCAGTATGCTGCTACACGCCTTTTAAAAATGTGAGTCTTCCTTTTTCCTATAATAAGAAAAATGCCACGCATCTTTATAATTCTGCCTGCAACCTCCAGTCACCTTATCTCTTGTCACTGCTCCTGACACTTCATCCCAGCTCAATGCTCAGTTGGTTGTCATCCCCAGGTTATTATTACAGTTTAGAATCTAGAACAGGCAGCAAAAAACAAAGATGTGGAGAAAAAATGACTGCAAATCTGTCAACAAATCACTTTATTTTTCTCTTATGAGTACCGATTTCCCTGAAGTTTCATCCCACACTGAAATGTCTATCAGAGCAAACAAACTGCATAAAAGGTCACAAGGAAATGACACAAACTAGATAAAGGCATAAAAATATATAAAGTATATCTGTCTCCTGTGTGACCAATTACTAACAGAGCCAGACTTCTGATATAGGGAAAGTGTTAGAAAGTTTATCACTGGGGAATCTGGACTCAAATATATTCACTGATGAACTTTGAAGTGTAAAACATTTGCTTACGCAAACCACAAACAAAGAGCATTACATCACATTGTACGCATTTAACTGTGCAATCTCATTAACCGATGAGTCTGTGTGAGTTTCAATAAAATGACTTTGTGGTGTAAGATTTCTAATTTTACAAGTTATTTTTGATGTAGCTAAATAAAACATTTTATAACAAGTTCAGGCAGGTATTCACTTTTATATGACCCAGTTCAGAAAACACTTCCTCATTTTATAGATACCTTTTTTAAATGTTATAACATTTTATTTCTCAATGTATTCATTAAATAGAAAGTATGTTACAATTAATTTAAATAAGTTGGTCAATTGCATTTTAATTTTTAACTTCACAAATTTAGAAATACATCTTTGGCATTCCTTGACTCGCTAATCATAAAGTAACATTTAATTCTGTATGAGTAAAAGGACCCTTTTTCTAAATGACTTCTAGTAGAACTATGGGCAAAACTTTTTTGTTTTATTTTGGATAGTGCAAGGGAGGGTTATAATGCCTGTCAGATTTTTCTCCCTATCTGTGTTGTATTGTGGAGATTATCCTTCACCTTCAATTCCTTTCCCACGGCCAAACAGGAAGTGAGTAGAAATACCTGAAAAGTAAGGGAATTCCTTGGGGACTCCCAAGTCACCCGAAAGAGTGTCCTCCTTGGAACATTTTCCCTCTGGACTCTATCCAAAACTAGAAAAAAAGTTTTCCTTTAATTATAGTTTAAGCTGGTGTGCTTAATCTCTGTGCCAATCTCAGATGGTTTTTGGCGAGCCAGCCATAATTCGCTACAGGGGCATTGCTAGGGGGTGGCTATTGGGGCTACAGCCCTGAGTCTGGGGCCTATAGCCGCTAGTCTCTTACCAGGTGGGTGCAGTTCTGAAATTTGCAGGTATGTCTCAGTCCAGAATGCAGGAGGTAGGGGCAGACTGAGCCATGGTAGCGCGGGCTCCGGCTCGGCCCTCGCCTCCACCTGATGTATGGGGATGCTCTCTGGGTACCCTGATGTATGGGGAGGAACTCTGGGGACCCTGATATATGGGGAGGTTCTCTGGGGACCCTGATGTATAGGGGGGTTCTCTGGGGACCCTGATATAAGGTGGGGCTCTCTGTGGACCCTGATGTGAGGAAGGGGCTCTCTGGGGACTCTGATGTAAAGAAGGAGCTCTCTGGGGACCCTGATGTAAGGAAGGGACTCTCTGGGGACCCTGATGTAAGGAAGGGCCTCTCTGGGGACCCTGTTGTAAGGAAGGGGCTCTCTGGGGACCCTGATGTAAGGAAGGGGCTCTCTGGGGACACTGATGTAAATGGGGGGGCTTTCTGGGGACCCTGATGTAAGGGGGATCCACACTCAGAAATGTAACGATATATATATATATATATATATATATATATATATATATATATATATATATATATACACACACACACACATACGTATATTATATACATGTGTATGCCCGCTCAAATATATGACTCTACTTTGCTGCTATGGACTCTAGCCCCAGATCTTTTGTAGACCTAACAACACCCCTGATTCGCTTCATGGTTGGCCATGCTGGCCTGTTCCCACCCAACATCCTTCATTTGAAAATTTGAAGGCAATGGGCAGAAAATAGTCAACTGAACAGTGGCTGCATCCAATCAGATGCACCTGCTATTTGTGTATTCTGATAGCCACCAGCAACAGCTGTCAGACTACGATAGCCCGGCAGAAGGGATTCATCCATCTGCGCTCTTAGCATGGATGAAGAAATGGATGAAAGGATTCTTGTTTGGTGGCAAATCCTGTATCGAGCTAGATATATGCATTGGTGGTATGACCATGCAAGATAAGTTCTATGTATGTTCCGATACAAGATCTTTTTATATAAAACAATTTCTTTTTAGCACAAAACAAAATATGTCAATGAATAAAAGGTATATTTAGCAGCATATGGTATTGTATGTGGTATGACTCTAAATAGCATGTGAAAAGTCTCTATAGTTGTTTCCTTTTCTTTCAAAAACTGTATAGTTTCCGGGATGTGTTGCATAATTTATTCAAGCCACCATTAGCCACTTTTATAACAGCAATGTAAAATTGTTTAGCAGCTTTCAGAGCTTTGAATGACAATTGCCCGGTCATGCAACTCTGTACCCATATTACATTTTTATCATTTTTTTTTCACACAAATAGAGCTTTCTTTTGGTGGTATTTAATCACCCCTGGGTTTTTTCATTTTTTTGCTAAATAAACAAAAAAATGCCAAAAGTTTTGACAAAAAAGGCATTTTTCTTAATTTCTGTTATAACATTTTGTAAATAAATAATCTTTCTTCATAAATTTAAGCCAAATTGTATTCTGCTACATTTCTTTGATGAAAATAACCCAAATCAGTGTACATTATTTAGTCTGTAGTAAAGTTATAGAGTCTATAAACTATGGTATATGTCTGAAAATTGATCAATCCTGATATACTGATGGTCTCATTTCTTGATGCACAAAAAGCCAGGACAGTACAAATACCCCCCAAATGACCCTTTTTTGGAAAATAGACAGTCTGAGGTAATTAATAAGAAGCATGGTGAGTTTTTTGAAGATGTAATTGTTTGTCACTTTTTTTGCGAAAATTAATAAAAAATAGTCACAGGTGGGAAGCAGTTAATAAACAAGGCTAAGCTCAAAGTTAGAGACAAAGAGACTGGGTTTTTACTACAAGAAGTAAGATGCTACAGGGGAAACAGCAGTGTAAAATTGAAGAGTAGTAAGACAGTTTTAATTAGGGATAGTAGGCCAAACTGGCGTATGCCTAACTTTTATTTAATGTGCCTTAAACGTGAGTTATATAATGTGAAAGACAAAAAGCCCCCCAATAATATGAGCAAAAAAGGCAGCAAGAGGGTGTATTGCCTAATCAGGTAATTAACTGCCCTTAAACTCTCCCAATGCAGTTTTGTCAGTGTTTCCTACAACAGCTTCCAATTCACTGACATTACGGCTGCCCTGTGCCCCTCTGCCTTTTATAGCGAGAGGGCTGGCTTATCCAAAAGCCCCCTTATTGGTCCTTTTGTTCCCATTAGCCATAGGTCAAAGGCCATGCAGTGCATTATGATTTAAAAATAAGCTTTCTTGGGTGAAACTGTGCAAAACTTCTCTGGGGCCACAAAACCTTGGACCAGCAGAATTTAGGTAGGTAGTGGTGAATCCAAACCTGATCTCTCATGCTTAGTGACTGCACAGTTTACCTTTCTATTACCTGTGCTGCTTAAGGGGGGGGGGGTGATGGTGCACCAACATCATGCACATTTTTACCTCTCCCCAACTGCACGTTTAAACTTAGCCTAATTGTAAATCTCCTCTAGTTAATAAAGCTGTGCAGGAAGAAATGTGAATTAGGGTGGATATTAATACATAATTAGTGGGTGATCTGACACAAGTTGGAGTGAATAGAGATAATACCCTTACCAGCCTTTACCACAGAAATATCTGGCATGTATGGCCTTTGGTTTGGAGGCAAACAGAAACCTTTTTTTTTCTACGGTTTTATTATATTTATCTCTAGTACAGAACATGATACACATTATATGGCAATATTTTGTGAACAAAGGTAAATGGCGTCTCAGGCTCTTTTGCCCTCTTGTCTTCCATCTCCTTGGTCCATAGAAGATGTAACTACTCTACACCCATCATTATCTCATTATGAGGTTTTACCTGACCTTTGATGTTACATCAAGCCTGCAGACTGTCCTGTTGTTATAAGATTATTACTCCTTTAAAAAGGCTGCCTGAGCTGAGGCTGCCATCTCTGTTTTTTTCTCTTTCTTTGTTCATGGCTGTCAGTAGCAAGTCAGGAGGGGTATTTTATTTCAATATTCATAAGAGTTCATGCATACAGAGCTTCCGTGTCAACTAGTAAATG
Source organism: Glandirana rugosa (assembly GCA_018402905.1). Lineage (NCBI taxonomy): Eukaryota > Metazoa > Chordata > Amphibia > Anura > Ranidae > Glandirana > Glandirana rugosa. Next base: position 2,539,096 of record BLSH010015614.1, read on the forward strand.
TAAAAAGATGGGGGTGCTGGAAGAATAAATGTAAAGTCAATTATGGTAACAGAGAATGATATGCAGGAACTAATATCAGGTAACTCAATCCACCTTTTATTCTAACCTTAAAGTGACACTAAACTCTGGTTTAAAAAGAAAAAATATCTATTTACATATATATTATTAACAAAAAAAGTCCCTTCTATTGCTTTTAGCCTCCTCCAAATCTCCAAATCCCCCCCTATTTTTTTTGCTGCTGTGATCTGACTCCCTGTTAGATGGTGGCTACATTCATTTTCCATGATCCTACTGTATGTAACAACAAAGCCACCCTCTCTTACACGCTTCCAAGATGGACTAGGGACCATTGACTATGGACTATGAACTATGGAATCTGTGCATAGGGCAGCTTGCACAGCTCATTCCAAACAAACAAATGTGCAGGGCTAAAGGAGAGGTTCAGGAGCTCAAGGAGGACAGTAAAAAGAGTCAGAAAAACACAGAAACAAGTTTCATGAAAAATATATTACAGGGCCATTAAGCAGCGGAGCATGGGTTATTTTTGGAAAATAAGGATATTGCTTAGTGTCACTTTAAAGTGGAAGTTTGCTGCTTAAATTTTGCTTTCCCAGGTTCCTCCCTACCCCTTCCCCCCATTAACAGGCTAATTAAATTTTTGAATATACAGTATCTCACAAAAGTAAGTACACCCCTCACATTTTTGTAAATGTTTTATTATATCTTTTCATGTGACAACACTGAAGAAAGGACACTTTGCTACAATGTAAAGTAGTGAGTGCACAGCTTGTAAAGCTAATGTAAATTTGCTGTCCCCTCAAAATAACTCAACACACAGCCATTAATGTCTAAACCACTGGCAACAAAAGTGAGTACACCCCTTAAAGAAAATGTCCAAATTGGGTCAAAAGTGTCAATATTTTGTGTGGCCACCATTATTTTCCAGCACTGCCTTAACCCTCTTGGGCATGGAGTTCACCAGAGCTTCACAGGTTGCCACTGGAGTCCTCTTTCACTCCTCCATGACAACATCACGGAGCTGGTGGATGTTAGAGACCTTGCGCTCCTCCACCTTCTGTTTGAGGCTGCCCCATGGATGCTCAATAGGGTTTAGGCCTGGAGATATGTTTGGCCAGTCCATCACCTTTACCCTCAGATTCTTTAGCAAGGCAGTGGTCGTTGTGGAGTTGTGTTTGGGGTCATTATCATGTTGGAATACTGCCCTGCGGCCCAGTCTCCGAAGGGAGGGGATCATGCCCTGCTTCAGTATGTCACAGTACATGTTGGCATTCACGGTTCCCTCAGTGAACTGTAGCTCCCCAGTGCCGGCAGTACTCATACAGCCCCAGACCATGACACTCCCACCACCATGCTTGATTGTAGGCAAGGCACACTTGTCTTTGTACTCATCATCTAGTTGCCTCCACACACCCTTGACACCTTCTGAACCAAATACGTTTATCTTGGTCTCATCAGACCATAGGACATGGTTCCAGTAATCCATGTCCTTAGTTTTCTTGTCTTCAGCAAACTGTTTGAGGGCTTTCTTGTGCATCATCTTTAGAAGAGGCTTCCTTCTGGGACGACAGCCACGCAGACCAATTTGATGCAGTGTGCAGCGCATGGTCTGAGCACTGACAGGCTTACCCCCTACCCCTTCAACCTCTTCAGCAATGCTGGCAGCACTCATACGTCTATTTCCCAAAAGACAACCCCTGGATATGACCCTGAGCATGTGCACTCAATTTCTTTGGTCGACCATGGCAAGGCCTGTCCTGAGTGGAACCTGTCCTGTTAAACCGCTGTATGGTCTCGGCCACCGTGCTGCAGCTCAGTTTCAGGGTCTTGGCAATCTTCTGATAGCCTAAGCCATCTTTATGTAGAGCAAAATTTATTTTTTTCAGATCCTCAGAGAGTTCTTTGCCATGAGGTGCAATATTGAACTTCTAGGGACCAGTATGAAAGAGTGAGAGTGATAATACCAAATTTACACACCTGCTCCCCATTCACACCTGAGACCTTGTAACACTAACAAGTCACATGACTTGGGAAAATGGCTAATTGGACATCAGACCAGGAGATTCATCCTTGGGATACGCAAGGAACCACACAAATTATCCATCGCCAAGTTTATCCAGCTATATAGTCAAAACAATAATGAAATAATTGAATGATTCCAAAAAAAATGTGGGAGGCATCATATTGGTACTGGCTGTAATGGTCTCACGAAAATGACTAACCCATGTAATATATTGATGAAGGCAGCGAAGATAAAGGCTTAAAGACTGCCTCTTCATAAGCAGCCTTTTGATGAAACTCATAGAATGGTAACTGTAGAATTGGCAGTAAGGATAGAATACTAAGAAACTGTCTCTTCTTGTATAAGCAAACACTGTATCTCACACATGATGTTAACAAAGCTGACCCAAGCCTATAAAGATATACAGTATACATCAAAAATGTTCTCTCATGATTCACTATATTGCTTCCCCTGAAGGGAAAAAATAAAAGCCTCAAATAGATACTAACCTACTGTGGAAGCGTATGGACCCAAAAAATATACTGTGTCTCAAAGCACATAGCCCAGGTTCCCAAGGGTTCTTATATAGTGCCCACAGTTTTGTAACAATATTTAATAAAGTAAATTAAAATGTACTTAATCAATTCACCTTCCATTAAAGGGGTCCTTCCTGAAAGTTAATATATTATAAAGCCCTTACCAAATGTGGATGCTGCTTGACTGTATGGTGTATACTGCAGCCAGTCCAAAAACTTACCACTCCCTGGAAAAAAAAATATATATAGACTAGATAGACTTGTGTCCTTTTTCAACCAGACTAACTATATAACTATATACAAAAATTAAAGCCTAGGCAATTTGCAACAACTGTGGTCCCTCCTCCACCATTGGTAAGGCTGAGCCTCATTGGGCATCAAAATGGCACCCCGTGTGATTCCCCTGGCGTCCAGGAGGAGAGAAGGACTCTCCTGGTCGTCAACCCATCTCTGCCTCAAATGCATGGTGGGATGACATCATATGCACACCTGACCTCAGCGCATCATGCACCAAAGCAACCACACTCAGAGAGCGGTCACAGGATGGCAATTACCCATCCCCTACCCATGCCAGGTGTATGTGTTTTGAATCTTCCTTTTGTAAAGCAGTTAAATATCATTCTAGGTTTGAATAGTTTACACATCGTTTTATCAGTCCAGCTTTGATCTCTGTATACCTGGCCGATGCCCCTGGAAACTGGAAATCACTGAAGTAGACACTACTACTCCAGTGATCTTCACTTGCTTCTGGGTCCCGTGCTGAGCAACTGCCACGCTGCATTGTGAACACAGGAGGTCGATTGATCGGCACAGGTGCCATTCAGAGAATGATTAGCATTTTCTCAATTAATGCAATGCATTCTTTGATTGGATGGGGTAAAGAGTGTGATTCCTCTTCAGCTTATTCAAGCAGAAATTGATATGTTCACAATGCAGCAGGACAGCCATTTGGCACGGGACCCAAAAGCTAGCTAAGATAACTGGAGTAGCAGTGATTTCTAGCTTCCAGGAGCATCGGCAAGGTATGATATATGCATATAGTAGTTACACTGGACTATGCTGGACCAATGTAACTATGTATAAAATTTACAATACCTAGAATTTCTCTTGAATAGTCTTGCACTGTTGTTGTAGTACTTACTGTACATTTGTTACATACTCCTCTACTTTGTATGACTGGCACAGATGAAAGGACCTGTGGTAGCAGCTGGCTGCTCCTCATAAAGTGTAGCAACATCATCAAATCATAAATGGCTGGGATGGTGGTCCAGTGCCATCAACAAATGTATTGCTGTGCTGTAGCAGGACAATGTATAGTTTTCTTCCATGCAGTGGTATCACTAGGGTTGGTGTCACCGGGTGCAGAAAGAATCGGTGTCACCCCCCTCCTCCAACTATAGTTCCCCCTCCCTCAGTATATACCCCGCTCCACTAACTACAGACCCCTCTCTCTCAGTATAGACCCCCCCACTAAGTAAAGACCCCCTCCCACAGTATAGATCCCCCTCCCTCAGTACAGACCCTCTTCCCTCAGTACAGACCGCTTCAGTGCAGACCCCCCTCAGTGCATTTACCCCTCAGTTCTGACACCCCCTCAGTGCAGAATCCCCTCAGTGCAGATACTCCCTCAGTGCAGACCCCCCTCAGTGCAGACACTCCCTTAGTGCAGACCCCCTAAGTGCAGACATCCCCCAGTGCAGATACCCCATCAGTGCAGACCCTCCTCAGTGTAGACACCTCATCAGTGCAAACAGTTCAAGGGCCTTTAGGCTGAATTGCAGCAAACTGTATTTGTAGATCACTGTCTCCTATAATAACTGAACTTGTAACTTCAATGCAGATCACAACTCACAGTATCCCGTTGCAGATCCTTTCACTGAGCTCTCAGTCTCTCACTAGACTCTTCAGATCCCAGCCGCCACTGGATCCCTTGAGCTCCTCCACAACTAACCTGCTGTGGCTTCCAAGTGTCACCCACGCTGTCCCGCTGGGTCCCTGACTTGGCTCTTCAGCTAACCTGCTGAATCCTCTGCAAGTGTCACCCACACTATCCTGCTGGGTCACTGGCTTAACTCTGCTGAAGCTTTCCCAAACTTCTTCATCGTCCCCGGCTAGTGAACAAGCTTGCTCTGGTACTTCTTCAGACTTCAACTACTTGGCCTCTAATAACAGGAGCAATTGTCCGTTTACTGGCGACTGTGTCCCCTTTATCTCTGACCTCTGGTTCTCACTTGCTTCTGGCGACAGGTGTGGTCATCTCTGCTGGCCACTGCCTTCCTTCACCTAGGGCAACAACTTGATTCTCCATCTGGCAGAATTCCTGAAACTTGGTTGGGCTCCAGGCCTGAAGCCCCAACTCCACGCTGCTTGCTTCCAACCTGGATAGGCTTTGGTCTGCCTAGCAACCAGGTACTCTCGGATAGGCCTCAGGTTTCTGTACACGTCCACCTAGACAGCCATCCAGGTGGCACAGAACCCCGATCACCTGACCCCTCCCCACTGGGGCCAAAGAAACCCCAACTGATTGGCTGGAACAACATATCCACTCCTAACCTGGATACAATGTGATCTTGTCATTCTAGTGTCAAGAGCAGCAGCGCCACCGAATGACAGAGGAGAGGGTTGTGCCAACGCAGGCTTAGGGCAACAATCGGGAGATCCCCTATCAATTAGCCAGGTTAGTTACCACCTAGCAGAACTAAATTTGATAGCAACCCTGATTAGGACCAGGTTGCTACACTTAAATTAAGCATTTTAATAGCCAATGTTTGACACAACCTGCTCTGGAATTCTAGGGGAAATTTGCTCTTAGCTTTTCAGTTGCCATTGGTGTCGCTTGACCCAAGCCTGTGGAGACAATTAAAGAATAACTGAAGACAAAACTGTTTTTCGTTTGGATAGAGTGGAGAGGCATTAGAATACCTGTCCAGTATTTATTGCTGTCTGTGTCCCCATTAGGGAGAGCCACCTTCTATATTTGTCCTTTTTACCATTATCAGTGAGAATGAAAGAAAACCCCAAGTTGTGGGTTGTCTCCAGAATAGGTATAGAGGGGACACTAATTTTAGTGACCCTGGGGACAACTACTGATTTCCTCACGTTGGCGAGATTTGCTGACACTTCCTGTATTGGGTATGGGAAATCTCCACAATGAGACATTGATGGCAAAAAAAAAAAATACAGATTTATAACCCCCACTTACTCTATCCAAAATAAAAACAAGTTTTATCTATAGTTTCATTTTTTTTTTTTTTGTCTGTGACTGTGTAGCTCTTACCCCCAAAGGAGCCGCTGATCTATGGGTCCTTTGATCCTGGATGACAACGACCCTCCCAGCACACCTGTTAGAACTAGGTGAAGGTGGCCAGGGTCTGACGATGTGTCTGTCACAAAATCCTCTGACACAACAAGGCTGAGGACGATTTAGTTGGGCTACACACCCAAAAAGACAACATGAACAAATACAACAGAAAAACAATGAAGAGTTACAATGTAAAACAGATTTGTACAATACAGAAAAAACACGAGAAAACCAAATAGTTCTATACCTGAATCCTAAATCTATGGGGGTCCTAACTACTGTAAAAGTGATGCTAGATACTTAAAGTTCCTTGAGTCTTTCCAAAACCCCCTCTCACTTGCCAGTGTGGAAATAAACATCCCCTCTCCAAGGGTTGGTTCTTCCTCTCCCAAGCTGCAATGCAGTCAATGATAGTGTCCTCTGTATCCTGGGCAGTGGGCAGGGCTCTCACCCAGCGCAGCCCTGTCCCAGTGACTGTGTCCTCTCTCTCTCCCCTTCTTCCCCTATGGCTGTTCCTCTGCTCATTGGTAGCTGGGGAGAGTTGACAGCTGCAGTGTGTGAGAATCTTTGAGAACTGTCATAGCCTGGTCCAATTGGCTGCAGACCAGATGGCGCTGAGGACCGGGCTCCAGTTCTTTTGAAGTGTGCAGCATGTCTATGTAGCACCCTCTAGTGTGTGCTACAAGTGAGTGTAGGCAAACCATAGTCTGACTCACATTTTGGCTGATGAGTCTTAATTGGGTCAGGGTTTATTAGAGGTCAGGGCTGGATGACTCATCCTGACATCCTGAAAAGTTCATGGGCAGCTGAAAAAAACACCCAAATGCCTCAAAACGTCCGTTTACCAGCAGCAGTGTAAATGAGGCATAATAAATAATGAAAACAAAGCTATGGACTGTTTTCTGATTTAACGTACCTGGCTGTGCAGCTCCTACGTGGGGTGTGCTACATCTATTTTATAGATTTTGTCACATTTAGCCATATGCATTAACCACTTAAGGACAGCCCCATGTGCATATACTGTGGCAGGGCGGCCCCTAAGCTGTAAGTACCTGTACGTGATTTGTCTTCTCAGCTCTGGGGCACGTGTGCATACTGCTGGACCCCCGCTCCTGCTGTGATTGGACATGGCGGGAGCCAATCAGCAGGTCCGGTGGCCGCAATGGCTGCCAGCCACCCACAATCGTTCGCTGGAGACTCAGAATGGCGGTCTGCCTATGTAAACAAGGCAGACTGTCATTCTGTCAGAGAGGAAGAGAGAGATATTGTGTTCCTGCTAATCAGAAACACAGATGTCTCTCTTGCACCAGTCAGTCCATCCCCCACACAGTTAGAAAGCATTCCCTAGGAGCGCACTTAACTCTTTGATCGCCCCTGATGTTAACCCCTGCAGTGACAGTGCATTTTTTTAGCACGGATCACTGTATTGGTGTCACTGGTCCCTAAAAAGCATCACTTAGGGCCCTTTCACATTTGTGCAATTTGTCCTGCGACTTGGGATTGCAAAGTCGCATGACAAGTCATACCCCACGATTTCCAATGAGTACCATTCATATCTGTGTGACTTCAAGTTGCAGCGACTTCAAAGTAGTCCCTGCACTACCTTGGTCAGACCTTGATGTGATTTGAGGTCCATAGACCTCAATATTACACAGGCATTGCTTAAAGTTGCATCTAATTCTCAGGAAAAATTTGCGGTAAAATTGCTGCAAAATTGCGCAGCTTTGAGGTTGCACAAATGTTAAAGGGGCCTTGGTGTCAGATTTGACCACCGCCATGTTGCAGTCCCGCTAAAAATTGCAGATCGCCGCCATTACTAGTAAAAACAATAAAAAAAATAAAAAGTCCATAAATCTATCCCATAGTTTGTAGATGCTATAACTTTTGCACAAACCAATCAGTAAACACTTATTTTTTTAAACAAAAATATGTAGCAGAATACAAATTGGCCTAAACTGGTGAAGAAATGAGATTTTTTACATTTTTTTCTATTGGATGTGTTTTATAACAGAACGTAAACAATATTGTTTTTTTTTCAACATCGTCGGCCTTTTTTTTTTATAGCACAAAAAATAAAAGCGTACATTGTCACACGACAGCGCAATTGTCAGTTAAAGCAGCACAGTGCAGTTTCGCCAAAAAATGGCCTGGTCATGAAGGGGGTAAATCCTTCTGGGCTGAAGTGGTTAATTACATCCAACCTGCACCATGATCAAGATCAGCATCATGAATGAAATGTAATAATAGGAGTGGCGCCGTCTTTAAACCAACAAAGTGTTCGTGTTAAATATAAATATAAATACTATGTGCAAGAAAGGTGCTTACAGTGCAAAATCCATAAACAATGCCTTTTATGGCTAATACTGAAGATGTGTATCAAAATGATTTTAAAAAATTCAAATGTGCAAAGAACCCTGATTTGATAGTTTGAAATGTGAAAATGGAATAAATAAATAAAAAAAAAAAAAAACATTTTTTTTAAAATGAAGATTGTCCGTGAATAAAAGGTTTTATAAAGTGGATGTCAAGTAAAAGGTGAATTTTTTAAAACATCAGATTCTGAGTACTAATGGGTATGCAAATATATACAAGAGAGTTCAAATATATTTCAGGAGCTACACTGCTATTTATCTGAGGTATATATATCAATAAAGTGGATATAAAGTCACACAGGCGTTACTGTAAGAATTCTAAAACATATCCTTACTCCTATGGTATAAGCAAAAACACAAAGGTAGGCTGTAGATATCAAATG
>BLSH010015614.1:2558736-2574121 GCA_018402905.1 Glandirana rugosa
AACAGGAGGACTTCCCTTGTGAAAAATGTGTCAAGGCGGGCGTCCGTGGGCGTCCGACTAGCGCCCGTTGTCCTCTGTCAAAACCCGTGTAAAATAACAAGTTTCGTCCTCAAACCTCGTTTTTCCCTTGTGAAAATTGTGTCAAGACGGGCGTTAGTGGGTGTCCGAGTGGGGTCCGTTGTCCTCTGTCAAAACCCGTGTAAAATGACAAGTTTCGTCCTCAAACCTCGTATTCAAGTTCACCGGGTCGTAAACGTCTTACGACCCACGTAAACATTAGGTCACGTTTTACTGGTCCGGAACGTCCCGCGACCTGTTTTTAAATGATGAAATAAATATATTGATGTTTTAAATCCATCAGTCTCATAAGTGCCGGCAAAATCCACTTTTCTTTCACTATATACGGGTATCCGTATTTGTGTGTTCCTCTTTGTAACATGCATTATCACCCGTGGTAACCACGGCGGGGGACCACGCCCATGGATTACAAATATGTCCAGCGCCCTGCAAGGCCTGGTCATTTTGCACTGGATTACAAATGCACCCAGCATTCTGCAAATGCTGGGCCACTTGAACTTATGCTCCAAACTCCTGCTTTGAACAGTAAAATGTGCCCAAAACTGTCTCCTGTTGCCTGGGGTGAGCCTGTGGGTGATTGCGGGCAGAACTGTGTTAAAAGTGTTCCCTTTTTGCTCCAAACTCCTGCTTTGAACAATAAAATGTGCCCAAAACTGTCTCCTGTTGCCCGCGATCAGCCTGCGGGTGCCTGCGGGCGGAACTGTGTAAAAAGTGTTCCCTTCAGGAGGACAAGGGTTACTAAAGTTACTGTTACCACCGGAAAGGTCAGTGGCCATCTAAACATGTCTGGACAAGTCCTGCTAACTTCAGAATGCTTGCAAGTTTCCATCCTTCACACAAGGGGTTACAGCAGCGTGACTAGAAGCAGACAGGCCTATCAGATTCTTGCGCACCAGCATGTCTGGGAGCGAGGGGACGGTACCACACCCTAGAGGAGACAAAAGTTCCTGGGCTGGGGGCAGACACCACGAGGAGGAAGATGGCAGAAGGTGGTTGTTCTGTTCCAGTGCTGACATGGGTGCTGGTAAGGGTAGAGCAGACCCTAGTCTATACCGGAGTCTGGCTGGAGCCTCGTGGGGGACTCGTCTTGGGAGTGATCGAGGGGGGCGGAGGTCACTGCATGGGCCCGGTGCGGCCATTGACCCGGCTAGTGTCTGCACCACAGGAGTCACACTACTACACCGCGGACCTGCACGCCGGGCTTTGTCTTTGGAAGGCCAGAGCGGGCCTGAAATCACCACCTAAAGGCAGGATAGAGTTGCGGCCTGGCGAATTCCCCATTAATGCAGAGGACATGGGAGAAGAAGCAGCGGAAATCTGTGACCTGGTGGTGGGATATCACAACAGTGAAGAAGATTTTTTATCACATTGAATGGAGTTCACAAGTTTATCAATGAAGAATTCACTTTATTAATGAAGAACTCAATTTTGATAAAATAATTTTGTTTGATAATTTTATTTATTTAAAAAAATTTTTTTCACTTATCACAAGGTAAATATTAGATTTATTTATATATATTTTTTGGTCACAATATGTATTGAGTAGCACGGCACTATATATTATATAATTTTGTTTTTTGTTGGTGTAGTGGATCACTAATCAATGTCTGCTGCAACTCAAATAATTTCATTGCCACAAGTATTGGGGTTAGGCAACGCTGTTTGGTTCTTTCTACCTACATTACAGAGTGCTGTTTGTTGTTTGGCTGGGAGGTTTATAACCCCCTTCCAGTTGACCTGTGTGCTGTTTAGTTAGTTGTAATTTAGTAGTTGTTGTTTCTTCTCTTAGGATCCTTTGAATGGGAGATGGCTGTCCATTCCCTTCTGGCGAGAGTCAACACTTCTTCTCTACCACCATGTGAGCAGAGTACTTTTCTCACGAGAGAAGTGTTCTGGCTCGGTAATTGTGCACTGTGTATATTGTCAGCTGCAGGGACCTGTAGTTAGGTTATTTGTAATGTACATATGTAAATAGCAAACAGAGAGTGCACCTATTTTTGTACTTAATTTTTTTTTTACCAAAACAAAAAAAAAAAGACTGACAATTTTAGCAGAAACGCAAGATCTCCATTATCCTCCCTCACAGAACGATGGTCTGCCTTGTTTACATACTGTCTCTCCTCTGAATGATCGCGGATGGCCTGTGGCCATCACAGCTGCTGGACCCACTGATTAGCTTCCGCTGTGCCCAATCACAATGGGAGTACAGCTCCAGTGGGGCGTGCGCACTCCCCAGAGCCGACAACAGCGATGATGTACTGGTACGTGATATTGCGCTTAAGGTCCGCCCTGCCGCAGTACATGTACGTGAGGCGGTCCTTAACCGCTTCCCGACCCACAACCGCATTTTTACTGCGGCAATGTGTCGTAAATGCCAATTCGCGGACGCACAGCTAAGGGGCGAGTGCACGCCGTCGTCGGCGCTCTCTCGTGCCCGCCGCACTCTGGAGGACTGTGCCCACGGCTCAGGCAGACCCGATGTCTGCCAGCGAGCCACGATGACCTGCCAGAGGGAAAGAACGGGGAACTGCCAAAGTAAACACGGCGGTTCCCCGTTCTGACAGGCGGCATGTAAGAGATCTACTGATCCCTGTCACTGGGATGAGTTAGATCTCTTAAGCCCCTGACAGTCCTGCCCCCTCACAGTTAGAACACGCCTAGGGAACACAGTTAACCTCTAGATCTCCCCCTGCAGGTTAATCCCTTCACTGCCAATGACATTTATACAGTAATCAGTGGATATTTAAATTTCTGATCGCTGTATAAATGTCATTGGCCCAAAAAAGTGTCAAAAATGTCTGACATGTCCGCCCCAATATCAAAGTCCCGATAAAAATCGCAGATTGCCGCCATTACTAGCAAAAAAAAAAAAAATGTAAAAACCACAGAAATTAATTCTCATGGTTTGTAAACGTGGTAACTTTTGCGCAAACCAATCAATAAACGCTGATTGCGATTTTTTTTTACCAAAAATATGAGAAAGAATATAAATCGGCCAAAACCGATGAATAAATTATTTTTTTAATATTTTTTTTGGATTTGTATTTTAGCAAAAAGTAAGAAATATTGTTTTTTTTGCAAAATTGTCGCTCTTTTTTTGTTTATAGTGGTGATCAGAAATGACGCAGAGGTGACCAAAAGAAAGCTCTATTTGTGGGAAAAAAAGGACGCAAATTTTGTTTGGGTACAACATTGCACGATCGCTCAATTGTCAGTTAAAGCGATGCAGTGCCGAATCGCTCTTGTTCTACAGTGGGAAATACTTCCGGGGGTGAAGTGGTTAAGTGGTCAAAGGAGTAGAGAAAAGTAAAGAGGTGAATGAGTAAATTAGGTGAATCTATGCTAACTTCAATTATCCAATTATGTGCCTGACAAAATTCTGTTTTTAAAAGTTTCCCCGCACACGATTGGGTTTTCTTTGCAAGGTGAATTTCACTTAGTATCATTTTTATCATTAAGCTAAATGAACATTCGCTTCAAAAGGTGAACATGATTTACTCCATCAACATACATGCCTCTTAACTCTCTATTACAAAGAGTCTCATTATTACTCAGACCTCTTTATTACACACCATGATAATTCCTCTCAGTGTCATGCAGTGCTTTACATCTACTACTACAAAGGCTATACAGGCATTATTTGACTTGTAGAGGGCTGCACTGAAAGTAATGGAAAAGTGGGCATAACATTTTTTTATTAACTTACATGGGTTGTTTAAATTTCACATGTTTATAGGGTAACTCCTACTGAGATGCTGGATAGCTTCCTGCCTGATCCCTTGGAAAAATTTACTTTCTATCTTGTTTCTGGTGAACCTTGACATCCTTGATCCTCCTATGAACTTCCTGATTTAAGCCATACAATTGCACTTCCTGTTTGCTAGATTATTTTCCTCTTCTCCAGCCAATATCTTGCTTTTTATGCTCCTGCTGCTGGCCACATCTTCATTATCATTGGTTACTGACCTTTAGCTTGTTCCTTGATTACGCTTCTGCTTGATCCCAACAGCAATCATTTGTTACAGACCTTTGCCTTGTTTAAGCTTCTGCTTTTTCCCTACATCTACTACCACACCCCAGCCTGCTCGCCTCCTGGTGGGGCAATCCTGAGGACCACGATCTGGCACTAGCATGCAGCAAAACTGATCGACACCATCAGAAGCTCTGGTGTCACCCGCCAAGTGAATCTGCTTGCGTATTTATCCTGCTGGTTTCTGCGTGAGCCTTTACACTGCTATAGCCACTGGCCCCTTGAGGTGGACCCGTGATCATGACAGATGTGCAATCCGACTGAAACAGGTGGCCAGCTTTGAAATCTGCTTAGGTCTAACAAAATGTGCAAAGCAATCCAATCATTTATTAATGCAAGTCCATTGAAATTGTTGTGAATGCACTAGAGCCAAGGCACCTTTAGGTGAAATAAAGGGAGAAACAGGAAAGCACCACTAAGTGTAGTATTAAAAGACATGTTTAATCGCCCTCATATTGGGCTACTCACAAAATATAGGAAGTAAACAAGATCATCTGTGTGATGGTGGTGCTGTGTCTGTCATCCGCAGGGCGTGAAGCAGCAGTGGGAGTGACGCTGGCTGTTACCAGGAGCCGGAACAGGATGTCCGCTGGAAGCGGCAAGTATCCGGGTGAGCCGTGGCTTATTGCCCAACTATTCCTAGTGTGCATGAGGCCTTAGATGTTAACCCAGCAAACTGTACAATGAGATTGTACCTAAATTGTTCAGTTCTCTTTTATTTTGATACTATTACTAAAGTTAGAAATTCCAATCTAAATCCAAAGCAATTTAATGCCACCATTCTGAAATGTCTGTTCAAGGAACCAGCACAAATGTGCAAATAATAATAATGACAATGTTGAGAAAGTGTGCATGCTTGTATCCTATTATGTGTTATCAGCAATGCTTTTTTAGGAGCCATCTCTCAGATGAGCTCAAGTAAAATTCAGCCATTATCAGTACTCATTCAGCACTCATGTTGTGTAGCATTAACAATATCATCAAGCGTTCTTTCTCAAGCAAGTTTTGGCAACAAGTAATTGACCTGTCAGCTCGTGCTGGGACTCAATTGATTGTTAGCAAGCCATGGGGACCGCTGGGCTCTTGCCTGGAACAATGTCACCACAATGCAAGGGAGAATATCTGTGATAAATCTGATAGAAAGATGACTTTCAGCTGTTTTGTGATTATATTTATCCTTCGCTGAAAAGCACTGAAGGGCAGAGCTGAACCAGCAGAGATCTATTCTTTGTTCATAGGTCCAGTGCATAATGGAAGCTCAATTTGTGTATGAAATGTCACAAAGCAAAGTTTGCTAAACTACACTTTAACTGTTTCAATTCTTCATACATTATACATTTTGAATTACATGTACAACCAGGATTATTTCTATTATAGGTGGAATTTTTAGGGATAATGAACCCAAAGTGACTTTGTTGCCTTTCCTCACCTCTGCCCTTCTTCCCTTGCATTCCTTGTTCAACTTGTATTTCACTTTTCCCCATCCATCTACCTCTTACTCATCATAACCTTCTTCCCATTTTCACACTTCCCCTTTTATCCCATCTTCATCCCTGGACAGTACGCAGACTTCCCCTAGCAGACGTATGGATTTACTCTGCCTCTTGGGTGACTCTTTTTGAAAGTCTTGGTGAGAAGAAAACTTTGAGGGACTGAGTGTCCTTAGCTTACTTTTTACCCCAGTGCATGCACACCCCAATAAAGTGAAGTCTTAATGCAACTGCAAAGTCTAATTCGGCTTTTCCTCTGGGAACCTGGGACTGCCTCCCCTACCGTGTCATACCTTCTTTTACCAGTTACTGTCAACTTCTGTACTATTAGACAAACCCAACAGCTTTCACCACTCACAGGGCAGCCTGTATCCTCCAGGATTTCCTGTAATCAGCAAGTGGCAAGGTCCTAGAGTCCACTTTTGCTCCCCGTAATCCACCATCCAAAGAATGGGCTGCACACTGGAGACGTTCAACTCCAGACAAGGTTTATTGCAATGACAGTACATTACTCACTTCCACCCAAAGCCATGCCTCCAGCATGTTTTAACCACAGCAGGGCTGAATCATGGGGCCTTCTGTACTTCATCACTCATTGTATGGCTGTGTAACTCTTAAAAATGTTTCAATAAATGCTATCCTTCATGCATGCCAGGAATGCATTATAAATTTCTTTTTACACTTTTATACCAACCTCTACACATATCAAGCCCATTATTTTTCACCAGCTGTATGTATATTTGAATTATATTCCTTTTCGTACGCTTACACGGGCCCAGAGCTCATAGCTAGATGCACCAATTATGGTGGAAGAAACTGAGATAGCCATTAAAACTTTTGCCAAACATAAAACTCCGTGGCTCATACAGACCAATAACCCTAATAAATGTAGACCTTAAAATCCTTTCCAAAATTCTAGCACTACGATTGAATAAGGTAATTACTGCCATAGTGCCATAGTGCAGACCAAACGGGCTTCATTCAGGGTCGCTCAACCTACATCAATATCCGTGGGCTCTTTACTAATCTCCAGGCTGTGCATACTCTTTTATTGCCTAGGGCAGTAGTGACACTCCACACACAAAAAGCCTTTGACTCCGTAAAGTGGACCTACTTTTTTCAGCTGTCCCTGAATCCTCCTATATGTTATCTTATCAGTACATATACACAGGGTCCTTTACAGTTGTTTCTAGGCGGTTGAGTTTAGAGGCATTTGTTGGAAAGCAAAGAAATGCATTCGGGACAGATGTTCAGAGGCATTTGAAACGCCAACTTCCTGTAACAGCTTGTAAACACGCCTAAACACGGGAACTCACGTTTAGCAGCGTTTCGTTTAAAGTCGTTTTTCATTTAAAAAAAGAAAAACCCTTCTAGACGCGAACGCAGCTAAACGTGGCATGCAAACGCCGCTAAACGGATGTTTTTAAACGTTGGTTTCTAGCTGTCAAGTTGAGTTGTTCAGGGGAGGTTGAAAAAATCCCGTGTACATGTAGCCTCCATCTAGACACCCAGAATTCCTCTAAATACGCTCCAGCAACCAATATCTCAAGAAGGGTTAGCCCTACCTAATTTATGTTTATATTATTATGCCTCCCAGCTGGTGTATATGCATTGGTGGCTTTCCTGCAATTGAATAAGCCAGCCACAGTGGCTGAGGCTGCGGTGGTATCTTCTTATGGAACATTGACAAATCTAAAATACAGGCAATCTATCTCATCTACCAAGGGTGTCAATCTGTTAAGAGTCTCACTTAGGATTTATAACCCTTGTGAGTCTCTGTTATTTAATTCCCCCGAAACTATTTCGCCTAATCAACCCTTGTGGTTTAATCCCACTCTCCCACATTTCTCTGCCTCTTTGGGCGCCCCTCTTTGGGCATAGAGAGGTCTAAATTATGTCCAGCAATTATACGATAAAGGTACCTTTAAATCCTTTGCCTAATTGCAACAGGACTCTCAGATTCCTAACTTTTGGTATTATCGATACCTCCAACTGAGACATACAGCCTCAGCACAGCTAGGACTCAATGCAGTTCACCTAGATAACTCCCTGTTGGAAAAAGAATTGCTATACAACTAGCATTCTAAACTTATTAGCTCTTACTATGGCACTCTAATTCGTAGTACTCCATCCTGTTCAGATGCTGTATGAGCCTGTTAGATGGCAGATGTCCCTGATATGTCTGATGATAACTGGGACAAGCTGCTTTATAATTACTTTACTACATCTATTTCAGCAAAGGATTGATCCAGTTGCATATTTTTCATAGGACGTACTATACTCCACTTCGGCTCTTTTGGATGCACAGGAAAGATAATCCAGAGTGTCACGAATGTCATAATACCTAAGGTGACTTCTTGCACATGTTATGGAGTTGTGATAAAATACGCCCCTTTTGGTCACAGGTAACTCGATTTATTGCTACAAATTTTAATCTCCTCAATATATTTGGTTTGGTATATAGGTTTGATATATGTACAATTTGCCTATTTCTTGTATGTGACATACTGCATAAGCTATACTGTTATTATTTATAAATACAATAAAAACAAAGTTTAAAAAAAAAAAGAAAATGTTTCAATAAAGTGGCTTTCTACGATTAAGTGCAACAAAAAAATGCTTAATATTCACTTGCAACTCTGACATCTTTAGGAAGTAATCCTGCTTAGAAATTTTCCACAACCAACAGACCTCGGTGTGTCAACTGTTGGTCCCCATGCTGTGCTCTGTGGTTTTATCAGCCAGCCCCTACATCACTACAGGACAACAGTATTGAAGTAGGGCTGGTGGAAGGAACCATTGTGGGCAGTGGTCATTTAGGTAATTTGACATACCCAGAAGTGTGCCATATGTTGAAGAATTATAAGCATGATCATCAGCTTAAATCAAAGTAGTTCAGGCAGCATTGGGCATTTTTTTTCTTGACCTTAAAGAGGACCATCACCCAAAAGGGGAAGTTCTGCTTGTTTGCATCCTCCCCCTGCTCTTTAAAGCAGAGTTCCACCCAAAAGTGGAACTTCCGCTCTAAGGGAAGATGACCCCCGACATGGCACAATTGGCATGTCATTTTATGGGGGGGGGGGGACCGGGGACCCTGTTTTCACAGGGTCCCAGGTCCACTTCCTCTCCTAGAGCTGCAGCTCCGGAAGGAAGTTCACCTCCCCCCCCTTCCTCTTGGAGATCTTCTGGGACATGTCACAGGTCCCAGAAGATACGCCGGCCATTCACAAGGCGCAGTGCAACTCGTGCACGTGCAGTGTGTGCCCGGCTTTGAAGCCAAAGCCGGGTGCCCACACTTGTGATGCCGGTGCCGCTAAGGGGAGGGGGAGAATAGCGCATCGCTGGAGTGAAGGACAGGTGAGTGTCCGATTGTTAAAAGTCAGCAGCTACCCCTTATTAGCTGCTAACTTTTAACTGGGTGGAACTTCGCTTTAACAATTGCCACTTTTTGGGGGAAGGGAGGGTGCCTGGTTTTGGAGGTACCCGCTCCCACTTCCGGTCAGATCGTCACAGTGTTCCAAGCGGAATTTTGTACCCTCTTACTTCCCTGCAGCCTTCTGGGACACATCTCAGGTCCCAGAAGACTGTGGGACCATTCACAAAGCGCAGCATAGCCTGCGCATGTAGCAGCCGGCTTCACTGCCGGTTTCCTTTTCCCTTCCTCCGCCACCTGGACCTGAAGCCAGTTAAAGAATTGGCTCAGATGAGGGCAGCGCTGGATCAGTCAGAATCTACAGTATTTGTAGCTGATGAATTTAATTTTTTTGGGGAGACTGAGCTCCTCTTTACTTTATTGACCTCAGTTGCTACAATTCTGAGACCTACCCCAAGGCCTACTCTGTCTTCTCTGCTGATGGCATCTAAATGCTTCCACTGGCATTAGAACTACCAGCTGCAGATTTATTGAATAAGGAGTGCTGTTAGGTAGAAAATTAACACTCCCAAGAAATTGCTAAGGGATTAGAGAGTGTTCTTGTTTACCTGTGGCTATATTCAGTTTGCGCTTATGTCTATAAGTTTATTATGACTGCTTGCCAACCCAACAGCTCTTCTTGAGAAGTTCACTGGGCAGGTGAGAAAACTTTCCTTGATTGCTGTTGTTACGCACTCCCTATTCCACTGGTCAAACATGAAGGTCTGACCATGCCTTTGTTCAAGATTTGGAGCATTCTGCATAATGGGATTACTTGAGAAAAACCAAATTGTGCCTGCACAGCCCTCTGAATTTAAAACGCACCCCCCTAAATCTGAAGTTTATTGATTTTTAAAGGGGTTGTAAAGCCTTGCGGTTTTTCACTCACGTTTTTCATTCTATGCATTAAGGTGAAAAACCTTTTCTTTTGCAGCAGCCCCTCAGACCCCCCATTTACTTACCAGAGCCCGATCGTTCCCGTGCTGGGGATGAGCCTAGCAGCTCAAGCAGCTGGCTCCGGTCCTCATTGGATAGATTCATAGCAGGGCTGTCAATAAAGTCTAGTGATATTATTAAATGGTCGCCTGTCCAAATTATCTCCTAGTTTTGGGGCTTGTACGGACGCGGCTTGTTTGGGGCTTGTACGGACGCGGGAGGCGCTGTCCGCGCCTCCCCCCCAGAGTGGCCTGCCCTTGGGTTGGGCACTGTGCTTTGCCACACTTGTGACCATTTAGACTTGTACCACCCTTTTTGTCTGCCTCCAGTTGGAGTGATTTTGGATCCTCGATGCTCGGGTGGGTCTGCCCCCTCCCTCCCACCGTTGCCCACGAGTCGACCAGATGCACTCTGGGGTTTGTGGTCCTGGACAGCGCCTCGGTCTGGTTGGCGCATGCGCGCCTTGGTGATCACGTCCGCACTCGGCCGGTGACGTCAGACGCCGGCCGAGTGGAGGGTGCATATAAGCTGGCTTTGCAGCCCATTACATTGGCTGTATGCTGGGGGTGGACGTGTATTCAATGCGCTCGTACGGTACGATCTGTGAATATGATGATGTATTTTGATGAATTGTTGTTATTAACAGTGCTGCAGTACTTGTTGGAATTTTGACGCCACTTGGAACTTATGGATTCGGGTGGTAATTGCTGGTAATCATTCAGGGCTATATTTGAATATGACCTCAGCAGACTGTTGGCTGAATACGTTTTGTGGGTCTAGTGCGGACTGATTAGGGATCTTGTTGATCCCATATATCATTCAATTCCCAAATATTGCTAAGTGTTAATTATTTTTATTATTCCTTACATTTATATTTTGCTATTTTATTTTATTTTTTAGCATCTTATGGGTGTATGAGCCAGTCTTGGTTTAACACTCTACTAGTTATGTTCTGAATTAGCTAAACGGACCATCCTTGTAAGTTCTGTACCCGCCACCCCCAGCCTTTTTTCTTCTTTTGACAATTACTTCAGCAAGTAAGTTGTATTTCTATAAACACACATGTACTTTATATTTGATATATTATTCTTGGAGACTAGTATGTCCTACTAATTTGCTGCCTGATTTGGCAGCCAGTTATTTGTATGAAGTATGACAAATCTTCCCTGTCCTTTATGACCTCAGGTGGTTATTATAGTCTTGTATTTGATTATAGCCTGGACTGTGTGCGCTCTCTGCAACCCCCTTTTGCTGGACCCCTCATTGGATGTGAGGTTCCAGGCATTCAAGGTGCTGTTGGTTGATCTCTTGTTCATTGGGTAAGTGTGCTGTTATGTTGGTCTGGACCTCGGTGTGTGTGGGGGTGCTGACTGGGATGGGGGTTGGGGGTTCCAGGTACACCTGTCCATATGACATTGACGTCGAAATATCTATGAAAAACAGTCTATGATTGTCTATGTCTGTATGTACTAATCCATTGTATATTTGCAGTTACTGGGACACTATTGTGCATCGGTCAACTATTATCCCCTGAGGAAGCCCATGTTGGGCGAAACATGTTGGGATTATGACCTAAATCACATGTATTTATGCTGAATCTGCACATGTAAAAAATTGTATCCATATTAATGTATTGAGCTCTCCTGGAGTGATTTCTTCTGTATTTTGGAATCTGCCTTTTTTGGCATATTTTATGTTGATATGAAAAATAAAACGTGATTTTATTGTTTAAAATATTATTGAATCAAATTGTCTCTTTGCACCGGATAATCCCTCTGGGGAACATTCACCCTTACCATATTTATCACAAAGTCTAGTGATGTGGGAGCTAGGGGGCAGGGCCGTGTCCTGCTGTCTGTGTCAAGGGACAGAGAAGCAGGACTCTGGAGCGTGCCCGCACAGGTGACCCCCAGGGAAGGCACTTCACTAATGGGGCACTTGAGAAGAGGAGGAGCTAGGAGCACCTCCACTATTTATAGGGCTCTTTTCATTGTGTGAACTCATAGTACAGCTTCTATTACCAGGGAGTAGAAAGAACTTTTGATGAGTACTTGTGACAGGTGGAGCCGCTTGTATTAACCCCTGCAGCACTGCATGATTACAGCTGATATCCAGGGGACAGAGGAATGAAGATTTCAAGGAACAGAGCAGCTGCTAGCACACAGAACACTTGTCATTCATGTAAGTACTATTGCTAATGGTACTGGTAAGTTCTGGTGCCTATTTAAAAAATAAAACACTAAACCTAAGGTTAAGCCTTTTTTACACTGCCGTGGCTTCAATCTCGCGTGACTTTGAATCCGACATCTCTGCGCGACTTCATTGCAGCTTGCATACAGCTTCTTTAACCACTTGCTTACTGGGCACATATATCCCCTTCCTGCCTAGGACAAATTTCAGCTTTTAACACTGTCCCAATTTGAATGACAATTGCTTGGTCATGCAACACTGTGCCCATGTGAAATTTTCATCATTTTTTCTACACAGATAGAGCTTTATTTTGGTAGTATTTAATCACCGCTGGGTTTTTTTTATTTTTTTGCTAAACAAACAAAAAAAGACAGAAAATTTTGAAAAATAAACAAAAAATAGTTTTCATAGTTTGTTATAACAATATAATATGTTTTCTTCTTCATTGATGTGCGCTGATGAGGCTGCACTGATGGGCACTGATAGGCTGCACTGATAAGCACTGATAAGGCGGCACTGATAGGTGGCACTGCTGGGCACTGATGAGGCGGCACTGGTGGGCACTGATCAGGAGGCACTGATGAGGCTGCACTGGTGGGTGGCACTGATGGGCACTGATAGGCAGCACTTATAGGTGGCACTGATGGGCACTGATAGGCAGCACTGGAGGGCACTGAGGGGCGGCACTGATAGGTGGCACTGATGGGCACTGGTAGGTGACACTGATGGGCACTGATAGCCAGCACTGATGGGCACTGATAGGTAGCACCTATTTAGCAGTACTGATGGGCACTATTAGGTGGCACTGGTTTGCAGCACTGGTGGGCACTAATTAGCAGCACTGGTGGTCACTGTGTGGGACCAATGTCCCTCTTACAGAAGCTGGTAATTGGCTTTATTTCTTTTCTCCTCACGCTGTCAGCATGAGGAAAAAAAAAGCCAATGACAAACTTCTGTTTGCATCATGTGATCGGCTGTCATTGGCTGACAGCTGATCACGTGGTAAAGGGGTGTGGTCAGCCCTTTACTCCGATCTGTGATCAGCCGAGTCCCAAGGGCTTGGTAATCACAGAGCACGCCAAAGACTTGGCAATCACAGGGCACGCTACGTCTTTCGGCTATAGTGCAAGCGCCAAGTGGTTAACAAAGATCAATGCAGGTCGTGTTGATGTTGCACCAAAGTAGTGCAGTAACTTTTTCCAAGTCGCAATGACTAGAGTCACACACCTATTAGAATGATTTCATTGCCGTAAAGGGGCGCGACATGTCATGCGACTTTGAACACTGAAGTCGCAGGACAAGTCGTGGCAGTGTGAACCGGGGCTTAGAGGGAATGCGCAGTGGTTTTGCTTAATTATTTGTTTTGTTTACAATGGTCCAAACTAAAAAAAATAAAATTTTAAATTGTATTTTTGTATTCAGGTTAATATGTAAAATTGCATATTAAAGGGGACCTTGCATCAGAATGCACTGGAGCATCTTCTAATGAGATTCAGGATTCTTAACTTTCCCATATCTTTCTGAAAGGTCTTTGACATCATCCTGGTCTAAGGCTGCATTCACACTTTAGCGTAGAGTTTTCAGGCAGAAATAAACACATTTTTTACTGCGATTTTGCCGTGATTTTTACCACGATTTTTGCCACGATTTGTACCACGATTTTGTACAGGTTAAAAGGTTACCAATGTAAAAAAGTAGAAAAACGTCCAGATCAAGCTACAAAAATACTTCCAGAACTTGTTTGAGCTTCAGGCGTTTTCAGTCTTTTGGCTTCAGGCGTTTTTGAGTGGAGATGTGAACCATCTCCATGGAGAATCATTGATTTTTTCCCCTCCACCGTTTTGTAGCTTCAGGCTTCAAGCTACAAAACGCCCAGGTGTGAATGCAGCCTTAGTCGCGCTGCGCTCTCTCACTGGCCAGGCAATCTTCTGGGACCTGTGACGTGTCCCAGAAGATTGCAGAGAGGGTGGGGCCGCCTAGGGGGAGAGGAGGAGTCTCCTAGGCGGCCCAGTAACGGAAGGAGGAAGTGGTACAGGAAGTACCTGTCTAAACCAAGCACCCACTCCCCCTCAAAAACACTTTTGGTGGAATTCCACTTTAAGGGCTGGATTCAATGTATGTGAATGCATGAGGGCCGCATTCACCTGCTAATAAATGAAGATAATCATCTGGACCCCTTTACATTACACAACCCCCCGCACTTCTGGAGGATTTTTACATTATTTTTTTTTTTTTTTCTTTTTTTTTTTCCACCTCAGTCAGTTCATTGTGAGACCACATATAATTGATCAAGTCAGTCATATTGGCGTCTCTGATTGGAACTTATCATCATTGTGGAAGTTTTTCTCCCTTTCTGTATTTTGGTATTTAATTATTCTTTTAAAATTCCCACTTCTCTTGCAACCTTTAATATTCTGGGGTGGGTTTCTTTTCCTCTTTTCTTCCCCTTCCCCCCTTGCCCTCCCTCTCTCCCTCCCCCTCCCCCCTACCCCCTCTCTCTCTCCGCTACAACCCATCTTCCAATTCGTTCCTCGTACTTCTATGGGACCTTCTTTATTACTTTTATTTGGGTTTATTCTATAGCTAAGGTTCCTCCTCATCCTTCCCCATCTGCAAATATTTCTCCGATATTTTAAAGTCCATCCATTTCTCCCATTTCTTCTGGTGAATTTCCACCTCGTCCTCTACTCCATATACTGGTTCCTCCAATCTCCTTATCCTATCTATCTTCTGGGACCACTCTATTAATGTAGGAATTTCGTTTGTTTTCCATTTTGTTGGTATTAAACTCTTTGCGGCGTTTAATAGTATTGGGACCAAAGATTTTCTATAATGTTTTTCTGTATTTCGCGTTAGATGGAATAGGCATTCCCAGGGATCCTTTTTAATTTGTTCCCCTGTGATCCTGTGAATATTTTTAACTATCTCTGTCCAGTATTTCTCTATCTTTGGGCAATTCCACCATATATGTGCCTGTGAGCCCGGGGAATCGCATCCCCTCCAACACTTCATGGATCCATCTCCCTGTATCCGCTGTGCCTTTTTTGGTGTTATGTACCATCTTGCTAATACTTTATAGTTCATTTCCCTTGTTCCTTGGTCTGCTGCTGTATTGAAGCTCGCCCTCAGTATCTTCTTCCTGTTTTCCTCCTCTTCGATTGTCCCTATTTCCTTTTCCCACTTCTCCAGATATATCGGGTTTTTGGGCTCTGCTTCCTTTACCAAGATTTTATATATTTTTGCTATAGG
>BLSH010015633.1:32636-43232 GCA_018402905.1 Glandirana rugosa
ACGTGGCAGGTGACATGGGGTCTTGTGACGTGGCAGGTGACATGGGGTCTTGTAACGTGGTAGGTGATATGGGGTCTTGTGACGTGGTAGGTGACATGGGGTCTTGTAACGTGGTAGGTGACATGGGGTCTTGTAACGTGGCAGGTGACATGGGGCCTTGTAACTTCTGGGGTACAGTGGATGGTGCAGTGTTCTGGGTTATAGTGGACGGTGCAATGTTCTGGGGTACAGTGGACGGTGCAGTGTTCTGGGGTACAGTGGATGGTGCAATGTTCTGGGGTACAGTGGACGGTGCAGTGTTCTGGGGTACAGTGGATGGTGCAATGTTCCGGGGTACAGTGGACTGTGCAATGTTCTGGGGTACAGTGGATGGTGCAATGTTCTGGGGTACAGTAAACGGTGCAGTGTTCAGGGGTACAGTGGATGGTGCAATGTTCTGGGGTACAGTAAACGGTGCAGTGTTCAGGGGTACAGTGGATGGTGCAGTGTTCCGGGGTGCAGTGGATGGTGCAGTGTTATGGGGTACAGTGGACGGTACAATGTTCTGGGATACAGTAGACGGTGTAATGTTCTGGGGTACAGTGGACGGTGCAATGTTCTGGGGTACAGTGGAAGATGCAGTGTTCTGGGGTACAGTGGATGGTGCAATGTTCTGGGGTACAGTGGGCAATGCAATGTTCTGGGGTACAGTGGACGGCGCAATGTTCTGGGGTACAGTGAATGGTGCAGTGTTCTGGGGTACAGTGGACGGTGCAGTGTTCTGGGGTACAGTGGACGGTGCAGTGTTCTGGGGTACAGTGGATTGTGCAATGTTCTGGGGTACAGTGGATGATGCAATGTTCTGGGGTACAGTGGATTGTGCAATGTTCTGGGGTACAGTGGACAATGCAATGTTCTGGGGTACAGTGGATGATGCAATGTTGTGGGGTACAGTGGATGATGCAGTGTTGTGGGGTACAGTGGACAGTGCAATGTTCTGGGGTACAGTGGACAATGCAATGTTCTGGGGTACAGTGGATGATGCAATGTTCTGGGGTACAGTGGATTGTGCAATGTTCTGGGGTACAGTGGATAATGCAATGTTCTGGGGTACAGTGGATGATGCAGTGTTGTGGGGTACAGTGGACAGTGCAATGTTCTGGGGTATAGTGGACTGTTTGACATAGCCTCTCTGCATTGGGTTCTCTGCTATGGTCTCTCTGTTATAAGTTCTTTACTCTGGGCTCTCTGCTATGGGCTCTGTGCTATGGGCTCTATGCTATGAGCTCTGTGCTATGGGCTCTATGCTATGGTTTCTCTGTTATATGTTCCCTGTTATGAGCTCTCTGCAGTGGGTTCTATGGTATGGGCTCTTTATTATACGTTCTCTGCTATGGCCTCTCTGTTATATGTTCTCTGTTATAGGCTCTCTGTTATGGGCTCTTTCTATGGGCTCTCTGTTATATGTTCTCTGCTATGGGCTCCCTGCTATGAGCTCTCTGCAATAGGCTCTATGCTATTGGCTTTCTGCTATGAGCTCTATGCTATTGTCTCTCTGCAATGAGATCTCTGTTATGGGCTCTCTGCTATGGGCTCTCTGCTATGAGCTCTCTGCTATGGGCTCTCTGCTATGAGCTCTCTGCTATGGGCTCTCTGCTATGAGCTCTCTGTTATGAGTTCTCTGCTATGGGCTCTCTGCTATGGGCTCTCTGCTATGAGCTCTCTGCTATGGGCTCTCTGCTATGGGCTCTCTGCAATGAGATCTCTGCTATGGGCTCTCTGCAATGGGCTCTCTGCTATGAGCTCTCTGCTATGGGCTCTCTGCTATGAGCTCTCTGCTACGAGCTCTCTGCTATTGCCTCTCTGCTATGGGCTCTATGCTATGGCCTCTATGCTATGGGCTCTCTGCAATTGGCTCTCTGTTATGAGCTCTCTGCTGTTGGCTCTCTGTTATGAGCTCTCTGCTGTTGGCTCTCTGTTATGAGCTCTCTGCTGTTGGCTCTCTGTTATGAGCTCTCTGCTGTTGGCTCTCTGCTATGGGCTCTCTGCAATGAGCTTTATGCTATCAGCTCTCTGCTATGAGCTCTCTGCTATGGGCTCTCTGCTATGGGCTCTCTGCTATGAGCTCTCTGCTGTTGGCTCTCTGCTATGGGCTCTCTGCTATGAGCTCTCTGCTGTTGGCTCTCTGCTATGAGCTCTCTGCTATGAGCTCTCTGTTATGAGCTCTCTGCTGTTGGCTCTCTGCTATGAGCTCTCTGCTATGGGCTCTCTGCAATTGGCTCTCTGTTATGAGCTCTCTGCTGTTGGCTCTCTGCTATGAGCTCTCTGCTATGGGCTCTCTGCTATGGGCTCTCTGCTATCAGCTCTCTGCTATGAGCTCTCTGCTATGGGCTCTCTGCTATGGGCTCTCTGCTATGGGCTCTCTGCTATGAGCTCTCTGCTATGCTCACACATAAGGGTTAATTTGCACGTGCAGCTCCATATTTTAGTAAATGAGGTGAAACTCTGCTGACTTCCACCATCCAATCATGTGTAAGCAGAAATGCTGCTTTATTTATTTATTTATTTAGTCTTGCGTGTGATTGGGTGTCCTTTGCAAAGTGCCCCCCCCCCATAATCTTACCGCCTTTACCTTGTGTGCTTTGTCCATTCATTCTGCCACCTGATGCTGTGAACGTTTATAAACGGCTGTCTTATGATGGCGCACTGACGGCGTACCGTGCTATACTGTGTCTGTGTACTCAGATCTGTCACCCACCAATAAACACAGCATCAGTCTGAGTGACATCATACAGACCTGTTATATGGGAGGAAGTGATGTCATCCTGGAAATATCCATCCTATGCCGTCCACACGATTCCCAGACAAGCATTCTGTGTCCTCGTCACATCTGCAGCCAAGGAAGCTGGAGGTGTCGCCCGTACCAGCCAATCAGATCCCGTATTTCATTTTCCCGCGGCAGGTTGCAGTAAAAATAAAAACGGTGTTTTTTGGAAGACAAATTTCGAACCAACCGAACAAATTCCATCCAATTTAATGATAAAGATTCATTAGTGGTAATTATTGATACAAGATATTGATTTACAAAAATGTAGAAAAAAAAAAATAAAATCAATAAGAATAGTAAAAGGAATTAAAGCGCCCGCGTGTGTATACTGTACGCCGCGCCGTCTTTAATATCGATCGGACCCTGGGCAAACATTTTCTTGCCCCCTGCATGTAATTTCGCTGTCCACCCCAAAAAACAAACAGGGGCGGGCTAGAGGGGTAGCTGCTTTGGGCCCCACAATAATAACTGGGCCCGGGGCAGCTGCCCCTTTTGCCCTGCATTAAAGACGGCCCTGACTGTACGCAATGCAAGCTCAGCATAGCTCAAGTATGAGCATGTGACAGCGCCGGGATTTCATGCCTCAGTACGTCTGCGTGTAACCTAAACTGTATGTGGTGCATTATACCAAACATGGTGGAAAACAGATTTGGGGTTTATATTTAACAATAAAAGAAGAAAAAAAAGCCAGGAGAACTCTAACAATCAAATAGAACAAATTAATTTACTACGATCCTGGAAACCTGGGGTATAATATGACTGGTTGTTATCAAGTGTGACAGTTAGTGGTCTGCAGAGGAGACTTTGAATGACGATGACACCGGGACATTTATCTGTGAAAACTTCCGAACTTCAGGAAAGTATGCGTGTATAGTATATAGTGTGTGTATATAGTGTGTGTATATAGTGTGTGTATATAGTGTGTGTATATAGTGTGTGTATATAGCGTGTGTATATAGTGTGTGTATATAGTGTGTGTATATAGTATATAGTGTGTGTATATAGTGTGTGTGTATATAGTGTGTGTATATAGTATATAGTGTGTGTATATAGTGTGTGTATATATAGTGTGTGTATATAGTATATAGTGTGTGTATATAGTATATAGTGTGTGTATATAGAGTGTGTGTATATAGTGTGTGTATATAGAGTGTGTGTATATAGTGTGTGTATATAGTGTGTATATAGTGTGTGTATATAGTATATAGTGTGTGTATATAGAGTGTGTGTATATAGTATATAGTGTGTATATAGTGTGTGTATATAGAGTGTGTGTATATAGTATATAGTGTGTGTATATAGAGTGTGTGTATATAGTGTGTGTATAGTATATAGTGTGTGTATATAGTATATAGTGTGTGTATATAGAGTGTGTGTATATAGTGTGTGTATAGTATATAGTGTGTGTATATAGTATATAGTGTGTGTATATAGAGTGTGTGTATATAGTGTGTGTGTATATAGTATATAGTGTGTGTATATAGTGTGTGTATATAGTGTGTGTATATAGTGTGTGTATATATAGTATATAGTGTGTGTATATATAGTATATAGTGTGTGTATATAGTGTGTGTATAGTGTGTGTATATAGTGTGTGTGTATATAGTGTGTGTGTATAGTGTGTGTATATATTGTGTGTATATAGTATGTGTATATAGTGTGTGTATATAGTGTGTGTATATATTGTGTGTATATAGTATGTGTATATAGTGTGTGTATATAGTGTGTGTATATAGTATATAGTGTGTGTATATAGAGTGTGTGTATATAGTGTGTGTATAGTATATAGTGTGTGTATATAGTGTGTGTGTATATAGTGTGTGTGTATATAGTGTGTGTGTATAGTGTGTATATATTGTGTGTATATAGTATATAGTGTGTGTATATAGTGTGTGTATATAGTGTGTGTATATAGTGTGTGTATATAGTATATAGTGTGTGTATATAGTGTGTGTATATAGTGTGTGTATATAGTATATAGTGTGTGTATATAGTGTGTGTATATAGTGTGTGTATATAGTGTGTGTATATATTGTGTGTATATAGTAAATAGTGTGTGTATATATTGTGTGTATATAGTATATAGTGTGTGTATATAGTGTGTGTATATAGTGTGTGTATATAGTGTGTGTATATAGTATATAGTGTGTGTGTATATAGTATATAGTGTGTGTATATAGTGTGTGTATATAGTGTGTGTATATAGTGTGTGTATATAGTGGTGTGTATATAGTGTGTGTATATAGTATATAGTGTGTGTATATAGTGTGTGTATATAGTGTGTGTATATAGTATGTGTATATAGTGTGTGTATATAGTATATAGTGTGTGTATATAGTATATAGTGTGTGTATATAGTGTGTGTATATAGTGTGTGTATATAGTGTGTGTATATATTGTGTGTATATAGTATATAGTGTGTGTGTATAGTATATAGTGTGTGTATATAGTATATAGTGTGTGTGTATAGTGTGTGTATATATTGTGTGTATATAGTATATAGTGTGTGTGTATAGTATATAGTGTGTGTATATAGTATATAGTGTGTGTGTATAGTGTGTGTATATAGTGTGTGTATATAGTATATAGTGTGTGTATATAGTGTGTGTGTATATAGTGTGTGTATATAGTATATAGTGTGTGTATATAGTGTGTGTATATATTGTGTGTATATAGTATATAGTGTGTGTATATAGTATATAGTGTGTATATAGTGTGTGTATAGTGTGTGTATATAGTGTGTGTGTATAGTGTGTGTATATAGTGTGTGTATATAGTGTGTGTATATAGTGTGTGTATATAGTATATAGTGTGTGTATATAGTGTGTGTATATAGTGTGTGTGTATAGTGTGTGTATATAGTGTGTGTGTATAGTGTGTGTATATAGTGTGTGTATATAGTGTGTATATAGTGTGTGTATATAGTGTGTATATAGTATGTGTATATAGTGTGTGTATATAGTGTGTATATATATAGAGTGTATATAGTATGCGTTTAATATGTGTACACATATACAGTTCCGGTGTTTTTTATGCTTTCCGGTGCATTTCGGGTACATTCCGGTGCGTTTCTGGTACATTCCGGTGCGGTTTCTATACTTTCCGGTGCGTTTTTTTTTTTTGTATGTTTTGCCGCGTTCCAGTACAGTTCAGTGCAGAAAAAATGCAGCATGTTCTACTTTTTTTCTGGAGCTGGAAGGCACTGAAACTGACCACACTGTGTGAACTATGCCATTGAAAACCATATAACCTACTTTCCATGCGTTTTTGATGCATAAAGAAAATGGCACTGGACCGCATGTGGTGTGAACTGCCCCTTATAGTAAAACATATAGTGCTGTACACGGTACAATACACACTAACATATACAGTACAGTAATATACAATGTGTACATCGCCATTTATTCATATATAGAAACACAATACTAGACTGTACATAGAAGAAATATTCCCAGTAATACAAAGTAAAATATATTGTGATATAAAAGTGATAAAATGAATACAAAGTAATATTGATAATAATATACATAGAAATATTCCCAGTATAGTGAATGGGGTGGAATGTGATTGGAGCACAGTAGGGATTGGGTGAGCAATGTTTGTAAACAATGTATTTATCTGTTTCCTGTTGTTATGCAGTTGGGATTGTTGGTAATTAAGAACCGACAATCCTAAATTTCTAAGTAACTGAGAGGCTGGAGGAGCCCTGATAATAACTCGATCCTTCATCAGAGAGGATTGATACATGGAGATCTGATTATTAGGACTCCATTGGAGAATCCCCCATTCACACGACATTCACCTCTTCTCCGCAGAGACTGTTCACTTAAAGTGAATGTTCACTGACCTTAGTAAATAAGCCGTATTCATTCCAATCATCCTGTCCATGAGGGGCTCAGGGGCGCCGCCCCCCCTAATCCATGCTCCCAGCCCCTAATCTACATGCGGGGCACTGGACACATGGCTACCAATGGGGTTTTTAATTTTAGAAGCAGGTGATTGGAGCCTGAGGCTCTGATTGGCTTCAGAAAGGGGTGGGCTCGGGGCGCAGAGTTGTGTGACAATAGGGAATTAATATTCGCTGCTGTCTTCCTTATTCTCCTCCCGTAAGCGAGTCCTGAGACCCGTCACCCGATTGGCCAAGAGGAGAAGCGATCCTTTTGGCTGCCCAGGAGGAGGAGGGAGGAGATGCACGGCGGAACCTGCGACCTAGATGGGGTAAGTGCGGGGCTAGTGACCGACTGACCCGGGAGGGGGGTAGCTGTCGGTGCATTGTTTGCCCCCCCGAAAAAAAAATACCACCAGCCGCCACTGCAATAATGTACTGGTAAAAAAAATGTTCTCTTATTTTCTTTAACCACTTCCCGCCCACCCGCCATGCACTGCGGATGGGCAGCCGGTGTAGGCAAAGTGTCGCTGCCTACTTCCGGGTTTAGGGCAAGCACATGCCCGCCCCCTCCTCCCCCTCCTACCGGCACCTGCTGTGATTGTACACAGCGAGAGCCTGACAGCAATTCCCGACCAATGATTCATGGACCTGCTGTTTGGCTGTGTCCAATCACAGCCCAGGGCTCTTTGTTTATAAACCACACAGAGCTCTGTACAGAGGGAACCACCCCTTTGTTTCTCATCTCTGAAAGGATAAGAAACTTAGACGTCTTTAAAGAGGAGTTTCCGATTGGCTCTCCGGTGCAGCCGCCGCCATGCGTTGTAAAGGAAACCGGCAGTGAAGCCTTTCTGCTTCACAGGCAGTTCCCTACTGCGCATGCGCGAAGTGCGCTGCGCCTTTTAACTGGCCCGGCGGAGGAAGGAAGGAAGAGGGGGGGCCTAACTTCTGAGGGACGGCGCAGCGGAAGCGGGGAAGGGTACCTGTCAAAAACAGGCACCCCCTCCCCCACCCCACCCCAAATGTGGCACCAGAGGGTGGGGGAGGAAGCAGATAAGTGGCGGTTCCACTTTTTGGGGGGGGACTCTTTAAGTAAAAGCAGCACACTGCACACATAGTCCACATAGGCACACCCTAGATGCTAACCCCTTCCCAGCCACTGTCATTAGTACAGTGACAGTGTATAGCATTCGCACTTATCACTGTATTAATGTCAGCTGGCCCCAGCATCAGTTAGTGTCAGATTGACCGCCGTACTATCACAGTCCCACTATAAGTCGCTGATCGCCGCCATTACTACTATAAAATAACTAAATAAATAAAAATTCCAGTATATGTCCCATAGTTTGTAGACGTTTTACCGGATCCGTCAGTAGCGGGGGAGACGATCCGATCCTCTTCCTTGTTTGGCAGGAAGCCGAGTGAGGAACCCCACTCGACTCTATGGCCTTGAAGGACGGGAGCGACGTCAAATGTCACTTCCGCCCTCTGGCCTTAAAGGGACAATTTAAAAAAAAAAGACATGGACGTCGTCCCCTGTGCGCGCTCCCGGCGCTGTGGGGGCGTGCCCGGGGGGTCCCGCTCGTGACCCGCGATCGCCTGTCAGAGCTGCAGAACGGGGAACCGCTGATGTAAACACGGCGGTTCTCCGTTCTGTGAAGGGGGACAGCAGATCTACTGATCCCTGTCACTGGGATCAGTTAGATCTGTTATGTCCCAGCCAGCCCCGCCCCCTCACAGTTAGAACACACTGAGGGAACACGGTTAACCCCTTCCCTGCCAATGACATTTATACAGTAATCAGTGGACATTTAAATTTCTGATCGCTGTATAAATGCCAATGGTCCCAAAAAAGTGTAAAAAATGACCGACATGTCCGCCCCAATATCGCAGTCCCGATAAAAATCGCAGATCGCCGCCATTACTAGTAAAAAAAAATAAAAATAATAAAAATGCCATAAATCAGTTCCCATGGTTTATAGACACGATAACCTTTGCGCAAACCAATCAATATACGCCGATTGCGACTTTTTTTTACCAAAAATATGTAGAAGAATAAATATCGGCCAAACCCGATGAATAATTTTTTTTTTTTTTTTTTGGATTTGTATTTTAGCAAAAAGTAAGAAATATATTTTTTTTTTGCAAAATTGTTGCTCTTTTTTTGTTTATAGCGGCGATCAGAAATGACGCAGAGGGGATCAAATACCACCAAAAGAAAGCTCTATTTGTGGGAAAAAAACGATGAAAATTTTGTTTGGGTACAACGTCGCATGACCGCGCAATTTTCATTCAAAATGCGACAAACGCTGAAAGCCGAAAATTGGTCTGGGCAGGAGGGGGGTTTAAGTGCCCAGTAAGGAAGGGGTTAATTGCTTTTATGTGTAAATGTGAGATCTGGCGTCTTTTTGACCCCAGATTTCTCCATAAAGAGGCCCTGTACTGCTTATTTCTATTACAAAGGATGTTTACATTCCTTGTAATAGGAATAAAAGTGATCTTTTTTTTTTTAAAAAAAGGACGGTGTAAGAATAAAAAAATACAAAGTAAAATAAATAAGAAAAAAAAAATATAAAGTGCCCCATCCCCGCGAGCTCGCAAGCAGAAGAGAACGCATACGTAAGTCTCACCCGCATATGAAAACGGTGTTCAAACCACACATGTGAGGTATCGCCGCGATCGTTAGAGCGAGAGCAATAATTCCAGCACTAGACCTCCTCTGTAACTCTAAACTGGCAACCTGTAGAAATTTTTAAACGCCGCAGATGGAGATTTTTAAGTATCAAAGTTTGTCACCATTCCATGAGCGGGTGCAATTTTGAAGCATGGCATGTTGGGTATCATTTTACGTAACCTTATCTTTCACAATACAGAAAAAAAATGAGGCTAACTTTACTGTTTTCTTATTTTTTAATTCAAGAAAGTGATTTTTTTTTTTTAATGCGTTTGTAAGACCGCTGCGAAAATACAGTGTGAAATAAAGTATTGCAACATCCGCCATTTTATTCTCTAGGGTGTCTGAAAGAAATATGTATATAATATTTGGGGGTTCTAAGTCATTTTCTAGCAAAAAAATAGGATTTTAACTTGTAGACAAAAATAGGCTCGGTCCTTAAATGGTTAAAATAAATTTGATAAAAATCAAAAAAATCTGATTTGTTGTCATTTTTTTTTTTTTTTAAATCATTGATTTTTGTCCACCCTGTGGGCCCAGCCTTAATGTGATATCGGGGTATCGGCCTCAATGTTTTCTTATGAGAATTTCTTTTATTTATGTTTCAATAAAAAAAGAATGAATTTTTAATTCCGATCTTTTTGGTGCCTCAGAAATCCCAGTCCACGTCTGGGGATGGCAAACGTTGGAATATCTTTACATTCTCCGCATTCCGTGTGACATCAGAAGACAAGGTGTGAGCTCCGCATTCTACAATTGGGATTTCCCGGAGGTCTCCGTCCCCTCCTGCAAATCGGATTTTCTTTATAACAAAGTCACTCGCTTTGATCTGACGGCTGGAAATGTGAAGGGAAACGATTGCGTTCAGAGGATCGATGTCTCCTGACGTTCCAGGTGTGGCTGCACAATACCAGCTGTGTGCTATGATAATGTCACTGAATGGAAAATAATTCCTTACATCCGACCTCCAGCCCCCCCTTACATCCGACCTCCAGCCCCCCCTTACATCCGACCTCCAGCCCCCCCCTTACATCCGACCTAGTCTAGTTTCGCTCACTGAAACAATATTTCTTTTAGGCTAAACGTCCTCCCCTGCCTCTGGAGGCCCTTTAGGGTTAACATCTTACGCCTCGAGTGTGGAACAGAAGACTACAGTGTGCCTTACGCCTCTTACATTTCTATAAGGTTGCAAACGGTAGGGGTCTGCACCTGACCCTAAAGACTCCGTGG
>BLSH010015634.1:4284-18302 GCA_018402905.1 Glandirana rugosa
AGACGTCAGAGACTGGTAGAGGACATGATGCAGACGTCAGAGACTGGCACTATTACATTAATACTGTAACAGTTTTTCCCCGTCTCGTACCTACTGGAACTTTAATACGGGGGGGGGCCTTTTTCAAGACGCCTGCGGGTACCCGTCTGAAGAACATATTGACACTAGTGGGCTTCACAAATTATTTGTACGACACATCAGGTGGTGGCTGTTTATATTCCGAATGGTCTACCTTATTGGTTTTTGTGTTTATTGGCTTAGGGAGGTTTACCCTTGCCTGTATTCGGAAGGCCACAGTTTAGGGGGTTAGTCGCTATGGCCAGCCTAGTTAACGTTGTATCCGTGTCCACTGGTTTAGGGGGAGGTCCCCATCCTTACCCAGGTTCGGAATTCAAGGTCATCCATGCTCTGACCCTTTTTGACAATGTCATAATTACATTATCACGGTCAGAGACTGCAGACGTAGTACAGGAGATGGTCAGAGACTGCAGACGTGATACAGGAGATGGTCAGAGACTGCAGACATGATACAGGAGATGGTCAGAGACTGCAGACATAGCACAGGAGACAGTCAGAGACTGCGGACATAATCCAGGAGATGGTCAGAGACTGCAGACACGATCCAGGAGATGGTCAGAGACTGCAGACGTGATACAGGAGACGGTCAGAAACTGCAGACATGGTACAGGAGACAGTCAGAGACTGCAGACATGGTACAGGAGACGGTCAGAGACTGCGGACATAGTACAGGATACGGTCAGAGACTGCAGACATAGTACAGGAGATGGTCAGAGACTGCAGACATAGTACAGGATACGGTCAGAGACTGCGGACATAGTACAGGAGATGGTCAGAGACTGCGGACATAGTACAGGAGATGGTCAGAGACTGCAGGCATAGTACAGGATACGGTCAGAGACTGCGGACATGGAACAGGAGACAGTCAGAGACTGCATACATAGCACAGGAGACAGTCAGAGACTGCAGACATGGTACAGGAAATGGTCAGAGACTGCATACATGGCCCAAGAGACTGTCAGAAACTGCATACATGGCTCAAGAGGATAAGGACCTAGTGGGGAACCCCTGATCTGATCCCTGATTCCAGGGGGGGCAATTGCCCCCCCCCCTTGCCCCTACCTGCGGACGCCCATGGGTCTGCCTGTACATTTTTATTTTCAGTGAATATCGGATAATTTATCTTCAACAAGTTTAACCATCTGCCATTCCTATCTACCTTCATTTGATGCATTTGGACCCAATTAATTATATGAACTTGCTCATCTACAATTAGCGCAGTCCCTTATTTTAGCTTGTTTATGATATACTGATTGTGTATTAGGCTGCTGCTCTCTATAGGGATTAAGCGCGGTGTTCCTTTTCCTTTTATATAAGCCCACCAGCCCCGCACTTACCCCCGTCTAGGTCGCTGCAGCACTTCCTCCTCGGCAGCTTCACCCTGCGGCTCCTCCTCCTCTGCTTCACGGCAGCTTCCCCTGTGTCTCCTTGGCCACCAATACGATCGATTCTCCTCTCGGCCAATCGGGTCTCAGGACCCGCTTCCTGATTGGCTGGGAGGAGAATCAGGAAGACAATAGCGAATATTCATTTGCTAATGTCACGCAAGTGGGTGCGCTCGGGGGTGCAGTGCTCTGCGACCACCTTTTTTTAAAGCCAATTCTAGCCTCAGGCTCTAATCGTGTGCTTCAAAAAAAAAAAAAAAGCCCATTGAAATCCATGCGTCCCGCGCCCTGCATGTAGATTAGGGGGTGGCGCATGGACTAGGGGGGTGGCAGGAGAACAAACGAATAGTTACAACTTGAATGGTTCATTAGCACCAACGCTATATGCAGGTAGGTACATATAGGTCGCATACAGCTACCTTTGTCATTAGCAATTTGAGGTAGGAGATTCTTGACAAAGGGGTTTCTTACATCCCCGAAATTATGGCTTCTTTTTCTCCTCCGCCTTTCATTTTTCCTCCTCAGCTATCCATTTCATTACTCTATTCTGGGTACTGAACTCCTATATGAATTTCTAAACATCAGTTACTATATATGCCAAGTGTTGCCCACTGTACCTATATACATGTATGTATTTGTGTTGGTGTGATTCAACAGTGGAGTGAATACCTAGTGCTGGGACAAGGTCATCCAGCACCCAGGGCAAAGATGGCAAACTGCCCCCCCCCCTTCCCTTAGGGGTAGGGTCAAGGTGCCCCTATCCCTAAAATAAACCATTGCGCCCAGGGCAGCCGTCCCTCCTGCCCACCCCTTGTCCCGGCCCTGTGAATACCCACTGTGTATATAGGCTGTTATATGGCCCCCACTATGCCATGGTTGCAAAGATGCCATAGCTAGCTGTAGACTGAAATAGAAAGGCAGTTTTTTTTTTTAATGCTAAAGCAGAACTCCCGCTTCTGCTGGTGTTTTTTTTTTTCTTATGTGATGCGAATGGATGCGGTTGGTTGCTGGAGTTCAGTGCGATTTTGTCCTGCGGCATTTTTGTCGCATCATCGCATCTGCAACGCATAGCTTTGGACAACCATCATTGAACACAATTAGTAATTGAGACAATTGGGAAGGGGAACAGGAAGGGGGAGTGTAAATGGGAAATGTAAGGGAAGCGGGATTATAGAGGTGCTAAATAGGAATAGAACAACTAGGATTGACTAAAAACCATCTTTTATTTTGTCCTCAAGAGTAAAATGGTACAATGGTACCAATGAAAAGGTAAAATGCAAACGTACATAGATCATATTTGAACACCAAAAATTAAAAGAAATTACAGGCGTTTACATGAGGATAAGATGCAGGTTTGGCTGTAACAATAATGGCTGTATATTGGCGTCCAACATGTTTCGCCTAAACAAGGCTTCCTCTGGGACTTTAACAAGCCAGGTGCTACAGATCTTTCTTGACCCAGATTCCCGCCACGACCCAAACCACAAACACTCCGCCCAAATGCTGCGTGTCACACCAGGGAGGGAGGGGGGCACTGCGCGTCCACAAAACGTCCCAATAAACACCAGAAATGATAGTCTGATGTTGTAAGATGCAAGCTGGAGGGCGTGGGAAGAATCTTCCTCAGCTAGATGTCTGCATATAAGCTGATAATAGGTAGTAGACCTTTCACAT
Source organism: Glandirana rugosa (assembly GCA_018402905.1). NCBI lineage: Eukaryota > Metazoa > Chordata > Amphibia > Anura > Ranidae > Glandirana > Glandirana rugosa. Next base: position 7,422 of record BLSH010015634.1, read on the forward strand.
ACAACCAGGCAGGCAAGCCCTCCAGAGACTCACACAATGTGTTTTTGAATGACATGCGAAGCGAGGCTTTTGTATCGAATTTTCAAATTTGCAACAAATTTGCATCGGTGCAAATCCTCAGTCTCTATGTCACTGCCTGAGATAAGGTGTCATATTATCTATCTGGATGCACTTTGTCTACTGCCTGCCTAGGGTGACCTTAGTTCCTGTCCGCCGCCTGCTCTGACTTCTGCCCTTCCTCTTCTTCTACTATAGGGACTTCAGACTGATGTCTGCTATCCCTCCTGGTGTGACCTCGGCTTTCATTCGGCTTTTCATTCGTCGGTCTGGTGCTTACTTTGTTACCGGTCTCATCGCACTCAGATGTTAGCGGTGGGATGTGCAGCAGAGCAGTACATAGCAAAAAATGATCTCAACTCCACTTTGGCCGCTATGCCCTATTGACTTAGGAGAAAACCTTGTATACAATGCATGGCGGACAGATTATTTCCACATCACCGGCGGCGCTGGCTTTAAAGTAAGCCTGTCTGTTGGGAAAAGCAACCTAATTGACAGCAGTGCAGAAAGTCATAACCATGTGGTGCCTGCAAGTACACCACTTGTTAATCTTCAGATGCCCAACCACCATGTGCTTCATGATCCTTCAGAATTTGTGCAACACACATTGCATGGGGTCTGCATTTCCGCTCTCATTATTTGAGCTAAGTGCGTTAGCAGGTGTAGTCCCCTCTTAAGTTCCGCCCTTCCTGTAGTGAAGTTATGGGTGGAGTTGGTACCCATTTATATATCCCAGGTTGGGTGGAGCTGTGAAGCTCAGGGTATGGGAGCTGGATAACCCGGGTGCCTCAAGATATGATCCTGAGTTCCATCTGCCACAAGAGCCCTGGCATGGCTGAACTTGTGGGGACTAACTGGAGTCGCCTTGTCTACCCCTGACCTTCTTCGGTGGGTCCTGTAGCCAGGGGCGTAACTACAGGGGTTGCAGAGGTTGGAATTGCAACTGGGCCCCATGGTCCAGGGGGCCCGTGTGCCTCCCTTGTACACAGTGTTGCCAACCGCCAGTAAATTTACTGACCGTTTGTAAAAATCAGTGATTTTTAGAACTGTCTATAAATATCAGGGTCTGATAATTTGTCATGCTGTGCTGACTTTTTAAGTGTAAACTGGGCAAACTACTTGATATGGGTATTGTCAGTGTTTCCATGTTGTGCTTAAATATTAATTGTCTTAGTTTTTAATAGGAGTTCAGTTATTTTTAAGGTTGCCAGTAAAAAATGTGCTCTGCCAGTAAGATTTTCCATGTTTTGCCAGTAAAAAATGCTGCGGGAGGTTGGCAACTCTGCTTGTACACCTGAATAGGAGGGATGGCGGGGGTGGCATTTAGAGGACCCAATCTCCTCCATTTTCCTCCTAATGCAGGAGATTGGTTCCTCTATGCGCTGCCCCCACCGGCCCTCCTATCCAGTTTACTTGTCTTTTGCTGTTCCCAGGGTCCCTGTGTGCTTCCCTGCCCCCCACCCTGCTGTCTTCCCCCCTCCTCTCTCCTGCCAGCTGCTACAGGGATATGCAATTAGCGGACCTCCAGATGTTGCAGAACTACAAGTCCCATGAGGCATAGCAAGATTCTGACAGCCACAAGCATGACACCCAGAGGCAGAGGCATGATGGGACTTGTAGTTTTGCAACAGCTGGAGGTGCACCAATTGTTTATCCCTGCTGTAGAAGATGAGTCATGATGGAGAGATGGGAACGGGTCCGTAAATTTGTCATTTACCAGCTCCTTCCTTTTCTGAATGGACAGAGTCAGTGATTGGTACCAATTGGTTCATTCATAACTGAAGCATAGTAAACTGTTTTTACTATACTTCCATTTCTGAATGAATGGGAGGCTCGGTGCACTTTCTGTCTATGCCTGTCCATTCATTCTGTGCAGCTGAGGTTACACAGATGGAGATTGAGGGCTGAGGTTTGTTTAGACCCCCTGATATCTCACCAATGCCCCCCAACAGAGCTCCTAAAATAAATTGTAAAAAATAAAATTGTAAAAGAAATAAAATTAAATGGTAAAAAAATAATAAAATTAAAAACTACTGACAGCAGTGAGGGAACTATCAGGATTGCAAAGGTTGCAATTGTGACCGGGCCCTGGCATTTCACCACCATGGGGAGGCACGAAGATGGCAGAAAGGGGGGCGCTGCAGAACTTGTGAAAGGGCCCCGCTGTGGTACCGTAATAAAGGGACCCGCAATGGGAGTAAAGGGCCACAGGATCAGTGGGAAGAGGGAAGGGCCCTGGCCAGGGGTCAGGGGGCCCTTCATAATTTCTTGCACCGGGGCCCTGAAGTAGGCTTGCCACCTCATCCCTTTAATCCAGGACACATACTAATTACACAGGTTGTTCTGTGGCTGATTAAGGTGGTAATTAAACTCACTTGGTGCCTCATCTGCATTAAATTATCCACAGAACAACAACCTGTGCAATTCATATGTGTCCTGGATTAAAGGGATGAGGTGGCAACCCTACCCTGAATGTTCTAGTTATGCCTCTGCCTATAGCTTTGTGATGGAGCAGACAGACAACATGGGGGTAGATACCATGAAGGAGTGTGCCCAGCAGGGCAGGATTACAAAGGGGACATTGTGAGAGTAGCAGTATGATGATGGAGGAGCCATGTCACCCCTGACCCTCAGCTCCAGGGCCTGTGGCATGGTGTACAATGGCCTTGGGCTCAAGGACTAGCATACTATTGGGGAGTTGCTCCCTAGATGAAAGATAAAAGGGAAGACAGCTGGAGATGTGGTATTGGGCTCTGTGCTGATAAAGGCCGGCCATTGATGGTGCAAATTTCTTTCCTGCAAGTGAAGAAGTATTTGCAGTAAAGTGCTGAAAATGCATTCAAATGAGGACATTCCTTTATTTACCAATGGGCCTATGGCTGGGGGAAATGGGTCCAAGATGGTGGCTACAAAGACAGGTATATGGGGTCTCTATGCAAGAAGAAGCGGGGCTGGACCCGTGACAGCTTTGTTCCAACAGCTTTCCAATCCAGGTTTATTGATTGGTTTGCACAAAAGTTGCCGCGTTTACAAATGATGAGAATTCATTTCTGGGGTTTTTATTTTTTTTTTAATTTTTACTAGTAATGGCAGCGATCTGCAATTTTTAGCGGTACTGCGATATTGTGGCGAACATGTCAGACCATTTTGACACTTTTTTGGGACCATTGGCATTTATACAGCGATTAGTGCTATAAAAATGCACTGATTACTGTGTAAATGTCATTGGCAGTGAAAAGGTTAACCCGCAGGGGGCGCTCTAAGGGTTAACTGTGTTCCCTCAGTGTGTTCTAACTGTATGGGGGCTGGCTGTGGGAGGGGAGTGATCACGGCTTCCATATACAGGGAGCCTGTGATCACATCCCTTCCCCTTCTATGAGAACGGAGATCCGTGTTTACATACATGGACCTCCATTCTTTCACAGCGGGGGGGGCATCGCGGGTAGCCGGCGGAGACCGAGTCCGCCCTACCCGCTCCCTGGCCCCCCCTGCGGACACAGAGAGCATGCGTTAGGTGACGGCGGTTTATGATAACGAACCACTTTGCCGTTGTCAAACTCCGGCGAGCGGTCGGCAAGTGGTTAAGCAGCGTTTTGTAAGCGGCGCTTATCTGCGTTTATCAGCGTCTGCGTTTTTGAGCGTTTTTTTTTTTTTTTACTTCATTATCTGCCATTGACTACAGAAAACGCCGGTCGAGATAAACGGCCGTTTAGCGGTGTTTATCAGCGTTTATCCAGCGTTTTTTGTGGTCAGAAGAACGACTCTTGAACGCCAATTCAGGGCGTTCAGATAACAGCCCAGAAACGACACTGCTGTTAAACGACAATAAACGTCCACGTGTGCATGGACACCTAGGATAACATAAAGGGACGTTTTTATCTTATTTCTTATTATGCATGGAATGGCAACCATCTGTGCTGGCCCAGGTGATTTGTACATTTCCTGTCTTATGGGCAAGCGAGCGCTGGAAGGCATGCCAGGCCCTATGGGAAGAGGGGCAGCTTCAGGTGAGGACGGCAGGTAGGACGGCCATAATAGCCCAGGCAGGTTTCCCTTGTACTCCAGGCCTCGGCGCAGAAGAATGGTAACTTATTCTCAGCATGTTTCAGTCCCTTAATATATTCACATAAATTAAAATAACGACGGCATTCTAATGAGATTTTTCCCAACAACTTGAACTTGTCACGTCAAGAGCAGAAACATCTTAGTCTCCGTAATGAAGGAACTTCTCCGTCCGGACTATTCTCCCGGTGCTCAGGCTAGAATATTAATATCACAGCGGCGGAGAGGAAAGGAAAACAGCGCATTTTCTTCCTGAGCGCTCATTTTTCTTTTGACGTTCAGTAACAAAATGCACAGCACAGGGTGATTTTGTTACCTCCAGAATAATAATGAGTACATACGTTTTTTTGGTGATACGCCTATTTGGGTTCTAATCAGAGGCGGAACCAGTGGCGGCCCGTAATGCAGGGCACAGGGGCACTGCCCCCCTATCCATGCGTCCGGCTCCCTAATCTACATGCAGGGTGCTGGACAGATGGATTCCAATGGGGTTTTTTTTTTTTTTGAAGCATGTGATTAGAGGCCTGCTCTTACTACTAGCAGGTCCACCCGTTGTGGGCATGGGTCACAGGCTCCCAGTTGTGAAGCCATGGACCCTCAATTGTGTAGCTAAGTACGTTGGTGCTAGCTGGGCACGGGACAAACTACAACTCCCAGTCCATCCATCTTCCAGGCCCCTCCGGCCTGCCTCACTGTCCAGTGGCACTCCTTCCCCTGCTTGGCTTCTCCAACCTCTACAGGCTGTCCACTGTCTTCTCCCCAGCCTGCTCCAGCCTTCTCATCCAACTCCCAGGGGCTGCCACTCATCGACACCGGTGGATCCTTCAAAGCGCCTTTAATGTAGCCTCTCTGCTGCTCTCCTGCTCCCTTGTGCTACTCCAGGACAACAACTCCTCTCCTGGCTGCACCTGAGCCTCCAGGCCTCAAGGTCACCCCCTCAGACTGAGGGCTTCCTCCCTGGTGAGGCCTCCACAGCACCTCTGCTACATTCTCCACTCTTCCACTCAAACTCTCCTCCCCCCTGCTGGTTAGATCACTCTATTTAAGGAGGCCTGCGCCTTGCCAATCCAGATTGGGGATTGGTCAGGGCTCCTTAACATACTTCAGAAAGTGACACCTCCTCATCCATCCCCTTTTCCAGAACCTTCTGGCCCCTAAGAGGAGGAGTATCTAAGGGGTGTTCCTTCCTGCAATCTCCAGCCCTTCCTAAGCCACTCCTCAGCCCAGATCAAAACAATCAGGCCTGCACTCACTGTCAGGCCTGACTAGATTTTACCTCTCTTAACAAAAACCCATTACAAAAACGCACCTATCACTATGGGGGCGCTACACTAAGCTGTGGAGCAACTGCACTTTTCAAAGTGCACAGTCTGTTTTCCTTTAGTAAATCAACCCCATGGAGTACTGGATGGAATGTCACTACTGGTTCATGGGACTAGAACTTTGTTTTGTTCAGTTTCTAAGGTGTTACAATACCACTTTGTCTCCCATGGGACTTTCAATGGCAAAATAACACAAATTTATATAAAACAGAACATATTCTTTTTATGCAAAAACTTTGTGTAACAATCTCCAGAAGGGGGCGAGTCACCCATTTACGTCACCGGGTGGCCCCACTTCTTCTTATATAAGAAATGTCAAACTGAAGACCGCCCATTCTGGGAGACGCCTCTGGGCGGCACGGCTGCAGCAGCTGGAGGGGGGGCAGTAAAAGAAAAAGGAAGAAGAAAATGAAGATTGAAGACAAAGAGAGGAAAGAAGAAGACCGAAAGAAGAAGCAGAAGACCAGAAGAAGGACCGGGGCCAGGAGAAGATGGAGGAAGAAAGAAGAAAGGGCTATAATACAACATAAAGGACTTGTCAAAAACTGCCTCTTGTTTTTTGTACCACTTTACTCTTTATTTGGTGAATGGGTAGGGGTAGAATGTACCCCATACCTATTCACATGGGGGGGGTCAGATCTGTGGCCCCCTTATTAAAGGGGGGCTTCCAGAATCCGATAAGCCCCCCCGCCCACAGACCCCCACAACCACCAGCAAGGGTTGTGGGGATGAGTCCCTTCTCCCCATCAACATGGGGACAAGGTGCTTTGAGGGGGACATCAAAGCACCCTCCCCACGTTGAGGGCATGTGGCCTGGTATGGTTGGGGGGGGGGGGCGCTCGCTCATCCCCAACCCCTCCTGCCATACCAGGGCTCCGTGCTCAGATAAGGGTCTAGTTTGGATTTTGGGGGGACCCCAATGCCATTTTTTGTTATTTGGTGCAGGGTTCCCCCTTAAAATCCATACCAGACCTGAAGGGCCTGGTATGGACTTTGGGGGGGACCCCCACATATTTTTTTTTTACATTTTGGCAAGGGGCTCCTCTTAAAATCCATACCAGACCTGAAGGGCCTGGTTTGGAATTTGGGGGGACCCCCACGTCAGTTTACTTAAAATTTTGGCCCAGGGTTCCCCTTAAAATCCATACCAGACATGAAGGGCCTGGTTTGGAATTTGGGGGGACCCCCACGTCAGTTTACTTAAAATTTTGGCCCAGGGTTCCCCTTAAAATCCATACCAGACATGAAGGGCCTGGTTTAGATTTTGGGGGGACCCCTACATCATTTTTTTTTTAAATGTGGCCTGCGGTTCCCCTTAAAATCCATACCAGATCCCAGGGGATAGAATTTTGTATAGGTAGCATCCTACTATGACTGGTTTTCTATGGAGTTATTGTGGAGCGAATATATCTGGGCATAACACTGTGGATAGAAATGCTATGATATTACATGGACCATTGTGACAATGTTGGGCTTGGCACAGACGGTGTGCTGGTTTTGTGTTGATGTCTCTGGAATGGTTTATTGAATTGTACTTGAAACATTTTCTTTTCGTTACAAATTTTATTGAGTTAAAAAAAAAAGTATATGTGAACCCCTATATTGTAAAACAACACGCTCAGTTAAAAGTAGAAATAAAAGGAAAAATATATACAGGCGGTCCCCTAGTTACAAACATCGGACTTACAAATGGAGGGAGACAACAGGAAGTGAGAGGAAATCTCCCCCTAGGAAGGGAAATTCACTCCTGTAAGAGTTATCATGGGAAAAAGGCGTCTCTACTGATGCTTTATCACCAATCCTTGTTTCCACGACAACCCAAAATTTTCAAAATCCAATCATCATTGGGACAGGAAGTGAGGTGAAGTCTTTTGTACAGAAACCTAGACAGCAAAACCAACATTACAGGGGTGTCACCCCTTCCCTATGCTATCCAAAAAACGTAAAAATATGTTTTTTGGCTCAAGCTACACATAAAAAAATGTCCCTGTTCCCAGTTACAAACAAATTCAACTTAAGAACAAACCTACAGCCCGATCTTGTTTGTAACCCGGGGACCGCCTGTACAGTGTCTCACAAAAGTAAGTACACCCCTCCCATTTCTTCTATCTTTTCATGTGACAACACTGAAGAGCTGACACTTTGCTACAATGTAAAGTAGTGAGTGTACAGCTTGTATAACAGTGTAAATTTACTGTCCCCTCAAAATAACTCAACACACAGCCATTAATGTCTAAACCGCTGGCAACAAAAGTGAGTACACCCCTAAGTGAAAATGTCCAAATTGGGCCCAAAGTGTCAATATTTTGTGTGGCCACCATTATTTTCAGCACTGCCTTAACCCTCTTGGGCATGGAGTTCGCCAGAGCTTCACAGGTTGCCCCCGGAGTCCTCTCACCCTCCTCCATGGTGACATCACAGAGCTGGTGGATGTTAGAGACTTGCGCTGCTCCACCTTCCGTTTGAGGAGCCCCACAGAAGCCCAATAGGGTTTAGGTCTGGAGATGCTTGGCCAGTCCATCACCTATACCTTCAGCTTCTTTAGCAAGGCAGTGGTCGTCTTGGAGGTGTTTGGGGTCGTTATGTTGGAATACTGCCCTGCGGCCCAGTCTCTGAAGGGAGGGGAAGCTCTGCTTCAGTATGTCACAGTACATGTTGACATTCATGGCTCCCTCAATGAACTGTAGCTCCCCAGTGCCGGCAGCACTCATGCAGCCCCAGACCATGACACTCCCACCACCACGCTTGACTGTAGGCAAGACACACTTGTCTTTGTACTCCTCACCTGGTTGCCGCCACACACGCCTGACACCATCTGAACCAAATAAGTTTATCTTGGTCTCATCAGACCACAGGGCACGGTTCCAGTAATCCATGTCCTTAGTCTGCTTGTCTTCAGCAAACTGTTTGCAGGCTTTCTTGTGCATCATCTTTAGAGGAGACTTCCTTCTGGGACGACAGCCATGCAGACCAATTTGATGCAGTGTGGGGCGAATGGTCTGAGCACTGACAGGCTGACCCCCCACCCCTTGAACCTCTGCAGCACTGCTGGCAACACTCATACGTCTATTTCCCAAAGACAACCTCTGGATATGACGCTGAGCACGGCACTCAACTTCCTTGGTCGACCATGGCAAGGCGCTGTTCTGAGTGGAACCTGTCCTGTTAAAGTGGTTGTCAAGTGTATTTTGTAAAAACAAAAAATAAAAACACCTGAAAGAGAAAGGCATAATGAGTTAGTATGCATTGCGTACTAGCTCATTATGAAATACTCACCTTAGATGGATGCTGTAGCAGTGGTCCCCGAGCACCGCTGTGACCAGCAACATTCTGTATCCATCGTCTTTCGGGATCCCGGGGGCCGACCAATCACAGTGCAGACTCCAGCGCTGTGATTGGCAGGAGCCGCACTGACGTCACTCCCGCACATGCGCACGGGAGCCGTCATTTACGGCACACTTCGTGAAGAAACGGGCCAGTCGGTGTGTCGATGACGTCGGCACATGCAAATACAGGGAATATCTAACGGTGCAATTTTAGGAGACTTTTAGGCAAGTTTAGGCTTACCTGTAGTTTAAAGTGGTTGTCATGACTTGACAACCACTTTAAACCACTGTATGGTCTTGGCCACCATGCTGCAGCTCAGTTTCAGGGTCTTGGCAATCTTATAGCCTAGGGGCCATCTTTATGTAGAGCAACAATTCTTTTTTTTAGATTCTCAGAGGGTTCTTTGCCATGAGGTGCCATGTTGAACTTCCAGTAACCAGAGAGTGAGAGTGATAACACCAAATTTAACACACCTGCTCCCCATTCACACCTGAGATCTTGTAACACTAATGAGTCACATGACACCGTGGAGGGAAAATGGTTAATTGGACAAAATTTGGACATTTTCACTTAGGGGTGTACTCACTTTTGTTGCCAGTGGTTTAGACATTAATGGCTGTGTGTTGAGTTATTTTGAGGGGACAGTAAATTTACACTGTTATACAAGCTGTACACTCACTACTTTACATTGTAGCAAAGCGTCAGCTCTTCAGTGTTGTCACATGAAAAGATAGAAGAAATGGGAGGGGTGTACTTACTTTTGTGAGATATTGTACATAATAAATACTTTTTTCTTTATTTTTTTTTTTTAATAAGTGATCACATAATCTCTGTTCTCAGCTGCATAAGGGGCTTAGAGAGCTGGGGGGTGGAGAAACAGCAGTACATGGATATCCCCAATTAATGGCTGCGCTGGGGGGGGCATGGCAGCCCCCTGTCTTGGTCATTGGAGGACAAGCAGGCTGTTCTCCCAGCACAGCCAAAAATGTTACTATGCCGAGATGGATACACTTCCATGGCTAGCGTGGTCAGTTTGAAACAGGAAAGCAGGGGGACTGGCTGGAACACCAGGTACTTCATACAAAGGAATAAATACAAAGAGAACAGGATACTTTTTTTTAACACACGTGCATGGAACAACAGACACATATCAGGAATATGATATTTGGGGTAACATATTCTTCAACCAGTACAGATCCTCACTATAGCCGATAGACGGCTACAGCGCGGACCTTAATCGCCAGGGGGACGTCCGCCCCTTTGCGCGCTCCCCACGCGCACTCACAGCCAGAGGCAGCGCGCTCTCGTGCCCGCCGCACACTGCGTGGGCGTAGAGCGGCAGAACGGGAAACTGCCAATGTAAACACGGCGGTTCTCTGTTCTGTGAGAGGAGACATAACAGATCTACTAATCCCTGTGATTGGGATCAGTGAGATCTGTTATGTCCCTGGCAGCCCCGCCCCCCCCCACAGTTAGAACACAATGAGGGAACACAGTTAACCCCTTGATCGCCCCCTTAGTGTTAACCCCTTCCCTGCCAATGACATTTATACAGCAATCAGTGGCTATTTAAATTTCTGATCTCTGTATAAATGTCATTGGTCCCAAAAAAGTGTCAAAAATGTGCGACATGTCCACCGCAATATCACAGTCCCGATAAAAATCGCAGATCACCGCCATTACTTGTAAAAAAATAATTATAATAAAAACGTCACAAATCAATTCTCACAGTTTATAGACACGATAACTTTTGGGCAACCCAATCAATATTCGCCGTTTGCGATTTTTTTTTTTCCAAAAATATGTAGAAGAATATATATTGGCCAAAACGGATGAATTTTTTTTTTTTTAATATCATTTTTTGGATATTTATGATAGCAAAAAGCAAAAAATATTGTTCTTTTTTCAAAATTGACGCTCTTTCTTTTGTTTATAGCGCAAAAAATAAAAACCGCAGAGGGGATCAAATACCATCAAAAGAAAGCTCTATTTGTGGGGAAAAAATGATAAAAATTTTGTTTGGGTACAACGCCGCACGACCGCGCAATTGTCATTCAAAATGCGGCAGCGCTGAAAGCCGAAAATTGGTCTGGGCGGGGGGGGGGGGGGGGGG
>BLSH010015634.1:37719-52988 GCA_018402905.1 Glandirana rugosa
CACGATTAAGTGATGATTATTCCCTCTTCCAGGTCACCCGATATTGTTTTTATTTCGGAGTGTAGTCACTCGCACGTACTTACCTATTTGTTTGATACACGAATTATTTGTTTTGAGGTAAAACTCTTTGCCCACGTCAGGGTCGTATTTGTTTCTGTTGTTTTTACCCACATGGAATAGCATTGGAAAATTCCTTTTCATTTTCCTGTGTTGTTTGTTGACTGCACCAGAGTTTCTCAAAATGGAGTTCCACTGATTAAGCACATAGTCTGTTTATCCACACAGACCAACATAAGAAGATATTTATTATTATTATATTTTTTTTGTGTTGTTTATGCTGGGACTGCACCCGTTTCTCAAAATGGAGTTTTGTTTATTAAGCACATAGTTTGTTTATCCATTCATGCACGCTCACTGATGTGAGGCTTTATTTTTGTTATAGCCCACTGGACCTTCTCCCTTATTAGTAGTGAATTAGCACTTTGTGACTGTGTGTGGACACTGTATTATAACTTTTGCCATTTAGTTAGTGTTTAACACTTGTATTACTACACATACATACTATCTCAGATCACAGCGCAACACCACTACACACTATATTCATTGGGAAGAATTACCCCCTTACAGATAGCTAAAAAGATCAATGGCATCATTGGGAATTTATCTGAGATGTAGACATTGACCATTGCTCAAGGAACCCCTAGCAACCTCTGGAGGAACCTTAGAGCTCCATGGAACCCTGGTGGAGAAACCATGGTCTACAACTCCTGATACATTAGTGTGATGGTCAATGGGAAGAATGCTCCTTACACATTGGGAAGAATTACCCCTTACAGATATCTAAAAAGATCAATGGTGTCATTGGGAATTTATCTGAGAGGTAGAAATTGACCATTGCTCAAGGAACCCCTAGCAAACTCTGGAGGAACCCTAGGGTTCCACGGAACCCTGGTTGAGAAACCCTGCATTAGATCCTTCATGTTCCGGAAAGGATAGGTGTTCCTCACTCTCTGCTGATATATGTTACTGAGTGCATTTGACTCGGTAAATCTTCCAAATCTGCTAAGAGTCCATCCCACATTGGGTGGTGGATCACGTGGTGGATTTTGGTTGACTCATATCTCCTGAACATTGGATTTCACACAATTTTATGACGTTTTCCTTGGACGTTTTATGGGTTTTGACACAGCAATCTTTAGTATGCTTTGTTATTTTTCACAGTTTGTTTGACTGTTTGCAAGCGTCTTTTTTCACAGATTTTCACTGCTCACGTTACAATATTTTTGTCAGCGCGGTTTCCTTTCATATTGACACATTCGATTGTAAGTAGACTTTCTCTTTTCTATAAAATTTGTAGGCTGGCGTGCCTACATAAATTATATAGCATATACACAAATGGAGGAAGAGTAGGTATGGGCACCACAATGAGAATAACTCATTGTTACTCTTGTAGTAGGAGGGGCAGGGTGCCTCAAATGACGTTGACGCGTTTCAACCAATAGTGGACTACGTTAGATTGAAGAACATCTTTTTGCCTAAAAGTCATCGCCCACAACAACAGTTGTTAGTCAATTCAGAGAGACAGAATAAGTTAGGTATGTGTGGGTGTGTGAATGTTTGAACAATGGTGTCCTGTTTATGGAGACGTGTGCTTTTTCTTTTGTATATTAGAAAAAAAATTGTATTCAATAAACCAGCATTTCTTAATCAGAGCTTTCTTTATTGTGGTGCCCATACCCACAGTTCTCCCTTTAGTGTATATGCTAAAATCAACATTTGGAAGCAGTGGCGGACGCTCCATTAGGGGAGTAGGGGCGCCGCCCCCCTAATTCATGTGCCCGGCCCCTAATCTACTGTACATGCAGGGTGCCAGACGCATGGATTTCAATGTTTTTTTTTTCTTTTTTGAAGCACAGCCTGACGCTCTAATTGGCTTAAAAAAAGGGTGGGCTCGGAGCACAGTGCACTGCGCCCTGAGCCCACCCAGTTGTGTGACCATAGCGAATTAATATTCGCTATCGTCTTCCTGCCTCTCCTCCCGGCCAATCCAGAAGTGAGACCTGATTGGCTAAGAGGAGAGGCTACCATATTGGCTGGTACTGGGGGAGGATATGCGGGGAGATCCAGGAGATAGCCGACCTCATCAGAGCGATCTCTCTATGCTCTGCATCGTCGCCAACACACAAGCCAGAGCCCGACCGCGTGAGTACCACCCATAGGGGGTGGGGTGTCAGCCGCTACTGTTTGGAATGCTGCAAGGTTAACACACCATTAGCTCAGCCATTCTCAACCAGGGATCCGTAGAACCCTGGGGTTCTTCTGGAGCAGGGTTTATCAACCAGGGTTTCTCCAGAGGTTGGTAGGGGTTCCTTGAACAATGAGAAATTTCTGCCTCTCAGGTAAGTTACTTTTGTCACCATTGATCCTTTTAGCTATCTGTAAGAGGGGAATTCTTCCAAATGACCACAAGTGTAAGGAGCATTCTTCCCAATGACCATCACACTAATGTATCCTGAGTTGTAGATATAGGAATTTTTAGCCGGGGTTCCCTGAGACCGGAAAGTTATTTCAAGAGTTCCTTGAGTTGTGACTGATTGACCTTCAATTTAATGGTTTCTGCATATATAGTGCAGTGCTACCTCCATAGGAGCCACTGTAGATTCACAGGTTCTTTCCCACAGGGAGGCAGCCAGGCACACAGCAACAGACCATTCACTCTAGGGGATGTCTTTTTGTAATTTATTGCTGAAGAAACTTGTAACATGAATGGATAAGGGGTGCAGGATACTTCAAAATGCTTGAGGAGGATGGTCCTGCCCATCCATCCAAAGATACTGGTCACAGGCGGTCAAATACCTTCACAATCGCATGGGCTCCCCCCAAACTCTATGCCCCCGCCAGTGTGTATTGGGCCTCCTCTCCCTTCCTGAGGAGGACAAATATTTAAATATATTTCTGCAAGAATCACTATTCTTAGCCAGAAATAGCCAGGACCTGGCTAAGAGAATTGCCAGTCACTGTTCAACAGTGGATCAGGGTTATAACCAGAACCCTTCCCTACAAAAAGGCACTGTACTCACACAGGGGCTGTCCATACAAATATCATAAAATTGGGGACAAGTGGTTAGAAGATGCTTCCACCTGCAATGCTGATGTTTGATCCCCAATCAAACCTAGTGATCTCCCCTTAAGTATGTCCTGGGTACCCACCCATATGATTCTCCCTTTCATTCCCCCTCTGTGGGCACCTATGACTTTATTGGTACATAACGAGCCGCCCGCCAACCCCCCCCCCCCCCCCCAATAGTGGGTATTACATTTTTTGCATGTTGACTATCGGTTCTTCTTGTTAACTTGACCTTCAAAGTGGTATAACAAGTATGTATATGTCAATGTACTTGCATTATTAATAGTGCCTGTTGCACTTTATATTTGTAGGTCCCTTTTTACTTTATGCTCAATAAAACTTTGTTTTTGATTTAAGAAAAATGCTTGAGGAGGACCCTTCTCTGTCAGTAGCAGTAGTATGAGGACAAGTTGACTAATAAAGCCTGAGGGTGCACAGCTGAAGACCATGCAGGAGTAGCTAGCACAAGTAGTTATAGACTTGGACAGTCTATGGATACACAGCTGAAGACCATGAAGGAGTAGGTAGCACAAGTAGTTATAGACATGGACAGTCTATGGATACACAGCTGAAGACCATGAAGGAGTAGGTAGCACAAGTAGTTATAGACTTGGACAGTCTATGGATACACAGCTGAAGACCATGCAGGAGTAGGCAGCACAAGTAGTTATAGACTTGGACAGTCTATGGATACACAGCTGAAGACCATGAAGGAGTAGGCAGCACAAGTAGTTATAGACTTGGACAGTCTATGGATACACAGCTGAAGACCATGAAGGAGTAGGCAGCACAAGTAGTTACAGACTTGGACAGTCTATGGATACATAGCTGAAGACCATGCAGGAGTAGGCAGCACAAGCAGTTATAGACTTGGACAGTCTATGGATGCACAGCTGAAGACCATGCAGGAGTAGGCAGCACAAGTAGTTATAGACTTGGACAGTCTATGGATACACAGCTGAAGACCATGAAGGAGTAGGCAGCACAAGTAGTTATAGACTTGGACAGTCTATGGATACACAGCTGCAGACCATGAAGGAGTAGGCAGCACAAGTAGTTACAGACTTGGACAGTCTAAGGGTGCACAGCTGAAGACCATGCAGGAGTAGGTAGCATAAGTAGTTATAGACTTGGACAGTCTATGGATACACAGCTGAAGACCACGAAGGAGTAGGCAGCACAAGCAGTTATAGACTTGGACAGTCTATGGATACACAGCTGAAGACCATGCAGGAGTAGCTAGCACAAGTAGTTATAGATTTGGACAGCCTATGGATACACAGCTGAAGACCATGAAGGAGTAGGCAGCACAAGTAGTTATAGATTTGGACAGTCTATGGATACACAGCTGAAGACCATGCAGGAGTAGGTAGCACAAGCAGTTATAGACTTGGACAGTCTATGGATACACAGCTGAAGACCATGCAGGAGTAGGTAGCACAAGTAGTTACAGACTTGGACAGTCTATGGATACACTGCTGAAGACCATGCAGGAGTAGGCAGCACAAGTAGTTACAGACTTGGACAGTCTAAGGGTGCACAGCTGAAGACCATGCAGGAGTAGGCAGCACAAGTAGTTACAGACTTGGAAAGTCTATGGATACACAGCTGAAGACCATGCAGGAGTAGGTAGCACAAGCAGTTATAGACTTGGACAGTGTAAGGGTGCACGGTTGAAGACCATGCAGGAGTAGCTAGCACAAGTAGTTATAGACTTGGACAGTCTATGGATACACAGCTGAAGACCATGCAGGAGTAGGCAGCACAAGCAGTTATAGACTTGGACAGTCTATGGATACACAGCTGAAGACCATGAAGGAGTAGGCAGCACAAGTAGTTACAGACTTGGAAAGTCTATGGATACACAGCTGAAGACCATGCAGGAGTAGGCAGCACAAGCAGTTATAGACTTGGACAGTCTATGGATACACAGCTGAAGACCATGAAGGAGTAGGTAGTACAAGCAGTTATAGACTTGGACAGTGTAAGGGTGCACAGTTGAAGACCATGCAGGAGTAGGCAGCACAAGTATTTACAGACTTGGAAAGTCTATGGATACACAGCTGAAGACCATGCAGGAGTAGGCAGCACAAGTAGTTTCAGACTTGGACAGTCTATGGATACACAGCTGAAGACCATGCAGGAGTAGGCAGCACAAGCAGTTATAGCCTTGGACAGTCTATGGATACACAGCTAAAGACCATGAAGGAGTAGGTAGTACAAGCAGTTATAGACTTGGACAGTCTATGGATACACAGCTGAAGACCATGAAGGAGTAGGTAGTACAAGCAGTTATAGACTTGGACAGTCTATGGATACACAGCTATAGACCATGAAGGAGTAGGTAGCACAAGTAGTTATAGACTTGGACAGTCTATGGATACACAGCTGAAGACCATGAAGGAGTAGCTTGCACAAGTAGTTATAGACTTGGACAGTGTAAGGGTGCACAGTTGAAGACCATGCAGGTGCATGTAGCATAGAAGCTCTACTCAGGAGGTCCTGGCTCATAGTCAGTCCATAAATGCAGCCCCAGAAGAAATCCAGCATCCCCCGAAGCTCTAATTCCATTTCCATACATGGAAAGGCAATCTCCTCAGGGCTTCAGACTATTTAACAGCCCAACCACTGTCTGGGAACACCTTCCCAGGGATTGGCCAGGACTTGCTATATATTAAGGCTAGTTATTTGAATTCTCGCTCCCTAAGCTCTAAAAAAGTCTTTAAGTGACTTTGAACGTGGCATGGTTGTTGGTGCCAGACGGGCCGGTCTGAGGATTAAAAAAACTGCTGATCTACTGAGATTTTCACACACCTTGTTGATGTCAGAGGGGGATGGGCAGACTGGTTCTAGATGATAGAAAGGCAACAGTAACTCAAATAACCACTCGTTATACCCAAGGTATGAAGAATACCATCTCTGAATCCACAACACATCAAAACTTGAAACAAATGGACTACAGTAACAGAAGACCACACCGGGTGCCACTCTTGTCCGCTAAGAACAGGAAACTGAGGCTACAATTTGCACAGGCTCACCAAAATTGGACAATGGAAGATTGGAAAAACATTGCCTGGTCTGATGCACTGGTGCTCAGTCATGTTGGAACAGGAAGGGGTCATCCCGAAACTCTTCCCACAAAGTTGGGAGCATGAAATTCTCCAAAATGTCTTGGAATGCTCATGCTTTAAGAGCTCCCTTCACTGGAACTAAGGGGCCAAGCACAACCTCTGAAAAACAACCCCCACACCATAATCCCCCCTCCACCAAATGATTTGGACCAGTGCACAAAGCAAGGTCCATAAAGACATGGATGAGCGAGTTTGGGGTGGAGGAACTTGACTGACCTGACCTCAACCCCATAGAACACCTTTGGATTAAATTAGAGCAGAGACTGTAAGCCAGGCCTTCTCGTCCAACATCAGTGCCTGACCTCACAAATGCTCTTCTGGAAGAATGGCTAAACCTTCCCATAGACACTCCTTGTGGACGGCCTTCCCAGAAGAGTTGAAGCTGTTATAGCTGCAAAGGATGGGCCAACGCAATATTGAACCCTACAGACTAAGGATGGGATGCCATTAAAGTTCATGTGCGTGTAAAGGCAGGCGTTCCAATACTTTTGGTAATATAGTGTACATTAAAGATTACTGTTGTAGAATTGGTAGTCCAGGGATGTAGCGAGTGATCAGCTTTCCACCAACAATGACATCTGCAGACTCAGGATAGAACAAAGGCAGGTGTCCCAATACTTTTGGTAACTGGTAATGTATATATATATATATCTGCAAACAATATAAAACGTGAGTTCTTTAAAAACAGAAATCATTCCGTGCTCAATTCACATTTTATTTAGTTTTCTGCAATGGCCCAAAATATATTCCGTTTCCTTCCCATCAGCAGTCAAGGTCACCCAGTTTACCTTTCAGCTCCTGAATTATTCATATCCTCTTTACCACAGCGGAAGATAAGACGAAAGTTAAAACATTTCTGCTTGTAATCCTGAAATATTTGTTTTTTCCGTTTGAACGCCAAGCGTAACGCCATCATCCCGCATTTAGAGGAATGGAAATATGGAAAGTTTTTCCTCTCTCTTTTTTTTTTTTAAAAGTAGCAATTCAAGGCTTTGAAATGTAGATGCAGGCATTGCGCTTTGAAAGTCAGGGGCTTTTTATCCTTTGGTCATCGATTGTACTTTGTATATTTTGATCCTGAAGATACTGGGACATTCTGACATGCAGGCAGATGGATTGACAAGGAAAATTATAAGACTGCGGAGAACAAAGTTCTTAAACTGAACACAGAATCATGAGAGTCAATTAAATCTACGAGGCATCGGAATTTTGTACAGAGATAGAGAGGCGCATCAAGTCCACCTCCAGCCAAAGCTTTTCTTATTTATTTTTTTTGGATAGTGTGAGTTGGCCCCATTCACATGGGTGCTGAGGTCCCTACACCATAAATGGGCCATTGGTTTATGTGGCTTGAGCTACCAGGTGCTCCCCACCCCCTGCTTTCTGGAATGCAACCCTTAGGCCTCATTCACATGGGTGCTGAGACCCCTACACCATGAATGGGTCATGGGTTTCTACGGCAAGAGCTACCAGGTGCTCCCCACCCCCTGCTTTCTGGAATCCAACCCTTAGATCTCATTCACATGGGTGCTGAGACCCCTACACCATGAATGGGCCATGGGTTTATGTGGCTAGAGCTACCAGGTACTCCCCACCTCCTGCTTTCTGGAATCCAACCCTTAGATCTCATTCACATGGGTGCTGAGACCCCTACACCATGAATGGGCCATGGGTTTATGTGACTAGAGCTACCAGGTGCTCCCCACCCCCTGCTTTCTGGAATCCAACCCTTAGGCCTCATTCACATGGGTGCTGAGACCCCTACACCATAAATGGGCCATGGGTTTCTGTGGCTTGAGCTACCAGGTACTACCCACCTCCTGCTTTCTGGAATCCAACCCTTAGGCCTCATTCACATGGGTGCTGAGACCCCTACACCATGAATGGGCCATTGGTTTCTGCGGCTTGAGCTACCAGGTGCTCCCTACCCCCTGCTTTCTGGAATGCAACCCTTAGGCCTCATTCACATGGGTGCTGAGGTCCCTACACTGTGAAGGGGCCATCGGTTTATGCGGCTTGAGCTACCAGGTGCTCCCCGCTCCCTGATTTCTGAAATGCAACCCTTAGGCCCCATTCACATGGTTCCTGAGGCCCCTACACTGTCAATGTGCCATTGGTTCACGCGGCTTGAGTTACCAGGTGCTCCCCACCCCCTGCTTTCTGGAATCCAACCCTTAGGTCTCATTCACATGGGTGCTGGGGTCCCTACACCATGAATGGGTCATCGGTTTCTGCAGCTTGAGCTACCAGGTGCTCCCCACCCCCTGCTTTCTGGAATCCAACCCTTAGGCCTCATTCACATGGGTGCTGAGACCCCTACACCATGAATGGGCCATGGGTTTCTGCGGCAAGAGCTACCAGGTGCTCCCCACCCCCTGCTTTCTGGAATCCAACCCTTAGGTCTCATTCACATGGGTGCTGAGGCCCCTACACCATGAATGGGCCATGGGTTTCTGTGGCTAGAGCTACCAGTTGCTTCCCACCCCCTGCTTTCTGGAATCCAACCCTTAGGTCTCATTCACATGGGTGCTGAGGCCCCTACACCATGAATGGGGCATGGGTTTATGTGGCTTGAGCTACCAGGTGCTCCCCACCCCCTACTTTCTGGAATCCAACCCTTAGGCCTCATTCACATGGGTGCTGAGGTCCCTACACCATGAATGGGCCATTGGTTTCTGTGGCTTGAGCTACCAGGTGCTCCCAGCCCCCTGATTTCTGAAATCCAACCCTTAGGCCCCATTCACATGGTTCCTGAGGCCCCTACACTGTGAATGTGCCTTGGGTTTATGTGGCTTGAGTTACCAGGTGATATCCCCGCCCCCTGATTTCTGGAATCCAACCCTTAGGCCTCATTCACCTGGGTGCTGAGGTCCCTACGCTGTGAATGGGCCATCGGTTTATGCAGCTTGAGCTACCAAGTGCTCCCTGCCCCCCTGATTTATGGAATCCAACCCTTAGGCCTCATTCACATAGTTCCTGAGGCCCCTACACCATGAATGTGTCATTGGTTTATGCGGCTTTAGCTACCAGGTACTCTCCACCCTCTGCTTTCTGGTATCCAACCCTTAGGCCTCATTTACATGGATGCTGAGACCCCTACACCATAAATGGGCCATTGGTTTATGCGGCTTGAGCTACCAGGTGCTCCCTACCCCCTGCTTTCTGGAATCCAACCCTTAGGCCTCATTCACATGGGTGCTGAGGCCCCTACACCATGAATGGGCCATTGGTTTATGCGGCTTGAGCTACCAGGTACTCCCCACCCCCTGCTTTCTGGAATCCAACCCTTAGGCCCCATTCACATGGCTGCTGAGGCCCCTACACAGTGAATGGGCCATTGGTTTATGCGGCTTGAGCTACCAGGTGCTCCCTGCCCCCTGATTTCTGGAATACAACCCTTAGGCCTCATTCACGTAGTCACTGAGGCCTCTACACTGTGAATGGGCCATTGGTTTATGCGGCTTGAGCTACCAGGTGCTACCCGCTCCCTACTGATACCAATGATGGGGAACTATTCCTCCCACTGACACCAATGATGGGGCACTATTCCTCCCACTGATACCAATGATGGGGCACTATTCCTCCCACTGACACCAATGATGGGACACCATTCCTCCCACTGACACCAATGATGGGACACTATTCCTCTCATTGATACCAATGATGGGACACTATTCCTCTCACTGACACCAATGATGGGACACTATTCCTCCCACTGAAACCAATGATGGGGCACTATTCCTCCCACTGATACCAATGATGGGGCACTATTCCTCCCACTGACACCAATGAGGGGGCACTATTCCTCCCACCGACACCAATGATGGGGCACTATTCCTCCCACTGACACCAAAGATAGGGTTCTATTCCTCCCACTGACACCAGTGATGGGGCACTATTCCTCCCACTGACACCAATGATGGGACACTATTCTTCCCACTGACACCAATGATGGGACACTATTCTTCCCACTGACACCAATGATGGGGCACTATTCCTCCCACTGATACCAATGATGGGGCACTATTCCTCTCACTGACACCAATGAAGGGGCGTTATTTTTTCTCACTGGCCACAGTCCGGCCCCTGTAAAGCACAAAGGACAGTAAATTGGCCCTTTGATTAGAAAGTTTGGAGACCCCTCCTGCTTTAGGGCTTGACTGGGAGTTTTTTCAGGATAGGTTTTCTCTCCAGAGGGACAGTGACGCTGGATCATGATGTCCCATGAATCACATCCTGCATGTATAATACAGTCCGGTCTCTCTTCTCCCACAGACGTGAGTCATCATTTACTTACAATGAAACACCAACTCCGTGGACCAACTTCACTGGCGTTTACTCTGAAGGGTGTGGGCACAGAGAAGACAACATGGCCTCACAAGGAGAGATATTCTGGCCTCTTTTTGGACAGTATAATGTATGGATGTCCTTGTGTAATCAATGGATTAAAAGAACTTTCTTTGTTACAGTGACACCGAGTAAAGTCTAAGCATTGCTGATATTGGATGGGAAAATGTGCTGTCTTATCAGCTAAACTGCTCTTGCTTTTGAAGCAGAAATAAAGCTCTCATGATAAAGAATAAGGGTTTTCTTTGTTCTGATCCTACATAATATCCACAGTGTAATGGAGAGGTTGAATGCAAACATTATGGGGTGTATTTATATAACATTTGCACAGCATTTGGCGAGGGAAAGTGCATGCATATTACTTCTGTGAGAATAGGACAAAAACACAAATGTCATTAGGCTATTTCCTGTGCTGTTTGAATATTTTTCATTGATTTAAAATTAACAATACCACATTCACCCACTAGATGGGGCTAAGTATGGTACTTAGTGCCATCTAGTGGCCAAATGCAGTATTTTCTGTTTTTAATGGGTGAAAATCATTTAACTGGCATGGGAAATAGCCTAATAATATTCATTTTTCCCCCTCATTTGCACAGAAGGGGAGTACTTGCACCTATACTGGGCAAATAGATATGAAAATCTGTTATAAATCCCCCCTTTAGTTGTAAGAGGAATCATTGTGAGGAGAAAAAAGGTAAAATAATAATAAGCTGGGTATATTTAGTGATACTTTATTTTAAAAGGACACTTTTATCAATTAGTTTTTTATTTGATATACAATATATTAATTTATGGTATACTTAATTATTGAAGTCCTATAATTATCTCAGCTCCGCCCCTTGCAGGACAGCAGAAAATGTTTTGTGTCCTTTGTTCTGCCATCAATTTTTTTTTCGGTTTATTAAAAGTTTTTCTATAAAGTCCCCCAAAAGTGAAACGTGTAAGAGAAAAACAATCAACAAACCATCACTCTGACATAGGTGCGAATAATTCATGGAACTCTAGGATTACAGGAGTGCCGCCCCCTAGAGTGGTTGCTCACCCAGGTGAATGGAAACACAGCCCCATCAGTTTGCAAGGGGAAACCACTAAAGCAGTGGTTCTCAACTCTGTCCCTCGAGTACCCCCAACAGGCCATGTTTGCAGGTTTTCTTGCACAGGTGCTTTAAATCAGAGTCAATGGCTTGGTATTTTGGACGGCTATTTTATCCAAGAGAAATTCCCAAAACATGGCCTGTTGGGGGAACTTGAGGACGAGGTTGAGAACCTCTGCACTAAAGCATTTGCGCGTCCAGCAGTAAGCTGCTCTGCAATTTAATAGGTGAAAAATCAGCCAAAGAATGGAGGCCAGAAGGATAGAGAGTTCAGATAGAATCTTAATGTCAGACAATCTTAATGCCATCTAAAGCAATGCCACGTTCAGTGATGCAAAATGTCAAGGAGAGAAAGTGCCCAACGCTAAATAGACTATGAGGTGGCCATGTCAAAAGATGCAAACTAGGGAGACCAGACCTTGGTGGGTGCAAAATTTGTTGGGACACTCTCTGCTAGCACCCTATATAGGGGAAGGAGAGCATTGTCTTCTGGAGGCCTTTTGTGAAGCCAAAGAGTCCACCAATTTAAGGAAGAGAACCTTGGGAGCTGTAGGATGGGGTGGACCATTGGAGAAGAGATGAAGTCCAAGACCTGAGTTCAATACCCTGCTGCCATTGGTATGTTGAACAATGACAATGATGCAAACTGGAGAGGGAGGGCTACTTAGAGTGTCCAACATTAAATAGACTATGAGATGGCTGTGTCAGAAGACGCAAACCAGGGAGACCAGACCTTGGTGGGTGGAAAATTTATTGGGTCACTAGTGCCCTATATAGAAGCAGAACAGGCTTGACCAGAGACATCCAACAAATCTTAACTGGTGGAGTGGAAGACGTCTACCTTAGAACAAGGGCTTTACAGGCATAAAATAGTAAGTCTCCTTGAGGCCTTCTGTGGGTCCAAAGAGTCCACCAATTCAAATAAGAAGAACCTTGGCAGGTGCAGGATGGGGTGGGCCATTGGGGAAGAGATGAAGTCCAAGACCTGAGTTCAATACCCTGCTGTCATTGGTATGTTGAACAATGACAATGATGCAAAATGTCAAGGAGAGGGAGGGCTACTTAGAGTGTCCAGCGTTAAATAGACTATGAGATGGCTGTGTCAGAAGACACAAACCAGGGAGACCAGACCTTGGTGGGTGAAAAATTTAATGGGTCACTAGTGCCCTATATAGAGGTAGAACAGAATTGACCAGAGACATCCAACAGTTCTTAGTTGGTGGAGTGGAAGACGTCTACCTTAGAACAAGGGCATAAAATAGGAAGTCTACTGGAGGCCTTCTGTGGGGACAAAGAGTCCACCAATTCGAAGAAGCAGAACCTTGGGAGCTACAGGATGGGGTGGACCATTGGGCAAGAGATGTAGTCTAAGACCTGAGTACAATACCCTGCTGTTATTGTTATATTGAACATTGACAGTGATGCAAAATGTCAAGGAGAGGGAGGGCTTCCTAGAATGCTGAATGCTAAATAGACAAAGAGGTGGCCATATCAGAAGATGCAAACCAGGGAGTCCAGACCTTGGTGGGTGCAAAATGTATTGGGTCACTCTCTGCTAGTGCCCTAGATAGAGGTAGAACAGCATTGACCAGAGACATCCAACAATTCTTAGTTGGTGGAGTGGAAGACTTCTACCTGAGAACAATGGCTTTACAGGCATAAAAATATTAAAAGTCTTCTTGGGGGCTTCTGTAGGGCCAAATAGTTCACCAAACAGTTCAAGAACCTTGGGAGCTGCAGCATTGGGCAGGCCATTGGGGAAGAGATGTGGTCCAAGACTTGAGTCCAATACCCTGCCGTCATTGTTATGTTGGACTCTCTTAGACCCAGCACATTACAAATCTGATGCCATAAAGCTGCACTGAGTGGAGAGCATGAGGGCCTGGTTGGGCAGATGTCTGCTTGGACATTTTTAGTGTACCTTGTACTGTGTTATACATAGCTCCATACAGAACACCAAGCTAAGAATAATATACCCAGCATCCACATTCCATTTCCCATGTGGTGGAATTGCTGAGCACTGTCTTTATCTCTATATAAGCAAGACAGATTTGCTGCGTGGCTGGGATCTCTTGGCGCTCAGGAATAGCGAGTTGTTCATGCGTAAAATTAAGCTTTTCTAGCAATCCTGCTAACCTGTCCCGGATTAACACTTCCTCCTCTGCGAGCAAAGCAAAACTTTACAAAGCAAGCAGAGCTTTCCAGAGCCGTGATACTCCATGTGACGTGAGCGGGCATGCCATGAAAAACAGACAAATCCTCCAGTGAGAGTGGCTAGAGATCGAATAGCTGCCCATTGTGAGTGTAGCTCCAATCTTGCTGACTAATGTTTTTTTACAGCTGATCATCTGTTGTATCATGTCTGCAGTCTCTGACAGTCTGCTGTATCATGTCTGCAGTCTCTGACAGTCTCCGGTATCATGTCTACAGTCTCTGACAGTCTGTTGTATCATGTCTGCAGTCTCTGACAGTCTGTTGTATCATGTCTGCAGTCTCTGACAGTCTCCGGTATCATGTCTACAGTCTCTGACAGTCTCCGGTATCATGTCTGCAGTCTCTGACAGTCTCCGGTATCATGTCTACAGTCTTGCAGTCTCTGACAGTCTCCGGTATCATGTCTGCAGTCTCTGACAGTCTGCTGTATCATGTCTGCAGTCTCTGACAGTCTGTTGTATCATTTCTGCAGTCTCTGACAGTCTGTTGTATCATGTCTGCAGTCTCTGACAGTCTGTTGTATCATTTCTGCAGTCTCTGACAGTCTGCTGTATCATGTCTGCAGTCTCTGATAGTCTGATAATTACAGCCTGAAGTCTGGAAGGCATAGACATCACCAGACGCTGGGTTTCATCCCTGGTGATGCTCTGCCAGGCCTCTACTGCAACTGTCTTCAGTCTCTGCTTGTTCTTGGGGCATTTTCCCTTCAGTTTTGTCTTCAGCAAGTGAAATGCATGATCAATCGGATTCAGGTCAGGTGATTGACTTGGCCACTGCATAACATTCCACTTCTTTCCCTTAAAAAACTCTTTGGTTGGTTTCGCAGTATGCTTCGGGTCATTGTCCATCTGCACTGTGAAGCACCGTCCAATGAGTTCTGAAGCATTTGGCTGAATATGAGCCGATAATATTGCCCCAAACACTTTAGAATTCATCCTGCTGCTTTTGTCAGCAGTCACATCAATAAATACAAGAGAAGCAGTTCCATTGGCAGCCATACATGCCCACGCCATGACACTACCACCACCATGCTTCACGACGAAGAGAACATAAATAACTACACTGACGACTGTTTTCGTCGTCCTACTTAAGATTTCACAAACCCCGTTATAATAGCCGAGTATAAGTCGGTTTACGAAGTCTTGAGTAACCTGCCACGAAGTGTCACGTCTACCTGTTACTGGGCTTCGTATGACGCTTTGGTTGGTTTCTCAAAAAATTCCCTTTCTTCACCTTACAATACGTCACCGGTTCAGTTAGTGGACTGGACTTAGGCTAACTAGTACGTAAAGTGAACGACTTCTGTTTTGACTTCCCTTTTACGGGGTTCTTGTTCGTCTCTGACTTCTGTCA
>BLSH010015634.1:82216-95028 GCA_018402905.1 Glandirana rugosa
TCACTTCCCTAACGGCTTCTAGCAACCCCCTCACATTCGGTCACCTCCCTAATGGCTTCTAGTAACCCCCTCACATTCGGTCACCTCCCTAACCGCTTAATCCCTCCACTGGCTTACACTCCCCCAACGATCTTCGGCAATCCCTTCACTGGCTTACACTCCCCCAACGATCTTCGGCAATCCCTCCATTGGCTTACACTCCCCCAGCGATCTTCGGCAATCCTTCCACTGGCTTACACTCCCCCAACGATTTTCTGCAATCCCTTCACTGGCTTAGACTCCCCCAACGATCTTCGGCAATCCCTCCATTGGCTTACACTCCCCCAATGATCTTCAGCAATCCCTCCACTGGCTTACACTCCCCCAACGATCTTCGGCAATCCCTCCACTGGCTTACACTCCCCCAACGATCTTCGGCAATCCCTCCAGTGGCTTACACTCCCCCAACGATCTTCGGCAATCCCTCCAGTGGGTTAAACTCCCCCAACGATCTTCGCCAATCCCTCCACTGGCTTACAATCCCCTAACTAATCAGATTTAAGTTACTAACAATAACTTACAAAGTCGTCCACAACTCTGCTCCCAGTTATATCACTAACCTGGTCTCAAAATACCAACCAAATCGTCCTCTTTGTTCCTCCCAAGGCCTCCTGCTCTCCAGCTCCCTCATCACCTCCTCTCATGCTCTCCACCAGGACTTCTCCAGAGCCTCTCCCTTCCTCTGGAACTCCCTGCCTCAGCCTGTCTGACTATCTCCTAGTCTGTCCACTTCCAGACGATCCCCGAAAACTCATCTCTGCAGGGAAGCCTATCTGGCCCCCCACCTAACAACTGTACATTTATCTTCTCCATCAGCACATCCCCCACAGTTATTGACTCTTGTATCTCTTACATTGTAAGCTCCCTCTGATTCCTCCTGTATTAAATTGCATTATAATTGTACCCTCTGCCCCCATGTTGTAAATCGCTGCATAAAATGGTGGCGCTATATAAACCCTGTATAATAATAATTATATATATTTATAAATATACTTCTGAATATGCAATACACTTACAAAGTTAAATAAAAATTACTTTGCATTATTCGTTCATTGATTTCATAAGCAATAAAGAAAGCGGTTTAATAAGTCTGGCAATCCACTCAAGTAGAAGGTCGGGAGAAAAATCTTAAGGGCCTTTGAAATGAGTCAATGATGGCGTCATTGAACGCTCTGACAAACGATTTTCATAAACGTCCAAACCCAAATCCAACCATGGATGACCCGCTTTATACAGGAATTCTTTGCAACAGCTGATGGGTGGAAGGTCTTCTCCTGCATGGCATAGAGGTGCCCCTTCATCCTGGGCTTTCCCACCCCCTGATCTTCTTTCAGCCTCCTGATTTACAGGAATCAGAGATGACCCTCAACCTTTCCACCTGCCCTTTCCCACAAGTCAGAAGATCATCCAGCTTCTTCCCCTTCATTAGACACAAGGAATTTGCATGCCTTGCTCCAGCTTAGAATGAATAGCTGTCTGTGTCAATGGACAACGCAAAGATAAAGCCAACGATATATTAACAGTGACATGTATAGGATTAGGAAGAACCTACCACCCCCTGTAGATTGACCAACGCCCCATCCCTAAGGAGGTTTTTTTGTTGTTTTTCTTCAATCTGTGGGTTTTTAAAATTGTGTTTAGAGATAAATATGAATGAGGTTGGCTTAACCACTTACCAACCGAGCCTGGTTTTTGGGTTTGGTGCTTACGAGTTAAAAACATGTTTTTTTGCTGTAAAATTACTTAGAACCCCCAAACATTATATATTGTTTTTTTTTCTAACACCCTAGAGAATAAAATGGCGGTCATTGCAAAATTTTATGTCACACCGTATTTGCGCAGCGGTCTCTTTTTTAAAATAAATTCAGTTTTTTTAGTTAAAAAATAAGAAAACAGTAAAGTTCGCCCAATTTTTTTCAATATTGTGAAAGATGAAGTTACGCCGAGTAAAATGATACCCAACATGCCACGCTTCAAAACTGCGTCCGCTCGCGGAGTGGCGACAAACTTTGCAACTTAAAAATCTCCATTGGCGACGTTTAAAAAATTCTACAGGTTAGCAGTTTTGTGTTACAGAGGAGGTCTGGTGATAGAATTATTGCTCTCGCTCCAACGATCGCGGCGATACCTCACATCTGTGGGAAGAACACCGTTTTCATATGTGGACGGGACTTACGTATGCGTTCGCTTCTGCACGCGAGCTCGCGGGGACGGGGCGCTTTCAATTTTTTTTCTTTAAATTATTTATTTTGCTTTTTATTTTTACACCGTTCTTTTTTTAAAAAAAATTGATCACTTTTATTCCTATTACAGGAAATGTAAACATTCCTTGTAATAGAAAAAAGCATGACAGGTCCTCTTAAATATGAGATCCGGGGGTCAAAAAGTCCTCCCCTCTCACATTTACACTAAAATGCAAAAAAAAAAAAAAAAAATTTGAAAAAAATAACAGCCCCCCCCCAAAAAAAAAAGGGCCCTTTAAGACCGTTGGGCAGACGTCATTTCCGCCCCGCCATGTTATGGAGCCGAGTGAGCGGCTTCAGCGGCTCACGGACACTGGGGGGGGGGGGGATCCGATAATCTCCACCGCTGCCGGCGGGTCCGGTAAGTGGCGGAGATGACGGGAAAGCGGCGGGGGGGGGGGGGGCACCTCTCCCGCCGCTGATAAAAGTGATCTCGCGGCGAATCCTCCGCTAAGACCACTTTTATCTTCAGAATCGCCGGCTGAAAAAAAACGGTATCTGAATGGTGCCTGCAGCTGCACCCACCATTCAGATTTCACCACTCAAACCCAAGGATGTCATATGAGGTCCTTGGTGGTCAAGTGGTTAAAGTGGAATTAAAGTCTAAAGCCCTGTACACGCGGTACAACGGTCGTACAACCAGCTTGCAACAACAGCCATCGTACAATGGTTGTACAACAGAAGTTGGATGAGCAAACTAGAAAACTTTTGTTGTACAACAAGCGGTCGTACGACCGTTGTACAGAGAAGTTGGTCCAACAAAGTTGTACGTGCAAAACACGCATGCTCAGATGTCAGGAACGCCTGGAAGTGTTCGGTCGTGTAACCTGCGTTCCTAATTCACAAATCCCATTCACCTGAACTTCCACGTTATAAACTCGTAACACGTCACTACGTTAGGCTTGGTCGTACGATCGCTTAGTGCACGTCAGTATGCGAGATACAATAGCCAACATACGATTTTGGACGTCCGGTCGTACGACCGCCGCACCGTGTGTACGAGGCTTTAGGTTGGATGCACACCAGTCCGGTGCAAATCCCAGCTCCGTTGCCTATGAGAAGGACAGGGGCCGCTGTTCAGCGTCTCCTGTCCGTTCTCACAGCGCACCAGCTGGCCAGGGAGGTGCAGTGAGGAGGGGGAAAGATCCCCGTTCAATGCGGAAACACATCTCCGAATTAGATGCGTTCCCATTGAACGAAATGGGGCTGGAATTCGCACTGCTCTGCACAGAAAGCGCACACGTTTGTAGAGTGCGAATGCACCGCGCAGATGTGAACCGGACACATTGAAAACAAGTGTCCTGCGAATTGGATGCGGTGTAAGCCGCATTCGATTTGCATCGGTGTGAACCCAGCCTAAAACTATTCCTAAAAAATGTTCCTTTTTCCTTCCTCCTACCTACCCCTCCTCTACCCTGTGTAAAAAGGATCTGTATACTTGGCTTGCCCATGCTGGGGAAGGGGTTAAGCTCTTTGGGCCCTGCCTGTCCACCCTGTGATATAATTAGAGGGGGATGGCCGGCAGGGCCAGATTAACATAGGGGCTATTGGAGCTTCAGCTCCAGGCCCCTACCTTAATATAGGCCCAGCTGCCCAAGAACTTCCCCCTGGCACCACGGCACCACCACTGGCCACCGCTGCCCACCACTGCCCAGTGTCCACTGCTGTAAAAATTATTGGTTGCTTGGACCGCCTAGCATCCTAGCAACCAATCAAGTGCAAGCACAGGCCCCGGCAAAGGAGGAGGATGTAACTTCCCCAGCACCAGGCCCATGATGCTCTTAATCCAGCCCTGATGGCCGGGTTCCAGAGCTATTGGACATGCCATAACCAACATAGAGCACTAAAGGGGGTCGCTGCACCCAGTAGTCCATCGGAAGACCAGAGAACTGCCAACCCTTGGAAGATGCCAGTTATGGGCGATCACCTCATTAATGGACACCTGGGCAGCTTAGTTCAGTTATTTTGGTTTTATCACACTGGAGTGTATTTGTTGGAAATGTTCAGTAGAGTTCCATCAACTGTTCTAAGCCTGGGCTGAAGTCATTTAACCACTTTAAAGCGGAGTTCCACCCTAAAAAAAGGGTAGCTGCTGACTTTTAACA
This sequence comes from Glandirana rugosa, assembly GCA_018402905.1. Classification (NCBI taxonomy): domain Eukaryota; kingdom Metazoa; phylum Chordata; class Amphibia; order Anura; family Ranidae; genus Glandirana; species Glandirana rugosa. Next base: position 86,604 of record BLSH010015634.1, read on the forward strand.
ATCGGACACTTCCCCCGTCCCTCGCTCCAGCGATGCGTTCGCCCGAGGGCTCGCTCTTCTCCCCCCTCCGCTCGTTGGCGCCGGCATCACAAGTGTGGGTACCCAACTTTGGCTTCAAAGCCGGTCGCACACTGCGTATGCACGAGTCGTGCTGCGCCTTGTGAATGGGCGGCGTATCTTCTTGGACCTCTGCCGCGTCCCAGGAGATCGCCGGGGGGGGGGGTAGACTTCCTTCCGAAGCCACGGCTCTAGGAGAGGAAGTGGATCTGGGCCCCCAGTCCCCCCCCCCAAAAAAACGACATGCCAATTGTGCCATGTCAGGGGGTCACTTTCCCATAAAGCAGAAGTTCCACTTTTGGGTGGAACTCCGCTTTAAGCCCCCTTCCTGACCAGGCCATTTTTTTTTTGCGATACGGCACTGCGTCACTTTAACAGACAATTGCTCGGTCGTGCGGCGTTGTACCCAAACAAAATTTATGTCCTTTTCTCCCAACAAACAGAGCTTTCTTTTGGTGGTATTTGATCACCTCTGGGGTTTTTATTTTTTTGCGCTATAAACTAAAAAAGAGCGACAATTCTGAAAGAAAAAAAAATTTTTTTTTTTTACTTTTTGTTATAATACAAATCCAAAAAAAACCATATATACCGATATATATTCTTCTACGTATTTTTGGTAACTTCTACGTAACTTGGTTTGCACAAAAGTTATCGCGTCTACAAACTATGTTGCCAGCGGTTTAGACATTAATGGCTGTGTGTTGAGTTATTTTGAGGGGACAGTAAATTTACACTGTTATACAAGCTGTACACTCACTACTTTACATTGTAGCAAAGTGTCAGCTCTTCAGTGTTGTCACATGAAAAGGGAGGGGTGTACTTACTTTTGTCAGATACTTTACATACCCCCATTGGCCCAAGTTGGATATCCATACCTGAAATTCAGCTTTAACCACTTGCCGACCGCCAACCGCAGGTTGACGGCGACAAAGTGGTGCGATATCGCAAATCGCCGTCACCTGATGGCGGCTGCGAGATCGCGCACTGTGAGCATGCGCGCGCCGCCGGAGGCGCGCCCGCGCGCTCACTGTGTTCAGGGAGGGCCAGGGAGCGGGTGCGGCAGCTTCGATTGCCGCCGGCTACCCACGATGCCCCCCCCCCGGAGTGAAAGAACAGAGGTCCGTGTAAGTAAACCCGGACCTCCGTTCTGTGAGAGGGGGAAGGGCTGTGATCACAGCCTTCCTTTACATGGAAGCTGTGACCACTTCCCTTCCCCTGCCAGCCCAGCCCCCATACAGTTAGAACGCCCAGGGAACACAGTTAACCCTTAGAGCGCCCCCTGCAGGTTAACCCCTTCACTGCCAATGGCATTTACACAGTAATCAGTGCATTTTCATAGCACTGATCGCTGTATAAATGCCAATGGTCCCAAAAAAGTGTCAAAATGGTCCGAAATGTCCGCTGCAATATCGTAGTACCGCTAAAAATCGCAGATCGCCGCCATTAGTAATAAAAACATTTAAAAAAATAAAAACCCCAAAAATGAATTCTCATCATCCGTAAACGCGGCCACTTTTGCGCAAACCAATCAATAAACGCCGATTGCGATTTTTTTATCGCAAATATGAGGAAGAATATAAATCGGCCAAAAACTGTGAAAAAAAATGTTTTTTTGTATTTTTTTGGGGGATTTGTATTTTAGCAAAAAGTAAGAAATTTGTTTTTTTTTGCAAAATTGTTGCTCTTATTTTGTTTATAGCGGCGATCAGAAATGACGCAGCGATGATCAAATACCACCAAAAGAAAGCTCTGTTTGTGGGAAAAAGAGGACGCAAATTTTGTTTGGGTACAACGCTGCACGACCGCGCAATTGTCAGTTAAAGCGATGCAGTGCCGAATCGCAAAAAGGGCTCCGGTCCTAAAGTGGGAAATCCTTCCGGGGCTGAAGTGGTTAAAAAAGATATATGGGAACTTTTTTGTTTCATACTTACCTAGGCGGATGCAGCATTGGTCCAGTGCTGCATCTGTCCCCCACCGGGTCTAACACTGAGAACCGAGCGATCAAACACCGCCGATCGCTCGGTTCTCACAGCCCCCTGAGCAGAGAGCTGGCGACTGTCAGCCACCGCTCTCCTCTCCCCCCGGCTCACTGGAGCGCTGGGCTGTGGAGGGGATGGGAGCGTCTGGCTCAGGCTCTTATCGGTTCGCTGAAAGGGCTGAGCCAGGTGCCGGTCCAGGCATCCTGACTATATGGTCGCAATCTTTCCCAAGCCTGGACCGACCCTGTGACATCAGCTGACAGCGGACTTCAGGAGAACGGGTCACAGGAGTGCAGAACGATCTGCGCTTTGACTCTACTTCTCCTTTAACCACTTACCGCCCACCCACCATCAAATGACGGCGGGGCAGTGCGGCTCTCGTTCTGGGATGATGTTGCCAGGACATGGCGCGACCCCCAATCTGTGACCAATCACAGCCGGTCACATGTAAACAAGGAAGTGCCAATAATCAGCGCTCCTCACCTCACACTGACAGAGAGTGTGGCGAGGAGAGACGATCAGCGGCATCTCCTCACACAGAGGAAGTATAGGGATGTAATCAGGGCACTTATTACAGTGCCAGCAGTCAGTGCCCCCAAGTGCCAGCAATCAGTGCCCACAAGTGCCTGGCAGTGGCACCAATCAGTGCTCATTAGTGATGCCAGTCAGTGCTGTCTATTAGTGCCGCCTATCAGTGCTGTCCATCAATGCCACCCATCAATGCCCATCTGTGTCTCCTATCTATGCCCATCAGTGCCACCTATCAGTGCCCGCCAGTGCCACCCATCAGTGCCACCTATCAGTGCCCATAAGTGCAGTATTTTAGTGCCTCCTCATCAGTGTCACCTAATCAGTGCCCATGAGTGCCACCTATCAGTGCCCATCAGTGCAGCCTATCAGTGCCGCCTCATCAGAACACCAGTGAAGGAGAAAAATGACTTATTTACAAAATTTACTGACAAAATTGAAGAAAAACTTTTTTTTTTCAAAATTTTCGGTCTTTTTTTAGTAAAAAATAAAAAACCCAGCAGTGATTAAATACCACCAAAATAAAGCACTATTTGTGAGGAAAATGATAAAAATTTCACCTGGTTACAGTGTAGCACGACCGCGTAATTGTCATTCAAAATGTGAGAGCGCTGACAGCTGAAAAATGGCCTGGGCAGGAAGGGGGTGAACGTGCCCGGTATGGAGGTGGTGAAGGACAATAAAGAAGAGAGTGAGAGAGAAGCAATGCCACAGATGGCCTCTCTAGGGCTTTGGGCCATATATTTGAATATCTGACCAATAGGGGGCAGACTATTCAGTAGTTCTTCTTTCTAAATGTATGGGTAGAAATAAATCCTGGAACGTATGAGAACCCTTGTATTCAGGGGAGGGCTGGGCCGGGGGGCAGGGTGGCAATTGCCCCCCAGGCCACCCTAACTTACAATCAAAAGGTCCGACGGCCGCTGCCTGCTCACACTTTTTTCTTCTTGTGGAGGAAGTAAGTAGAGGCGCAGCCACCAACTAACTGCAGGCAAAGGAGGGCGCCCAGGGCCGGCCCTACCATGGATCCCGCTGGGCCAACTGGGCTGCCTCGGGGTGCGCTGCCAGATTACACAGAGTGGGGATCTCCCGCTTACAAAGTCCTACCTCCTGGACCAGCTTCTATAATAGACAGCACACTGGTGAGGTCTATCATAGGAGCCGGTCCAGGATGCGGGACTTCATATGACAGCGGCCGCGCCAGGTAAGCAGGAGATCCCCGCTCTGTGTAATCTGGTGGCTCTCCTCTCTCTGCATTGCAGGCTGCATTGGATGGGCACTGATCAGGCTGCATTGAATGGGCACTGATCAGGCTACATTGATGGCCACTAATCAGGCTTTGCTGATGGGCACTGGTGAGGCTACATTTATGGGCACTGATCAGGTTGCATTTGATGGGTACCGGTGAGGCTGCATTGATGGGCACTGGTGCGGCTGCATTGATGGGCACTGATCAGGCTGCACTGATGGACACTGGTGAGGCTGCATTGATGGACACTGATGAGGCTGAGCGGATAGGCACTGATGAGGCGTCATTGACAGGCACTGATGAGGCTGGATTGATGGGCACTGGTGCGGCTGCATTGATGGGCACTGATCAGGCTGCACTGATGGGCACTGGTGAGGCTGCATTGATGGACATTGATGAGGCTGAGCTGATAGGCACTGATGAGGCGTCATTGACAGGCACTGATGAGGCTGCATTGATGGGCACTGGTGAGGCTGCATTGATGGGCACTGGTGAGGTTGCATTGATGGGCACTGATGAGGCTGCATTGATGGGCACTGATGAGGCTGCATTGATGGGCACTGATGAGGATGCACTGATGGGCACTGGTGAGGCTGCATTGGTGGGTGGTGAGGTTGCATTGATGCATTATTTTTGTTAAACCTCCGTTGTTGCTATTAACATTAAATTATGTCACTACATTGTATCATATTTGTCTTGCTTCATAACATCAACATCCGTTATAAAACCAGGTGGGCATGGATGGTGAGCTGATTCGGCGGTTCAATGGGCCATTTGACTGGACTTGCCCCCTAGGCCTAAGGCTGCCAGCCCTTCCCCGCTTGTATTGAAGGATGCAGAATCCTTGCAGAAAAGATCTCTTCTTCTCGGGATCCCACCATTTCCTGCTGCTGGGACAGGACTTGTCTGATGAGCACATTACAGGTGTCCCGGGCACACCCTGCACCCAGCTTCCAAGGCTACACGTTAGGACAAATCAATGTTGTCTGGTGCCCGAGGACATAAGAATTACAGTCATGGGAAATCCCCATCCCACGCTGTCTATAGTTCACTTTGTGTCATTGTTACGTGGCAGCATTGAGCAAAGCAATGGCCATACAATGAAATCCTAGCTTTAACCCCTTCAGCCCCGGAAGGATTTCCCACGTTAGGACCAGAGCCCTTTTTGCGATTCGGCGCTGCGTCGCTTTAACTGACAATTGCGCGGTCGTGTGGCGTTGCACCCAAACGAAATTTGCATCCTTTTTTCCCCACAAACAGAGCTTTCTTTTGGTGGTATTTGATCATCGCTGCATCGTTTCTGATCGCCGCTATAAACAAAAGAAGAGCGACAATTTTGCAAAAAAAAACTAATTTCTTTCTTTTTGCTAAAATACAAATAAAAAAAATATATAAAAAAAACATTTTTTTCCATCGGTTTTGACCGATTTATATTCTTCCTCATATTTTTGGTAAAAAAAATCTCAATCGGCGTTTATTGATTGGTTTGCGCAAAAGTTGGGATGACAATTAATTTCTGGGGTTTTTATTTTTATTTTTTACTAGTAATGGCGGCGATCTGCGATTTTTAGCGGTACTGCGATATTGCGGCGGACATGTCGGACCATTTTGACACTTTTTTGGGACCATTGGCATTTATACAGCGATCAGTGCTATAAAAATGCATTGATTACTGTGTAAATTACATTGGCAGTGAAGGGGTTAACCTGCAGGGGGCGCTCTAAGGGTTAACTGTGTTCCCTGGGCGTTCTAACTGTGTGTGAGCTGGGCTGGCTGGGGGAAGGGAGTGATCACAGCTGCCATATACAGGAAACCTGTGATCACATCCCTTCCCCCTCTAACAGAACGGGGATCCGTGTTTACTTACACTGACCTCCGTTCTTTTACTGTGGGGGGGCATCGCGGGTAGCTGGCGGAGATCGAGTCCCCCCTACCCACTCCCTGGCCCCCCTCCGAACACAGTGAGCGCGCGAGCGCGCCTCTGGCAGCACACGCTCACAATATTAGTTATCGCGGTTGCCGTCCTGTAACGCCGTTTCGCGATAACGAACCATCTTGCCGCCGCCACGCTGCGGCGGGCGGTCGGCAAGTGGTTAATGCTACATTCACGCCGACTCCCGCAGCTAATTGCAGCCGCTTGCATGTAATTGCTCATGCAGCAGATACCTTCAAGTGATCGGCCCTGGATGCACACAGTCTGTGTCTGCTCCCTCCCTCCTCATTTGACATGGAGGCAGCAGTGGGAACCATTGGCTCCTGCTGCTGTCAATCAAAGCCTGTGAGGAGAGGGCGGGGCAGAGCTGTGTGTGCCTATGTACACACACAGCGCGGCTCGGGAACGATCCCCCCCCATAGCAAATGGCTTTCTATGAAGGGCATTCGCATACCTCCCAACTGTCCTGGATTTCGAGGGACTGTCCCTGATTTGGAACAATGTCCCTCTGTCCCTCATTCCCCCTCATTTTGCTCCGATCTATATAGTTGTGTATAAAATGCACTTTTTATCTTTCAAGTTTCCCACTGCTAAACCTTTCATCCAATTTCTATATTGCTGCATTTGTACATTTTAAAAGCCAAAATAAATGGTTAAAAAAAGGCCTTGTGGATTTAGTTAACCTTTTTTTTTTGGTTAATTCTCCTTTAAGGGGGTGTGGCAGGGGGGGCGTGACCTATGACTACATATGTTTGCTAGTAGGCGTCCCTCATTCCCATCTCAAAATGTTGGGAGGTATGCGTTCGGTAGGGGGGAGGAGCCAGGAGCGTCGTCGGGGGACCTGAGAAGAGGAGGATTGGGGCTACTCTGTGCCTAACCATTACACAGAGCAGGTATGACATGTTTATTATTAAAAAAAAATTTACAAATACAAGCACTTTAAAGAGAAGTGGAAACAAGGAGCTGGATGCAAGTTCTCAGTAGGTAAGTTAAATTATCATTGGGCTCAAAATCTCTGCTTCGGCAGCTTTTCACAAAACAGGGGCACCCCCTCAACAAGGGGAGGTCACCCAGAGTTGAGAATCCATGCATAAATAGTCCAACAATAAAAAAAACGGACCTTAAAGCTGTATTGTCATGGCACTTTGATTCTAATAAACTTCCGGTGTCACCTCCTCTTAAAACGACGGTTGGTTGGCATTGCTTATTATTCTCCATTCCCAGTAGACGACATTTATGGTGAAACGCGTCGGATCGGAGAGGTTCTGTAATGCCAACCAACTGGCTAGAGGAGTGATATCGCCGCCAGATATTAAACTTCTTATGCCTGAATTTTCCGCCTTGGTGTAAGTGCAACCTTTTAAGATTTTAATAAATTGTTTACACTATGGGGCTTTTTTCTCCTTTTTTATGATTTCCAAGTATTTTAAGCTCCGCCTAAGAATTATATGGATGTTTCACCACTGCACCTGGGATATCCAGCAGTTATCTGAACACAAGCGGATTGAGCTTTCCGAGACAGCGATGCAGCTTTTTGGTCTCTTAATCACCTGGGCTCAGGTTGATCTTTGATATGTGGCAGCGGTGAGAACAAAATGCACACAAATCAGGATTCTCATACAGCGGCATTCATCTCTGTAATGGGGATCCATCACATTCGGTATGAGGCTATTTTTACCAGATGAAACACTATACCTTGGTATATATCTTCATCCATTACTACATCACTACACTTGGAATACAGGAGATTGTGCAAAACGGAATATATATGACACTTTGTATCACCTAACATATCTCAATAAAGTAAGTACACCCCTCACATTTCTTCTATCTTTTCATGTGACAACACTGAAGAGCTGACACTTTGCTACAATGTAAAGTAGTGAGTGTACAGCTTGTATAACAGTGTAAATTTACTGTCCCCTCAAAATAACTCAACACACAGCCATTAATGTCTAAACCGCTGGCAACAAAAGTGAGTACACCCCTAAGGGAAAATGTCCAAATTGGGCCCAATTAGCCATTTCCCTCCCTGGTGTCATGTGATTCGTTAGTGTTACAAGGTCTCAGGTGTGAATGGGGAGCAGGTGTGTTAAATTTGGTATTATCGCTCTCACTCTCTCATGCTGGTCACTGGAAGTTCAACATGGCACCTCATGGCAAAGAACTCTCTGAGGATCTGAAAAAAAGAATTGTTGCTCTACATAAAGATTGCCAAGACCCTGAAACTGAGCTGCAGCACGGTGGCCAAGACCATACAGCTTTATAAAAGGAGAGGTTCCACTCAGAAGAGCGCCTCGCCATGGTCGACCAAAGAAGTTGAGTGCCGTGCTCAGCATCATATCCAGAGGTTGTCTTTGGGAAATAGACGTATGAGTGCTGCCAGCATTGCTGCAGAGGTTCGAACAGAAGTCGTTTGACAAACGTCCGAAAGAACACGTAGTAGAAATCTTCTCCGAAGGAAGACTCTGCTGTCGGTACGTCTGGTTAAACTACGTCACACGCCGCATACCAGACTCGTGACTATCCGACTGGGGGGTGGAGAAGTTGGAGACGTCGTTACGACCGTCGTGAGTATGCAGATAAAGGGTTTCTGTTGGAGACCTATACTACGACTCGTGCCGTGAGTTGAAGAAACCAGCTGGTACCGCTCCGCGAGAAGACTCACCTTGGAGAGGA
>BLSH010015634.1:95232-109651 GCA_018402905.1 Glandirana rugosa
GGAAGGTGGAGGAGCGCAAGGTCTCTAACATCCACCAGCTCTGTGATGTCATAATGGAGGAGGGGAAGAGGACTCCAGTGCCAACCTGTGAAGCTCTGGTGAACTCCATGCCCAAGAGGGTTAAGGCAGTGCTGGAAAATAATGGTGGCCACACAAAATATTGATACTTTGAGCCCAATTTGGACATTTTCACTTAGGGGTGTACTGACTTTTGTTGCCAGCAGTTTAGACATTAATGGCTGTGTGTTGAGTTATTTTGAGGGGACAGCAAATTTACACTGTTATACAAGCTGTACACTCACTACTTTACATTGTAGCAAAGTGTCAGCTCTTCAGTGTTGTCACATGAAAAGATAGAAGAAATGGGAGGGGTGTACTTACTTTTGTCAGATACTGTATCTATGGTAAGGGAAGGCAGGGATATCATCATTTCAGCGGCATTCATTATTGGGTTTCTCCTGCTCTCCCAGCCGAGGCTTCTGAAGCATTGCTTGTTGGCTTTGAGCGAGGATCTGGAGCTGCGTCTCTCTGCAGCACAAGTATAAGCTGCTGGTGTCAGTAGGCAGTGACAGAAGCGTGGCCCCGGGGTGGCAGGCGGGCGAGCTGTGAATTAGTCATTCCCAATACTGAGATAATAGAGTTGTCTGCAGTCTTTTTTCCACCCTTGCTTCTCACAATGGGAGGTTGTGTGCGCCGCGTGTTCTCCTCTGAATAGGAACACCGGCGACTTTGAACGACTTCCTTCAGAAGGAAAATGACCTGCAAGAAGAAATGTAATGTTACCAAACCGCAAGCCTCCCTTCCAGGCATGGCAGAGCACAACCACAGCTAAAAGAAAGGGGAATCCAATTAAAAATAATATTGTATTAACCCCTTCAGCCCCGGAAGGATTTCACACTTTAGGACCAGAGCACTTTTTGCGATTCTGCGTTGCATCACTTTAACTGACAATTGCGCGGTCATGCGACGTTGTACCCAAACAAAATTTGCGTCATTTTTTCCCCACAAATAGAGCTTTCTTTTGGTGGTATTTGATCGCCTCTGCGTCATTTCTGATCGCCGCTATAAACAAAAGAATAGCGACAATTTTGCAAAAAAAAACCAAATTTCTTACTTTTTGCTAAAATACAAATCCAAAAAAAAAAAAAATATATAAAAAAACATTTTTTTCATCGGTTTTGGCCGCTTTATATTCTTCCTCATATTTTTGGTAAAAAAAAAAAACCCAATCGGTGTTTATTGATTGGTTTGCACAAAAGTTGCCGCGTTTACGCATGATGAGAATTAATTTCTGGGGTTTTCATTTATTTTATTTTTTTTTTATTAGTAATGGCGGAGATCTGCGATTTTTAGCGGTACTGCGATATTTCAGCGGACATGTCGGACCATTTTGAGACTTTTTTGGGACCATTGGCATTTATACAGCGATCAGTGCTTTAAAAATGCACTGATTACTGTGTAAATGTCACTGGCAGTGAAGAGGTTAACCTGCAGGGGGCGCTCTAAGGGTTAACTGTGTTCCCTCAGTGTGTTCTAACTGTATGGGGGCTGGGCTGGCAGGGGGAGGGGAGTGATCACGGCTTCCATATACAGGGAACCTGTGATCACAGCCCTTCCCCCTTTGTCAGAACAGAGATCTGTGGTTACATACACCGACCTCCGTTCTTTCACTGCCGGGGGGCCATCGCGGGTACCCAGTGGCGATCGAGTCCACCCTACCCGCTCCCTGTGTCCCTTCTTTATTGTAAAATGCTGCGCAAACTGTTGGCGCTATATAAATCCTGTATAATAATAATAATATCACTGTGCACGTCGGAGTGAGAGCAATAATTCTAGCACAAGACCTCCTCCATAAGGGCACTTTCACTGGGGGCGGTAGCGGTAAAAAGCCGCTAGTTTTAAAGGTGGTTTACCGTTGTTATAGCGGTGCTTTGTCGCCACTAGCGGGGAGCTTTTATCCCCCCAGAGGGGGTTAACAAGGGGTTAAAAGTGCCCATGCTGCTGCGCTTCCGGAGCGCTGCCCATCCATTGCAATGGGCAGGGGTGGTTTGCGGACGCAGTATACAGCACTCCCAAACCGCCCCAAAGATGCGGCTTGCGGGTCTTTTTTTCCCGTCCTGCAAGCGCACCGCCCCGGTGTAAAAGCATTCGGACTTTCACATTGGGGTAGATTGAGGGGTGCTTTTTTAGCGCTAAAATCAGCGTGAAAGGGGTGTAACACTAAACTGATGACCTATAGGGGGCTTTTGAAGCATCGCCTAAAGAAAATATAGGGTACTGAAATTTGTCCCCATTTCACGGGCGCACACATTTAAGGTTTGGTATGTTGGGTATCTATTCACTCGGCTTTTATATTTTAACAAAAATGCGTGTGGTTTATTGCGTTTGTCTGCCCCCAAAATTCACTTTAGTGTGTTTTTTTTATTTTTTATTGAGACCTCTGCGGTAATATCAAGTGAGATAAAAAAATGGAACTACCGCTATTTTATTTTCTAGGGCAGGGGTGTCAAACTTGATTTCATCGTGGGCCGTATCAGCATTATGGTCGCCCTGAAAGGGCCGGTTGTATATCTAAGACTAGATGTTCAAAGCACCACCCCCCCTTACAACTGATGCCAAGAGCTCCCTCAGAAGTCAAGGGTCCCCCACCCTTCCTTACATCACAGTGGGGCAGAGCTGAGAATTAGAAAGTGCAGGGTCTGGAGGAGGACCAGAGGAGAGCTGGAGTCTTCTGAATGCTGAGACCAGGGGAGGTGAAGATGAGGGGGTGCTGCAGCTGCACAGAGAGACAGACTGCTGAGACAGGGGTGGTGGAGATGAGGGGAGTGCTGCAGCTGCAGGAGAGGTGTGAGGGCCACATGAAATGACCTGGAGGGCCGGATTCGGCCCCCGGGCCTTGTGTTTGACACCTGTGTTCTAGGGTCTCTGCTTTCAGGAAATATATCATGTTGGGGGTTTTATGTAATCTTCAGGCCTAAAATGATTTTAAAAAAATGCAATAATGGCTCTGCCACTGAAATAAGATGTAGAAAAATTCAATAGGCCTGGAGCTGGGCTTTACGTTTGAATTTATGCTAAATATTTTCAATGCAAATACAGCGCACTGCGTGTCTTCCGTCACTTCGGGGAAAAAAAGAAACAAGTGGCTTGGCCTGTATATTTCATTGGTTGAACTGGATGGACTTTTGTCTTTTTTCAACCTGACTAACTATGTAACTACAGCTGTGCTCATAAGTTTGCACACCCCGGCAGAATTGATGATTTCTTGGCCATTTTTCAGAGAATATGAATGGGAACACAAAAACTTTTCTCTCACTCATGGTTGGTGTTTGGCTGAAGCCATTTATTATCAATCAGCTGTGTTTACTCTTTTTATATCATAATGACAACAGAAACTCCCCAAATGACCCTGATCAAAAGTTTACATACCCCCGTCCTTAATACAGTGTATTGCCCCCTTTATCATCAATGACAGCTTGAAGTCTTTTGTGGGATTTGTGGGTGATGAGGCTTTTTACCTTCTCAGATGGTAAAGCTGCCCATTCCTCAGTTCCTGGAAATTCTTGGGCTGTCTTGCATGATCTGCATGTTTGAGATCTCCCCAGAGTGGCTCAATGATATTGAGGTCAGGAGACTAGGGTTGCCACATCATCCCTTTAATCCAGGACACATATGAATTACACAGCATGTTCTGAGGCTAATATAAAGCACATAAGGCACTGATGGGTTTAATTACCACCTTAATCAGCCACAGAACTTGTGTAATTCATGTGTGTCCTGGATTAAAGGGATGATGTGGCAACCCTACAGGAGACTGAGATGGCCACTCCAGAACCTTCACTTTATTCTGCTGTAGCCAATGACAGGTTGGCTTGGCCTTGTGTTTTGGATCATTGTCATGTTGGAAGGTCCAAGTACGTCCCATGCGCAGCTTCCTGGCTGATGAATGCAAATGTTCCTCCAGTATTTTTTGATAACTGCATTCATCTTGCCATCAGTTTTGACCAAATTTCCTGTGCCTTTGTAGCTCACACATCCCCAAAACATCAGCGATCCACCTCCTTGTTTCATAGGCCATGGTGGCTCCTCTCGAAATGTAGCGTTTATCGTTGTGGCCAAAAAGCTCAGTTTTGGTCTCATCACTCCAAATGACTTTGTGCCAGAAGGTTTGAGTCTTGTCTCTGTGCTGTTTGGGGTATTGTAAGTGGGATACTTTGTGGCATTTGCATAGTAATGGCTTTCTTCTGGCAACTCGACCATGCAGCCCATCGTTCTTCAAATGCCTCTTTGTTGTTCATCTTGAAACAGCCACACCCCATGTTTTCAGAGAGTCCTGTATTTCACCTGACGTTATTTGTGGGTTTTTCTTTGCATCCCAAACAATTTTCCTGGGAGTTGTGGCTGAAATTTTAGTTGCTCTACCTGGCCATGGTTTGGTTTCAACAAAACCCCTCATTTTCCACTTCCTGATTAGAGTTTGAACCCTGCTGATTGGCATTCTCAATTCCTTGGATATATTTTTATATCCCTTTCCAGTTTTATACAATTCAACTACCTTTTCCCGCAGATCCTTTGACAATTCTTTTGCTTTCCCTATAACTCAGAATCCAGAAACGTCAGTGCAGAACTGGATGAAAGATGCAAGGGTCTGGCAGGAGTCCAGAAACTCACTGACCTTTTATACACACACACTAATTACAAGCAAACAGATCACAGGTGAGGATGGTTACCTTTAATAGCCAGTAAAACCCCTTTGTGTCAACTTGTGTGCATGTTATCAGGCCAAAATCACCAGGGTATGTAAACTTTTGCTCAGGGTCATTTGGGTAGTTTCTGTTGTCATTATGATATAAAAAGAGTAAACACAGTTGATTGATAATAAATGGCTTCAGCCAAAACACCAACCATGAGTTAAAGAAAAGTTTTTGTGTTCTCATTCATATTCTCTGAAAAATGGCCAAGAAATCATAAATTCTGCCAGGGTATGTAAACTTATGAGCATGACTGTGTGTAAGAAAACATTGTCCTGCTGCCTGCACCTCTGTTCTTTGTTGTATTGCAGATCTAATGGTCCCTGAAGACCGATCGGAATTCTACACTTCTGTCGGATTCCTGGTTGCACTCTGTGGTGTCTCCCACCGCCCCCTACTCCAGGGATATGCAATTAGCGGACCTCCAGATGTTGCAGAACTACAAGTCCCATGAGGCATAGCAAGACTCTGACAGCCACAAGCATGACACCCAGAGGCAGAGGCATGATGGGATTTGTAGTTTTGCAACAGCTGGAGGTCCGCTAATTGCTTATCCCTGCCCTACACCATTACTGCCTCCTGTAGTTTTGTAGGGATTTGCGGGGAGGAATCTGCTATCCGGATGATTCTTTGGTGGTGAAGTGAGGTGGGTGGTGCAGGCAGAGGATACCGGTAAGCAATCACTTTTTTGTTTTCTCTTTCTAAAAGCCGGCTATACATTACAGGTTCTTCTTTCGTTCAGCCAGCTGGATGACTGAGCTGATTTCCCCATTCAAAGTGGATGTGGGAATCCTCCCTGCTGTATCTTTGTATTGTGATAGCGGGACTCCCCTGCCACCACAATGCACCGATCAGCGCCGCAGCCCATTGACTTCATGCACTGACTGAGCAGCAATTATACAGCAAAGCTGTTCATGAAGAGTTGACCAACAACTTCTCATGGATGGGAACCACCATCCATGGATCAAATCTCGGGCAGCTCCTGCAGACCCAGCCGAAGATTGATCCATGTATGGCCACCCATATAAGATCGTTATGGGTGGAACTCTGAATTATATTTGATGCTGGGACATCTTTAACCACTCTGCCCACCGTCGCTTTACGCTGGCTGTTTGGCGTTAGAGTTTTCATGAAAATTAGTGAAAAAATGTGAAAATTTTCATGAAAATTCACCAAAAATGTGAAAATTTTCATGAAAATTAGTGAAAAATGTGAACTTTTTCATGAAAATTGACCAAAAATGCAAATTTCCATGAAAATTCACCAAAAATGTGAAAAATTTCATGAAAATTCGTGAAAAATGTGAGTTTTCATGAAAATTGACCAAAAAATGTGAAAATTTTCATGAAAATTTGTGAAAAAAATGTGAAAATTTTCATGAAAATTGACCAAAAATGTGAGTTTTCATGAAAATTGACCAAAAAAAGTGAAAATTTACAAATTTTCATGAAAATTTGTGAAAAAATGAAACTTTTCATGAAAATTCACCAAAAATGTGAAAAATTTCATGAAAATTTGTGGAAAAATTAAAATTTTCATGAAAATTCATGAAGATTTGTGAAAAATGTGAAAGTTTTCATGAAAATTGACCAAAAAAAGTGAAAATTTTCATGAAAATTTGTAAAAAATATGAAAATTTTCATGAAGGTGCCACCTCCCCCCTCCCCAGTGGTCTCCACCGCTTACCAGAGCCGTCGGTAGCGGCGGAACCGATTGGATGTTACTTCTGCCCAATGGTCTTAAAGGGGAATTTTTTTTTTTTTTTTTCAAAAAACATTTTATTTTATTTTTTTATTGCATTTAAGTGTAAATGTGAGCTCTGAGGTCTTTTGTGACCCCCCAGATCTTAAGAGGTCCTGTCATGCTTTTTTTTTCTATTAAAAGGGATTCCTTGTAATCTGAATAAAAATGATCCAAAATATTTTTTTTTTAAAGGAACAGTGTAAAAAAAAAATAAGAAAAAAAAAAGGTTTTTAAAGTGCTCCGCCCCTCTGAGCTCGCACGCAGAAGCGAATGCATACGAAAGTCACGCCCGCATATGAAAACGGTGTATTAATATTATTATGCAGGATTTATATAGCGCCAACAGTTTGCGCAGCGCTTTACAATATGAGGGCAGACAGTACAATTACAATACAAATCAATACAGGAGGAATCGGAGGGCCCTGCTCCTGAGAGCTTACAATCTAGAAGTCAGTAGTAATAAACCCTCATTGTTTTTTTTAAGCACAAAAAATATCAATAAATAAATAAAACTTCCCTCAGTAAACCATTTTTTAAATTCTTACCCCAGCACTTGCAGTTTACAACTTTCAGTTCTGGCTCCTGCTCTTGAAGTGCTGCTTTCCTGAACTTCTGGTCTTCATCCTCAGGAAAGGCTTCCCTCCTCTCCACTGCCAGAATAGCATTGTCTTTTTTTTGTTAAAAAGTAGAGCGGCGCGATTAATCGTTCTAAAATCACCCCCCCCCTGCGATCTCCATCAGGCATTACCGCTATTTTCAGTGCAGTTAATGGAGTCCGACTTGCGGGGCGACTCAGCGGGACTTGACTGTAATAGAAGTCAATGGAAGTCGCTTGAAGTCTCCCCAGGAATCTTTTTCTAAGTCGGAGAGACTTGAGGGCCCAGTTCACACCACATGCAGTCCAGTGCGTTTTTTTTCTGCATCAAAAACGCATGGAAAGTAGGTTATATGGCTTTCAGTGGCTTAGTTCACACCCCACGCAGTCAGTTCCAGTGCGTTCCAGCTCCAGAAAAAAAAAGGTAGAACATGCTGCATTTTTTATGCACTGAACTGTACTGGAACACGGTAAAACGCATCAAAAACACACCGGAACGCACCAAAACGCACTTACATGCACCAAAACGCACTGGAACTCACATGTCATAAGAAAAAAAGGGGGAAAAAACGCACTGGACTGCATCAAAAACGCACCGGAAACGCGTCAAAATCGCGCATGCAGAAAAGCATCCCAAACGCATCCGGACTGCGTTTCTATGGTGTGAACTGGCCCTGAGTCTTTTCTATCTGGACAGCCTGCCAAGTGTGGGCAGAGAACCAAGTCCAGTATATAAAAGAAGTAAAAAGCTACAATGTTTCAAATGATCAAAAGGAATGAACTCCCTGTGTATTGAAGAGTTCAGTTTAACCATTTAAAGACTAAATCTTTTCTGACATTTGCTGCTTACAAATAAAAATCCAGTATTTTCTGCTAGAAAATGACTTGGAACCCCCAAACATTATATATATTTTTTTTAGCAGAGACCCTAGAGAATAAGATGGCGGTTGTTGCAATATTTTATGTCACGCGGTATTTGCGCAGCGGCCTTTCAAACGCAATTTTTTTGGAAAAATTACACTTTCAAAAAAAAAACTAAACAGTGCTGTTATCCCAATTTTTTTCTATATGTGAGATGTTACGCCACGAGAATCGTGATCTTTATTCTAAGCAAAAAAATTGTGATTCTCATTTTGGCCCAGAATTGTGCAGCTCTATTAAAAGGTGTGCATATCCCCCACGCCCCCCTCCCGCACACCATTCTGGGACCGAGATTTATCAGAATACAAGAGGATCTCAGCGGGACAACACTGGATCCTCTGGGTGGGTGACTATCAGGAATGTGCCACCCAGGCCGCCCGGTAAAAAGGGGGTGGGTTTGGGCGAAGATCCACTTTTACAGTGGACAGTGCAGTCTCCAGCCAGTCTATTAGGGAAGGGAGGAGGGGCAGGGGAGTGCCTTGCCATCCTAGGCTATGAGGCCATTAGCCTCTGCATGCAAAGGTGGCTCCATAGGATGCTGCAAGAGAAAGGAGCCACCCTGAAACAGGAAACCTGAGGCGGTGGACCTGGAAGATAGGCAAGGATTAAAAGATAAAGAAGCTGCATACTCAGTAAGGGCTCAAATCAGCTGCTGAAATTGAATAAATAAACTGAGGGTTTAATATCACTGTAAAGGTTTCATGGTCTAGTTGGTCTTACATTTATACTCTCAGCTTGAGGTCTTGAAAATCGCAAAGATAAGCTGTAGCTCTGCCCTCCGGTCATTACTATATATTTATATATATTTATATCCAGGGCTTTTTTTCAGCTGGAACTCAGTTCCACCACCTCTGGCTCAGGTCCTCTGCTCACCATTATCACTTGAAGTCCAACTTCTGTGTTTACCAGAGATAGCTTTTCTCCCACAGATCTGATCTCCTGAGCAGCTCCCATTGGTGCAGGATGGGAACAAGGGAGATGCAGGTGCCCGGGTGCATTGCGGATACCGACACCCCCACTAGATGACCTCCCTGCAAGTGAGAGAGAAGTCACCTACAGTGTGCCGGTAGGTACTAGTGCTGGCTGAGTGCTTCAGCTTACTACTAGAGTTGAGCGAACACCTGGATGTTCGGGTTCGGCGGGTCCGGCCAAACTTCACGAAAAAGTTCCGGTTCGGTACCGAACTTGACCCCGAACCCCATTGAAGTCAATGGGGACCCGAACTTTTGGGCACAAAAATGGCTGTAAAAAAGTCCTGGCAAGTGCTAGAGGGCTGCAAAAGGAAGTAAAATAGGGGTAAGAGTAGGAAAAGTGCCCTACAAAAAAATGGGGATAGGGAAAATAACTTAAAATAAAAAAAAAAAAAAATAAAAATGGGAAGGGGGGGTGGATGTGGAGGAGGAGCCTAGAGGTTGACTAGGCCGTGACCGTGGCAGTGTAGGTGGAAGTGGCGGTGGTGGAGGAGGAGGAGGAGGTAGCCAACACTTTTTGTTGTTTGTTTGGGTTTTTTTTCTAATTGGGGTAGCCCCCAAAATATTGAGGCATATTCAAAAAAACAAGTATAACAATGGCTGTGTGAGGCCGGTCTAAATGTCTATTCTGCCTTTAGAACTAGGAGATTATTTTAGAACAATAATCTGTCCCTTACAGCAACAGCAGGGACCTGACCCTATAGGAGTAAGCGATGATTTTAGAACAATAATCTGTCCCTCTAAGCAGTAGACTCTACCTAGTCCAGTCAGGTTGTTCTGTAATGCAGGATGAGATGTTATTATATCTGCAATCTGTCCCTCACAGCGCCGGCAGCATCCTCTCCCTACACTACCCAGAGAGCATGTGACATGCAGCACTACGTGACTCCAGCTTATAAAGAGGCTGGGTCACATGATGCACTGGCCAATCACAGCCATACCATTAGTAGGCATGGCTGTGATGGCTTCTAAGGGCAAACCAGTGAAACGCTTGTTGATTGGCTGCCCTGCAGCTATTCAACAGGCGGGATCAAATACCCAAACCCAGAACCCGAACTTTTTTTCACATGTCCGGGTCCGGGTCACGGACACCCCAAAGTTCGGTACAGACCCGAACTTTACAAGCTTTTAAGGGGGGGGGTATGAGTGAAGTGAAGGGGTAGTTGCATGCAGAGGTCAGAGCTGAAGAGGGGTGAGATGCAGAGGTGGGCAACTGTGGAAGAAGTCTGAACTCTGTATGCAGCGCACCCCTGAACTCTGCATGTAGTGCACCGCTAAAGTCAGTACTATGTACCAAGCGTGCCCAGGAACTCTGCACGTAGTGAACCCCTAAACTCAGTAATAATGTACCAAACGCCCCTCAGAACTCTGTACGTAGCGCACCCCTGGGTGGGTGGGGGCTCTGGTTAAGTTCCTGCACCTATTTTCTGCGAAAAAAAAATCCCTGTATATATCTAATCAGCTTCATGTAAATTTCATAGGTTACAAGCCTTGTGTCTGGTCTATAGTATAAAAATAGAGATTTCCAAAGAGGTGGCAATATTTGCTCATTACCACACCTGATCTGCACACAGTCATCCCTGGTCAGTGACTCATGACCTAGGGAAGGAAAGCTCCACCAGGGCTGGTACATTCAACAAGTCAGTGAAGGAAGTTCATATTTCAATTTGGATATCTTTGGTGTAAAATACCCTATAAATCTTTACATATATTCTTATGTTTGAGCTATTTCTAATATATATTGTATATGGGACTTTTAGGATCCCCCAAACATTCCAGGCCAGTCATAAAATCACTATGATTTGTATTAATTTACAACAGGGATCCATAGAAAGGACCCATTTATTGTTCTTCAGACAGTAAAAAATAAATAAATGGCCCATCATCAAGAATGGTGCTCCATTGTTGGTATCAGTGGGAATAATGGTGTCCTATTCTTGGTGCTAGTGGGAGTAATGGTGCCTCATCCATTGGGTCAGTGGGAGGAATGGTGCCCAATCCTTGGTGTCAGTGGGAGGGAAAAGTCCCTCATCCTTTGGGTCAGTGGAAGGAAAAGTTCCTCATCCTTTGGGTCAGTGGAAGGAAAAGTCCCTCATCCTTTGGGTCAGTGAAAGGAAAAGTCCCTCAACCTTTGGGTCAGTGGAAGGAAAAGTCCCTCATCCTTTGGGTCAGTGGAAGGAAATGTCCCTCATCCTTTGGGTCAGTGGAAGGAAATGTCCCTCATCCTTTGGGTCGGTGGAAGGAAAAGTCCCTCACCTTTGGGTCAGTGGAAGGAAATGTCCCTCATCCTTTGGGTCAGTGGAGAAATGTCCCTCATCCTTTGGGTCAGTGGAGGGAAAAGTCCCTCACCTTTGGGTCAATGGAAGGAAAAGTCCCTCATCCTTTGGGTCAGTGGAAGGAAATGTCCCTCATCCTATGGGTCAGTGGAAGGAAAAGTCCCTCATCCTTTGGGTCAGTCGAAGGAAATGTTCCTCATCCTTTGGGTCAGTAGAAAGAAAATGTCCCTCATCTTTTGGGTCAGTGGAAGGAAAACTCCCTCACCTTTGGGTCAGTGGAAGGAGAAGTCCCTCACCTTTCGGTCAGTGGAAGGAAAAGTCCCTCACCTTTAGGTCAGTGGAAGGAAAAGTCCCTCACCTTTGGGTCAGTGGAAGGAAATGTCCCTCATCCTTTGGGTCAGTAGAAGGAAAAGTCCCTCATCCTTTGGGTCAGTCGAAGGAAATGTCCCTCATCCTTTGGGTCAGTAGAAGGAAATGTCCCTCATCCTTTGGGTCAGTGGAAGGAAATGTCCCTTATCCTTTGGGTCAGTGGAAGGAAATGTCCCTTATCCTTTGGGTCAGTGGAAGGAAAAGTCCCTCACCTTTGGGTCAGTGGAAGGAAAAGTCCCTCATCCTTTGGGTCAGTCGAAGGAAATGTCCCTCATCCTTTGGGTCAGTAGAAGGAAATGTCCCTCATCCTTTGGGTCAGTGGAAGGAAATGTCCCTTATCCTTTGGGTCAGTGGATGGAAAAGTCCCTCACCTTTGGGTCAGTGGAAGGAAAAGTCCCTCATCCTTTGGGTCAGTGGAAGGAAAAGTCCCTCATCCTTTGGGTCAGTGGAAGGAATGGTGACCTGGTGTTATTAGGATTAGGTACTTCCTTCTGAAAGTCTCACACTGCTGCTCTACTGGTTGGATGACATCACAACTGAAATTACGCAGGTAGCAGGCAACAGATCACTCTGCCCAACAGGGCATAATATATATTGCCGGTATTTAGAATGCTTTGCATTCTGACACACACCAGCAATCTGTATACAGAGGGTCCTGCAGCAGTTTACAACAAGCTATAGGTCGTAGTTTGAAGGACACTTATATACAAGCTATACATTGAACAACATTCATAAAAAAAGCCCCACAATAGTCCAAGGCTTACACATCCTTGTTATTTCACAATCACCTCCACCAATCATGATATTCTAATTTTGTGACATAGATTTGGAATAGTTTAGGGCAATTATGCTCAACAGGGTTCCTCCTCCAGAGATTTCTTGCCCCACCATCTGATGGTGTCTGAATAATTCTGGGGACAACATCACTTGGCAGAGCCAAGGACATGATGCCAATCATCGTTTTAGCTATCTGTAACAGTGACATTCTTTCCACAGGGCATTTCCCCAATTGATTTTTTTTCAGGGGTTTCCTGAAAATTATTTTAAGGTTTCCTCTAAGGTGGCCATTCTCAACAAGAGTTCCTCCAGAAGTGGCTAGGGGTTCCTTGAGCTGGAGGCTAATGACCATGTCATTCCAGTGAATCACCACAGTGAAGGCAAGATGGGGGCTTACAAGGGAACAGTAACACTCACTGAAGAGAAGTAAAAAAGGCGTTTAAGTGTTTAATGGTCCCACAAGACCTCCAATCCACTCACTGCGGTTACGGCAAGACAGTATGTGCCACATGTGTTGAACATTGGGGCTCCATGTGCCAATATGGTTATGAAAAGAGAAGAGCACTCTCCATAGGGTAAATCGGTTAAAAGTGCACAGTGGCATGTGTTCCGGCTCCACCCCATACATTTCGTCAGACGTCCATCAGGGGTAAGGAACATGGAGCCCCAATGTCCAGCACATGTTACGATACATACTGCCTTGCCCTAACCGCAGTGAGTGGATCAAAGGTCTTGTGGAGCCATTAAACAAACGCATTTTGTTTTTTATTTCTCCTTAATGAGGGTCACTATTATCTGGTAGGCCCCCATCATGGGCGTCCACAGGGAGGGCCAAGCGGGGGGCAATTGACCCCCCTGGAATCGTGAAGGTGTTGCAGTGTCCGCCGCTGACTTTTTTCAGTCGGCTCTCTGTCCTGACACATCTGACGTCCCTCCCTCACCCCCGCCCAATCATCAGATGCGATTGCTTGGCAGCTTCTCTTCAGTGATTGGCTGTCTGTCTGTGTTGTCTAGATCTGGCCGGTGTGGCACCGGCTCCGCCCACTCCAGTGCAGTCAGTAGCCGAGCCGCCGAGTGACTCGCTGCCAGTGCCTAGGCCACTCATCATCCACATGACCACAAGAAATCCTGACCTGGAGTGGCACAGTTGCAAGCAACAGAAGAACCACAGGTAACAGCAGTTAGGACTCAGGAGAAGCATTTTGTTTTATATATATTGCTCGCTGGAAAGTTGGACAGCTATTGCTGGAAAGATCTGTGTGTAGATACATTTCTTCACTTTGTATTAGAAGTTACTCAGCAGGCCAGGCGTACCAACCATGCCCATGTAGATAGCCTAGAGAATGTGCATCTTTTTATATTGCAATGCGTTGTCATACATCTGTTTTGGCCATATTTTGACCTTGATGAATACAGCTACACATGAACAATCTTTGTGGTTTTAAAAAAGTCTGAATTGCTATTACAACCCATTCTCCAGGTTTCCTCCACAAGACTGAAAATGTTTCAGTATAACGAGGGTCGGCAACCCGTCGATCGCGATTCACCCATCCACCGCGAACAGGTTCCTGCTCCGCCAAACCCCCGCCTTTTATGTGCCAGTCCTTGTCTCCCCTCCCAGCCTCCTCCGCGGCTTCGCCACGCCATCTATGTCCCGGTCTCCCGCCTCCATCATCCATCAGTGAACAGTGGAGACCAGGAGGAAGCACAGCTCAGGGCGGGAGGAGGAGCTGGCCCTACAAACTTTATGTCAAACCGCTGGTGATTGGTTGTTAGCATACACGGTGGTCCTAAGCAACCAATCACCAGCATGCTAATATGAAAAGTCACTCTGCCAGCTCCCACCCTCTGTCCAGAACTGTGCTGCCTCCCGGTCTCCGCTGTGGAAATGGGTAGGACACTGCCATGGGAGGGCAGGGAGGGGGGTTACTGCTTTAGGGTAAAGGGAGGGCAGAAGCCACCACTGTGTGTGTGTGTGTGTGTGTGTGTGTGTGTGTGTGGGGGGGGGGGGGGGGT
>BLSH010015634.1:120994-135258 GCA_018402905.1 Glandirana rugosa
GGGACATCGTGAAAGAGTAGGGAGCTACTTACAAAGTGCTACAGGAAACATTCATCGAGGGATGAGAAAGTGCTACAGGGGAACATTCATCGAGGGATGAGAAAGTGCTACAGGAAACATTCATCGAGGGATGAGAAAGTGCTACAGGGGAACATTCATTGAGGGATGAGAAAGTACTACAGGGGAACATTCATTGAGGGATGAGAAAGTGCTACAGGGGAACATTCATTGAGGGATGAGAAAGTGCTACAGGGAACATTCATCGAGGGATGAGAAAGTGCTACAGGAAACATTCATCGAGGGATGAGAAAGTGCTACAGGAAACATTCATCGAGGGATGAGAAAGTACTACAGGGGAACATTCATTGAGGGATGAGAAAGTACTACAGGGGAACATTCATTGAGCGATGAGAAAGTGCTACAGAGAACATTCATCAAGAGGTAAGAAAGAACTATGGAGAATAGTCATCAGGAGACCAAAAATATTAATCAAGAGCTGAGAAAGTACTATGGGAAACCTTCATCAAGAGTTAAGAAAGTGCTACAGGGAACATTAATCAAGGAATAAAAAAGTGCTATAGAGAATATTCATCACAAGGTGAAAAAGTACTACAGGAAACATTTGAGAGTTCAATAGTGAACATTCATGAAGGGGTAAGCAAGTACTACAGGAAACATTCATCAAGGAGGGAGAAAGTACTATGGAGAATATTAAGAGAGTTGAAATAATACTAGGAAATATTCATGAAGGGGTAAATACTACAAGGAACATTGATGAAGGGGTGAGAATGTGCTACAGGAAGAATAAGATCGCCTGGCGCTATGGCTAATCGGGAGACAGGTCTGACAATTGGGTGGGATCGGGGCGCACTCTCTCTGTGCCCCGAGCCCACCCTTTTTTGAAGCCTATTAGGTGCTTCAAAAAAAAAAAAAAAAAAAAAAAAAAAAAAAAAAAAAAAAAAAAAAGACACCCCCTCCATAGGAATCCATGTGTCCGGCGTCCTGAAAGGGGCTGGGCACATGGATAGGAAGGCGTTCCCTGTGCACCCTTAGTGCACAGGCCCCGCCCCTCCATCAAAAAGGTGAGAACGTACTACAGGAAGAATTCATCAAGGGGAGAGAACGTACTACAGGGAACGTTTATCAAGGAGTGATAAAATACTACAGGAAGAATTCATCAAGGGGTGATAAAGTATTACAAGAAGCATTCATCAAGGGAAGAGAACGTACTATGGAGAATATTCATCTCTATGTGAAAAAGTACCACAGGAAACATTCATCAAAAGTTGAGAACGTACAATGGAGAACATTCATCAAGGGGAGAGAACGTACAATGGAGAACATTCAATGAGAGATGGAAAAGTACTACCGGAAACCTTCATCAAAAGCTGAGAACGTGCTATGGGGAACATTCATCAAGGAGGGAGAAAGTACTACAGAGGACATTCATCAAGGAGGGAGAAAGTACTACAGGGGACATTCATCAAGGAGGGAGAAAGTACTACAGGGGACATTCATCAAGGAGGGAGAAAGTACTATAGGGGACATTCATCAAGGAAGGAGAAAGTACTACAGGGGATATTCATCAAGGAGGGAGAAAGTACTGCAGGGGACATTCATCAAGGAGGGAGAAAGTACTACAGGGGACATTCATCAAGGAGGGAGAAAGTACTACAGGGGACATTCATCAAGGAAGGAGAAAGTACTACAGGGGAAATTCATCAAGGAGGGAGAAAGTACTACAGGGAACATTCAAGGAGTGAAAAAGCGCTATGGAGAATATTCAAAAGGTAAAAAAGTACTAGGAAATGTTAATGGAGGGGCGAGTACTGCGGGAAATATTTGTCTACAGGAAACATTCCAAGGATTAGAAGGTACTACGGGGAACATTCATCGAGAGGGGATAAAATACTACAGGGAATGGACAATGAAACAATCATTATGTGAGTTGGCAGTACAACTCCTATATCTATTCATTTACACAAATGTAGGCCCAGGCCAGTGTCTTGGATACACCAACTGTGTAAGGCATCTCCAGCCCCCCCCCCCCCCAAAAAATATGAAAAGTCAGCAGCTACAAATACTGTAGCTGGGGAGGAGGGGGTCACATGTCACCAGGGAGATCTGTCTGGAAGTAGGAGTGGGCACCTGTCAGATCCAGGTACCCGCTACCCCCTCCCCCCAAAAAGTGCCAAATGTAGCAGTACAAACAAGAGGAACTTCCTTTTTTGGGTGAAGCTCTGCTTTATCCACTCTTTACAGCATTGCTGTGCAGAAGGCAACATTGCTGTCTTTGTATAGGATGGGCTACAGCAGGGATATGCAATTAGCGGACCTCCAACTGTTGCAGAACTACAAGTCCCATGAGGCATAGCAAGATTCTGACAGCCACAAGCAGGACACCCAGAGGCAGAGGCATGATGGGACTTGTAGTTTTGCAAAATCTGAGAGGTCCACTAATTGCTTATCCCTGGGCTACAGCAACAGAAGACCATGCCACGTTCTCAGCTAAGAGCAGGAAAGTGAAGCTACAATGGGCATGGGATCACCCAACTGGCTGATTGGAAAAGCCTCATCTGCTCTGACTAATCTCACGTTCTGTCATTAAACACAGATGGTAGGGATCAAAAGTTGGTGTTGCAGCAGGAATCCATGGATCCATCCAGCCCTGGGTTTTATCTTCCTTCCACTTTTTGCTGCCTGCAGCAGAAACAGTTTTGAGAATCCAATGAATAATTCAAGTCAAAGCTAGCAGTCGTGTTTTTTGTGGTTGTGGAATAGGGTTAATCAAAGCTTACCATCAGAACTCAAACTGTGGCATAATATAATATGATCTGCAGAGAATCACGACGCACCATGATGAACACAAACAGCTATGTGGGCTCCGACTTATGAAGGCTGTAAAAGGGATAGGCAGGTGCTGGGCTGTGCCAAGAAAACATTTAATAATCCTACCCCCAATCACAATCCTACTGGGAGCAGCATCCGTCACCGGCCGAGCGAGGAGACCGCGCGCTCGTCGCCATGGCAACTGGACGGATAAAGCTTTGAGGGCAGAGAAAGCTGCAGGTTGATGTTTGGATACCTAATGAGCACAGTACATCAGAGAGCGGCGAGGAATCATTAGCCGCTCCGCGTAGCGGCTTTCGGCAAAGCTGCCTGATTGCGGTGACACTCCAACCCCACAAATACGTCACCCGCTTGAGGGCTTCTGATAAATAGCGTTAATATTTATTTCCTTAGATCCTAAAAAAAAATGTAAACACTGGTAAATGGTGAATGCATGGATATGCATCGGGAAATGACTTTTAGGGGGAGAAGAGGGACTCCGGAAAAATAAAGGCTGCACAGCAGAGAAGTGTTACCTGCAATCCTGTTGCTAATTGACCACAAATCCCAGCAGACCTTGGCAGCTGCTTGTAAGAAAATGTAGCTGTGGATCGTGCTTGTGCAATTCGCAGCCCACTGACTTTTTAAAGAAGTCGTGCCACTTCTTATTTTCTGAAATTGTCGACATCAGGTGTGCCAACTTTAAAGTGGTTGTCAACCTGTGAAAACCACTTTAACCTACAGCTAAGCCAAAAATAGGGCTCACCTGTAGGTGCCCTGCATATCTCCCAAACCTGCACGGTTCAGGAGATATGCAGCGTTTTGCATGTGCCAACGTCATGTCGGCCTCCGTGCCGTTTCTCCACTGAGACATGCGCGGGAGTGACGGCACGCGACTCCGGCCAGTCACAGCGCCGGAGTCGCGGCCCCGGAAGGAAGAGGGGCAGAAGATGGACGCGGCCTGGAGCAGGGACATCGCAGGCTTCGTTCCCAGGAAAGTGGCACATAATGGGCTACCATGCGATGCACACCGGCCCATTATGCTTCTACTTTATAGGGGTATATTGGGGAAGTAAACCCTATCTGGGTTTACTTCCTCTTTAAAGGGCATGTTGTGTATCTGTAAGACTATATAAATTTACCCGGGGCTTTTTGTCTGAAAGAATAGGTGCAGGATCTCAACCACGCCCTCCCTGATGAACCGCATCGAGCAGTGGGTGTGGCCAAATTGCACTAACAATGGGAGTATCTTAAAGGGGCAATAAATACCAGGAGTGCATTATGTGCGAAGTTCAGGGGTGCCCTATGTACAGAGTGTAGGGTTGAGGAGTGCACTACATATAGAGTGCAGAATTTAGGGGTGTGCTATGCAGAATGTACAGGGTTCAGCTCTCTTGGATGTCCCCATCTCACTTCCACCCCTCCTCGCCTATGACCTCACCATTCTCCCCCATCCCCAACCTCTGTACACATCACCCCCCCCAAAAAAAAGAAAAGAAAAAAGTTTCCCCGCATCTCACCTACCTGCCCTGGCTCTAGTACCCCCTGGCAGTGATCCGCCCATCTCTCTCAATTGCAGGAAGAACATTCGTTGGAATCTGTGCAACTGGGCATCACAGTGCAGCTTACCATGTGTTCGCCCATCCCACACTGCACCTGCCATCTGAATCTTCCTTTCACTGCCATGAGTGCAGGGCAGGCAGGGATCTGTGAGAGTTTCCACCACGTTTCAGCTGAAAACAAGCCCTAGGTGCGAGGGCCACATGAAATGACATTGAGGGCCACATTCGGCCCGCGGGCCTTTTGTTTGACACATGTGGTCTATATCCTTAGATGCCCATTTATAGGACGTCAACAGGATCTACAGATCTGCTTCCATGCGAGACCACCTGCTATTTTTTTTCTCCATTATACACCGGATTTGTATTTGATGCACTTGCGATTGATTCCCTTTAGGGTTAAGCTCGTTCCTTGAAGAGTAAGGTCATCTCCCTTCCATTTTTATTACTGGACATACTAGTGTGTACTTTGCACCATCTTTTTAACCACTTGCCTACCGGGCACTTTCACCCCATTCCTGCCCAGGCCAATTTTCAGCTGTCACACTTTAAATGACAATTGCGCGGTCATGCTACAATGTAACCATATGGAATTTTTAGCATTTTTTAGAGATAGAGCTTCTTTTGATGTATAAAACACCCCAATGTCTTAGTTCAGCTGCTGTTCCAAACCAGTTGGGTTGTGTATTCCCCCAGTGGAGTATTTCTTGTTTGCAAACAGCGCTTGCAATTTAAAACAATGAATTTTATAAACATGCAAATAATTATAATTATATTATATTATACACATACCTCCCAACTGTCCCTGATTTTGAGGGACTGTCCCCAATTTGGAGCAATGTCCCTCATTTGTCCCTCACTTGGATCTGATCTATATAAAATTAGGGGTCAAGTCCTAGGAAAAAAATCCAAGATTCCCCCCCACCAGCACTACCACCACATTGTGCATCAAGCCAAACCAGAAAAGTGCAGGAGCTCCGTTCCCATGCGTTCCCGTAGGACTTGAACCCTGTATAAAATGCACTTTTTATCCTTCAAAAAGTGTTCCCCAATGCTAAATCTTCCACCCAATTACTAAATTGCTGCATTTGTAAACTTCAAAAGCCAATATAAAGGAATAGTAGTGGTAAAAATTAAGCACTTGTGGGTTTAACTAATATTTTTTGTGTATAATTCTCCTTTAAGGGGGCGTGGCAGGGGGTGTGTCCTACGCCTACATACATTTGTTAATAGATGTCCCTCGCTCCCATCTCACAAAGTTGGGAGGTGAATTATACAGGATTTATATAGCGCCGACAGTTTGCGCAGCGCTTTACAATATTAGGGCAGACAGTACAATTACAATACAACTCAATACAGGAGGAATCAGAGGGCTCTGCTCGTTAGAGCTTACAATCTAGGAGGGAGGGTCAAGTGATACAAAAGGGCAATAACTGCGGGGGGTGAGCTGATGTAGAAAATAAAAGTGCAGTTGTTAGGTGGAGGCAGGATTGGCTTCCCTGAAGAGAAAAGTTTTCAGGGATCGCCTAAAAGTGGATAGATTTGGGGACAGTCTGACAGATTGGGGTAGGGAGTTCCAGAGGATGGGAGAGGCTCGGGAGAAGTCTTGGAGGCGAGTATGAGAGGAGGTGATGAGGGAGCTGGAGAGCAGAAGGTCTTGGGAGGAGCGAAGAGGACGGTTAGGTTGGTATTGTGAGACCAGGTTGGTGATGTAGCTGGGAGCAGAGTTGTGGACGGCTTTGTAGCCGATTGTTAGTATTTTGACATTAATTTGTTGGGCGAGTGGCAGCCAATGGAGGGATTGGCAGACGCTGATCGGTTTGTAAGGTGGATGAGTCTGGCAGCGGCATTCATGATGGACTGGAGGGGGGAGGAGTCTATTTAAAGGTAAGCAAATGAGGGAGTTGCAGTAGTCGAGACGAGAGATGACCAGGAAGGGAATCAGGAGCTTTGTGGTTTCATTGGTTAGGAAGGGACGTATTTTAGAGATGTTGCGGAGGTTGAGGCGGCAAGCCTTAGAAAGTGATTGGATGTGAGGCCAAAAGGAGAGTTCAGAGTCCAGGATGACACCAAGCACCCTGACATGTGGGGATGGGCGGATGGTTGTGCCATTGCTCTTGACAGAGAAGTCAGGGGAAGAGGCACGAGGGGAAGGAAATTACGAGCTCGGTTTTGGACAAGTTGAGTTTGAGGAAGTGGTGTGACCTCCAGGCAGATATATCTATTAGTAATAGTAGTAAGTAATCAATACTCCAATTTATATAATTTGATTCAACGTGCTCAGTCCCAGAAAATTGTGATGTGCAATTAGCAAGTCTTTAACATATGAGAAGGCACCTTGTGCTCTCCAACTGCCATATTCCACTTCAGTGTCGCCAGCGCACCACATATGTGATGTAGATCCCCACTCACCAGATGGAGTTGACCCTCTTGTTTTATAACAAAGAGTAGTCAAAGATTGCTTTGGTGGTCTCTCTTAGACTGGGGGTGTCCTCAGGTTGCTCTCCAGTGCCCTCTCTTCGCAATAACGTCACCAATAGCTCCAATGGCGGAGGGAGTTGAGAAGAAAAAAAAAAAAGAGAAGGGACGCTATAGGAGCTATTGGGGACATTATTGAGGGGAGAGGGCATTGGAGAGCAACCCGAGGAGACCCCTGGTCTAAGAGAGACCACCAAAGCGATCTTTGACTCTGTTATAAAACAAGAGGTTCAACGCCATCTGGTGAGTGGGGATCTACATCACATATGTGCTGCGCTGGCGACACTGAAGTGGAATATGGCAGTTGGAGAGCACAAGGCGCCTTCTCATATGTTAAAGACTTGCTAATTGCACATCACAATTTTCTGGGACTGAAAATGTTTAAAGTGGTAGTAAACTCTATCATTTTCAGCCAAGGAAGCTGCCATCTTGGCCTCTGTTTAATCGACAACTGCCATGATGCTGCACATGTGATCAGCTAAGACACCAGCCATTGGATGGTTTGACAGTTCGGTTTACAGCACAACCAATGGGAGTGTTACATTTCGGGCACGTGACGGAAATGTAACTGGTTTTTAAACTGTTAAATGGATGGGTTTACTACCGCTTTAATTTATATCACTTGAATATTAGGATTTGATTATTTGCACATTAAATTTATTGTTTTAAATTGCAAGCAATATTTGCACACAAAGAGCTTTCTTTTGGAGGCATTTAATCACCACTGGGTTTTATTTTTTTGGTAAACAAAACAAAAAAAGACGGGAAATTTTGAATAAAAAAAACAAAACAAAAAAAACGTAGCTTTGGTTAGACAATTTGGCAAATAAGTAATTTTTCTCCTTCACTGATGTGCGCTGATGATCAGTGTCCTGATTATCAGTATAAACAATGTGCTGACTTAGGCTCCTTTCACACTGAGGCGCTTTACAGATGCTCTTTAGCTAAATATAGCGCATGTAAAGCGCCTCAAAAATCCCCCCCAATGTGAATGCCGGGAGTGCTTTCACACTGGGGCGGTGCGCTTGCAGGACGTTACAAAAAGTCCTGCAAGCAGCATCTTTGGGGCGGTGTATCCTCCGCTCCTCTACCGCCCCTGCCATTGAAATGAGCGGCTGCACACCGCTTCGGTAGCGTGCCGGCACTTTTAACCCCTTGTGGGGGATTAAAAACACTGCGCTCACTGCTGAATAGCAGAGCCATATCGCCGCTAAAACTAGCAGGGTTTACCACAACTGCGGCTAAGCTGCAGTGTGAAAGTAGCCCAAGGATGGGCCCGGGCTTCTTTCGGAACCAAGCGTGCCCGAGCCCGCTAGGAAGTGAACCCTGCACTGCGCTAATCACAGGCAGTGAGACATTTCTCCAAAGCGCAGGCTGCAGCGATCGGGGAAATGTGTCCCTGCCTGTGATTAGTGCAGTGCAGGGTTCACTTCCTGGCGGGCTTGGGCACGTTTGGTTCTGAACAAGCCCGGGTCCATCCTTAGTGCTGACAGGCTTGGGGGGGGGGGGCTCTCCTTTCCTCCCACAGACAGCGTGTGAGGGAAGGAATGCTGATAACCGTCAAGTCGGTTTACATGCGATCAGCTGAGATTGGACACAGCTGATCACATGGTAAAGGGCTGCTGTAATTGGCCCTTTACCCCCATCCGTGATCAGGTGTAGGGGGAAGCCCCCCTCACCTTGTATTATTTGTGAGACGCTTGTCTTGGATAAGTGCTTGGAGGCAGAGAAAACACTGCCTGTTAAAGTAGCCTTGCTAGCTGCTTTGTGGGGGCGGTCGGGGAGGTCACCAGCACATACCCAACGCACACGTTAGAGATGGCTGTATGTGTAAGTAGTGGGTGCAGCAACCACTGGCTGGAACCAAAGACAGTCAAAGCGAGAGAATGTCACCGGCACACCATGGATCTCCAGAATGGGTCCAAAGCTTTATTCAGCAATCACATTATTACAGCAGAAACAACGTTTCGGAACCTCGCAGGACTCCTTTCTTCATCAGGCATGACTGGACACATGCCTGATAAAGGGGACTTGAGGCTCTGAAACTTTGTTTCTGCTGTAATAATGTGATTGCTGAATAAAGCTTTGGACATTCTGGAGATCCATGGTGTGCCGGTGACATTCTCTCTGTCTTTGGTTGCAGCCAGTGGTCGCTGCACCCACTACTTACACATACAGCCATCTCTAACGCGTGCGTTGGGTATTGTGCATCAGAATCTCTGGGGAGGGAAGAAGGGTGCCCTGCCCGACCTCATAGCTAGCCTTAGGCAGTACATAGGAAGATGAGACAAAGTACTACATGAATTTTGTCCCATGGG
This sequence comes from Glandirana rugosa, assembly GCA_018402905.1. Classification (NCBI taxonomy): domain Eukaryota; kingdom Metazoa; phylum Chordata; class Amphibia; order Anura; family Ranidae; genus Glandirana; species Glandirana rugosa. Next base: position 130,179 of record BLSH010015634.1, read on the forward strand.
GACACCACAATAATAAAAATAGACTTTATTATGAATCAGGCTTTACTTTAAAAAAAGGGAATCTGCCAGAAATTCAGGAAACTCAAGCAAAAGGATCAAGTAAAAAAAAAAAAAAAAAAACACAACAGGAAGTCTCATCGGTGAAAACAAATCTGTAGATCCATTAAATCTCCTGTAACTGGGCACCAAAGGGCACAAATCTATGATAGACGTTTCCTGCAATAGTTGAACTATTAGTCCCGCTCCTTCCGGGCTGTGAAGCCAATAGGGAGGTGAAGGGCGCCGGGCCTAAGCTGCACTCCAACAAGACAATTGAAGATTTGCATGCAGCTTTTGCTACTTTTATCTACTGGACGCTTTGACTTGTGGCTTTCCATCAAGGTAACCTTTGTATACGTTGATCACTATAGCAACTGTTGGCAACCAATCCTATCGGGGGGAGGGGTCTAAACGATACTTTGAACAAATAAAAGCTAAAAATATAGAAAAGGTTTTCTTTGTTTTGGGAGTGCATTGATTTTTAAGATGGCCAGCGTGGCGTAGACTTGCAAAGAGTAATAGGTTGGCTGGCATGGCTGACTTCCTCTAGAAAATGCTGTTGTTGACAATGCCAATCCAACGGCTTCAATACCTTCCTGACAAGAAACAAATAACGAGGTCTAAGCTGTTAACTTGGCTTTTTAGTAACCAAGTATTGGAGGCCATGCCTGCTGCACAGCCTGGCCAAACCTTGGTTGCCCAAGTGAAGACCCGAATCCAGCATTTGATCAACATTTTGGGGCCACGCCAATGAACAGCTCAGCCCATTTCTGCTGACGTTCCAGCTCCTTTATGCCATCGTCCACACACCCAGTTTATTTGGTTTTAGATGGAGTAGTGAAGGGCGTGTTGTTCGTTGTCTGTTTGGAAGATCTCCCTTCACTTCCTTCTCCAAAGGACACAACGGGAAGAGAGAGGAACCTCTACAAAGTAAGGGGGAACTTCTTCTTGACCGTTGTCACCAGACATCTGCTAACCACTGGAGAATTTGGGCTTTCCCATCACTTTCTATATTGGTGAAGATCACCAGGAACAATGGAAAGGATAGATTTCCGCAGAGTAGACAAAGACAGCAATACAAGATTGGAAAGGGTTCTACACTACTTAGCTACTCTATCCTTACAAAAAGCTTGGCAAGCTGCAATATATATCGCACGTTTTTGGTTTTGGGTTCAATGCCGCCCAACTTTGGGAAATTTGAAAATTCTTTCTTACAGTGGGGGCTGCGCCTGCACTGCAGAGGTTATCTGCTCACTTCTTCTAGGAGAGAGTAAAAGCACCGCAGACCGATGATAGACTGACTGTCCCTCTGCATTATCATGTCCAATGCAGGACTTTGAACCAAGAATAGGTCTTCAGGATGTCAGAACCTTGGACCGTAGGGGAGAAGACGCAATGGGGGACTAATCTAGCAGAGGGGGGAGTGAAGATTCGGGTAAGCAATTCTAATTTTCTATGCCCCCTAGATCTAAATGAGCAGTCAACCCTTGCGGTCCAGGTGCAGTCCTGCTGCAAGGGAGAGTTTTCAAGTTTCCTAGAGTTGGGCTTCAAAGACTTGCTCAACCCAAAACCGATTATCCCCATTGGGTGGAGAGGACCGGGTTCAATTTCCAAATGGACTTTATGGTTATCTTGGGTAAATATATCCTAGAGTTTGGACATAAAGCTACTTGCAGATGTTTCCTGTTTGATTGTCTCATATTCCTGCAGAGGGTACCAGTGGTGGCTGGTGCTCCATCGGTCGTGGGGTGCGTCAGACGGACCTGACCACGGAACCCCCCTCAAGGTTGCCAGCTCACTGACCGAGCTGAGGCGGTGTCCTCTCCCCTCAGACTCCGTGTCCCGGCTCCGATCTGGCCCATGTGTCTTCTTGGCCATACATCTCCTCCTCCTTCCTCCTCATAGGCCAATAGGATGGCCTCTCCTTTTGGCCACTCGGGAAATGGGTCTCACCCAATTCCTGATTGGCCAGGAAGAGAATCAGTGTGATAATAGCGAATCTTTATTCTCTGTTGTCACACACTAGGGTGGGCTCTGAGCACAGTGCCCAAGCCCACCCTTTTTTTGTAGCCTATTAGAGCCTCTAGCTCTAATCAAGTGCTTCAAAAAAAATACATCCCTCCCATTAGAATCCTTAGTCCGGCATCATGAATTTAAATCAGGGCTAGGCAACCCTTTGAGGAAAAAAAAAAAAACACACACACACCAATATAAGTTTATTGGGATTGGTTTTAACAAAAATATGTAACAGAATATTGACCCAATTTTATGAAGATATTGGATTACATTTTTTTTTTATGGGATTTATAGCAGAACGTAAAAAAAATGTTTTTAAGATTGCTGGCTTTTTTGGTTCATAGCGCGACAAAATATTAACCACAGAGGTGATCAAATGCCACCAGAAGAAAGCTCTATTTGTGTGTAGGGGGGGGGGGGGGGGGATTCCGAAAAAGTTTATTTGGGCACAGCGTCACATGACTGCGCAATTGTCAATTAAAGTAACGCAGGGCCGTACCACCGAAAACAGCCTGGTCATGAAAGGGGTGGGGGGGGGGGGGGTTGTTTTAAATCTGAAGGAGGTCAGGTGGTTGGGCATAGTGATCACATAATACCCCGGTCCACTCAGAGATACCAGATACCGAGCGCCGTGATCCGGTGGTCACGGGCCCCCAGGAGGAGCTCGAGTGCGCATGTGCTGAGCGGGGTGCCGAGCCTTTAGCAGTTGCCCGCTCGCAGTAAAAGTACTGTGGGTGGGTGGCAAGTGGTTAAGACTGCAATGACAGTGCCAGGGGCGGAGAGCAGGTCACCCTGCCAGGTTCCAGGGAAAAAAAAAAGACCAAACCGGATAGATAAAAAAAAAAAAATCAAACCCCACCACACTCATTTCGGGTGGCGCCGCCCTTCAGGATGTAACAGATGTGTTAATGCCAATTAGCACCTAATGCGATGCAGAATGCACAAGAGTGCGGAGACCGATCCGCGACAATTCTTCTCCTACACATGAAAAGCCGCCTACATGCATGCTGTCATCCACGCCGCATTCACAATCTGCTTTTTCTTCTTTACACAAAGATTTTTCCTCCACTGTCAGGGATATTTTTATCATCTCCACCTAAAGCAAGCTGTTGCAGATTAGTAAACAGCGAAGGCCTATGGCAGGGGTGCAGCAAGATGTCTGGCAGCGGGTCCTGAGGTCGGCGGGGCTCAGTTATACGGAATGGCACACAGCTTTACTCATAGGAAATGGATTCCATCAGATGCTCATCTAGCGCAAGTCGGAAAATAGTAGCAGTCATCTGGTTACTATAGACAACAGGACCGTGGTATTTTCTTTGCACCAAGTTTTATGAACGGTAACAGGAAGTTGTACAGGTCAGAAAAAGCTCATGGAAAATCACACTGTACATTGTGTCCTCCCCTGCGCTGAAATGCCTTACTCTGAGATTTCACTGCACACTGTAAGCATTGTACAGTGTGCATTAGAAATTGCAGCACATTGGATGGAGCCAATCTCATTTCCTGGCTGAAAGACATCCAGCATCATCTAGCTCAGTGGTCTCCAAACTGCGGCCCTTTGCTTGCTTTTATCGGGCCCTTGGGGTGGTATTTTATTCACTGACATTAATGAAGGGCACAAATCCGCCCAATGATATGAACGATGGGACACGGTTCCTACCAATGACAAATGATAGGGCACAGTTCCGCACATTGAAACCAACAATTGGGCTCAATGACACCAACATTGGGGCACAAGTCCTCCAAAATGACATCAACAATGGGGCCCAATGACACCAATGATGGGGAGCAGTTCCTCCCAATGACACCCAACAATGGGGCCCAATGACACCAATGATGGGGCACAGTTCCTCCAAATGACACCCAACAATGGGGCCCAATGACACCAATGATGGGGCACAGTTCCTCCCAATGATACCCAACAATGGGGCCCACTGACACCAATGATGGGGCACAGTTCCTACCAATGATACCCAACAATGAGGCCCAAAGACACCAATGATGGGGCGCAGTTCCTCCAAATGACACCCAACAATGGGGCCCAATGACACCAATAATGAGGTGGCATTGATGAGGTTGCAATGATGGGCACTGATGAGGCTTCACTGATGGGCACTGGTGAGGTGGTACTGATGAGGCTGCATTGATGGGCACTGATGAGGCTTCACCGATGGGCACAGATGAGGCTTCACCGATGGGCACTGATGAGGCTTCACCGATGGGCACTGATGAGGCTTCACCGATGGGCACTGATGAGGCTTCACCGATGGGCACTGATGAGGCTTCACCGATGGGATGACACTGATAGGTAGCGATGAGGTGGCACTGGCGAGGCTTCACTGATGGGCACCGATAAGGCTGCACTGATTGGCACTGATGAGACTGCCTGATAATCTGGGCACAGATTATCCTTCAGCACCATCTAATGGCCATAATGCAGCATTTTATTAATAGCCATAAATAAAAATAAAAGACGACCATTTATGCAGAAGAGAAAACAGTCTACACTTTTTATATTTATCTATTTAACACACCTTTTAGCGTAAAGATTGCTTTTATTACACTGCATGCTGTTCTGATGATCAGCTGAGATGAAAAGCGCAAAAGGTGGAATTTTTCCTTAGTTCTCCCAGTAAAGGTCGGATTGGCAGCGGCAAGCAAAGTCACAGGTAAGTAAAACAATGCATGCTGGGAATTCATAGAGACATCCAGAAAGCGGAGACCGCGCATGACAGCTGGACGCGCTCCCTGTCTGAGCCGGTTGTGTGAGGTGCCCATTCTTGTTAATCACCTTTCATGTCTTAACGGAAAGAGCGCTGTCTGCTTAATTGCGCGGCCTTAATTAAAATCTCCACAGCAGCTTTCACAAACGCAGTCATGTGGATCATAGACTTCCGCGCTGCAATCCCGGCTTCTTCACTTTTATATTTAATAATGGAGAAAGATCGGGGTGTTCTGCTAGATCATAGACTTAATGAGAGCATTGCAATGCCAAGCTGCGGCTTCTACAGCTAGCAAAACAAGA
>BLSH010015684.1:20108-64637 GCA_018402905.1 Glandirana rugosa
CAAAGTAGGCGTCTCTCGGTATAATCACAAGATTTTAGTAGAAGTTTCACACACCCTTTTCGGACAAAGTCGGCGTCTCTCGGTATAATCACAAGATTTTAAATCTTGTTATTATACCGAGATACGCCGACCTTCTTGTCATTTTCCCACACACTTTGAAGATGATTTTAGAACACTAATATGGCTCTATGCGGATGAAACAGGCTTTTCCCACACACTGTGAAGATGATTTTAGAACACTAATATGGCTCTCTGTGGCTGAAACAGGCGTTTCCCACACACTTTGAAGATGATTTTAGAACACTAATATGGCTCTTTGCGGATGAAACAGGCTTTTCCACACACTTTGAAGATGATTTTAGAAGAATAATCTTTCCCTTAAAGCAACAGCTGGAACCTTTCCCTGTACAACTTGATGATGATTTTAGAACACTAATCTTTCCCTTAAAGCAACAGCTGGAACCTTTCCCTGTACAACTTGATTATGATTTTAGAACACTAATCTTTCCCTTAAAGCAACAGCTGGAACCTTTCCCTGTACAACTTGATGATGATTTTAGAAGAATAATCTTTCCCTTAAAGCAACAGACTCTACCTAGTCCAGTCACATTGTCCTGTGCAGCAGGATGAGGTGTGCAATCTGTCCCTCAAAGCACCAGTAATAGTATTTCTCCCTAGTCCACAATCAGATCGTTCAGTAATGCAGGATGAGATGTTCTGCAATCTGTCCCTCACAGAGCCAGCAGCATCCTCTCCCTAAACTATCCTGAGCGCATATGACATGCAGCACGATGACTCCAGCCCCATATAGAGGCTGGGTCACATGGTGCACTGGCCAATCACAGCCATGCCATTAGTAGGCATGGCTGTGATGGCTTCTAGGGAAAACCAGTGAAACACGTGTTGATTAGCTGTCCTTGACAGCTTTTCAACACGTGTAATAAAATACCAGAACCCCGGACCCGAACCCCGACTTTTTTTTTAAAAGTTCGGGTTCGGGTCCCGGACACCCAAAAGTTCGGTACAGACCCGAACGTTAAAGTTCGGGTTCGCTCAATTCTAGACACGAGTGGTTTGCACGTTGTGCAATGAGAGCCTGAATTGAGGCATAAATGTTCTAAACCTGAGCACAACCTGCATGACCAGGCATCTACATGCAAAGCACGAGCTGCAGTGGAATAAGCACCTCAAAATCCAAGAAAGGTCTCGGCCTCCTCCTGCTTCCTCTTCTACTGCTGCCTCGGCCTCTTTATCCACCTCTACAGTGCCAGTGTCACCTGCCACCCAGCAAACAGACGATGTGACAGCAACTCCACCATGTCTGCCACCTTCCCCAAGCATTTCCACACGGTCCCATGGAAGCTTGCAGCTCTCCATCTCCCAAACACTGGAGAAAAAGAGGAAGTACCCCCTACCCACCCACGATTCCTGGCCCTGAATGCCAGCATTTCAAAATTCCTGGCCTTTGAAATGCTGTCATTCCGTTTGGTGGACACGGACAGTTTTAAAAACCTGATGGCGGTGGCTGTACCACAGTACGTGGTTCCCAGCCGCCACTACTTTTCCAGGTGAGCCATCCCTTCCCTGCACAAACAAGTCGGGGACAAGATCAAGTGTGCACTGCGCAGCGCCATCTGTGGCAAGGTCCACATAACCACTGATACGTGGACCAGTAAGCATGGGCAGGGACGATATATCTTGCTAACTGCACACTGGGCAAATGTAGTGGCGGGTGGGCCTGAGGCGGCTAGCCATTTGGCGCATGTCCTTCCACCACCGAGGATTGCAGGGCATTTCTCTTTGCCTCCTGTTGCCTCCTCCTCCTACTGCGCTTCCTCCTCCTCTACCACCTCCTCATCCGCTCAGCGTAACACCTTCACCACCAACTTCAGCACATGCAGGGGGAAACGACTGCAGGCTGTTTTAAAACTGATATGTTTGGGGGATAAACCCCTCACTATGCTGCAGCTGTGGATGGGCATTGAACAACAGACCGATGAGTGGTTGTTGCCACTGAGCCTCAAGCCCAGCCTTGTGGTGTGCGATAATGGTCGAAATCTCTTAGCAGCTCTGGGCCTAGCTGGTTTGATGCACATCCCTTGCCTGGCACATGTGCTGAATTTGGTGGTGCAGAAATTTCTAAAAAATTACTCGGATATGTCAGAGCTGCTGCAGAAAGTGCGGGCTGACTGTGCGCGCTTTCTGTGTTCTCACCCTGCTTCTGCTCGCCTGTCTGCGCTGCAGTGGAACTTCGGCCTTCCCACTCAGCGCCTCCTATGTGATGTATCCACAAGGTGGAACTCCACCTTGCACATGCTGGAGAGACTGTGCAAGCAGCAGCAGGCAATAGTGGAGTTTCAGCTTTAGCACGCACGGGTCAGTCGCTCTGTGGAACAGCACCACTTCACCACCGAGTGGGCCTCCATGAGAGACCAATGTACCATATTGTGGTGTTTCGAGTACTCCACCAACATGGCTAGTGCCGATGACGCTGTTCTCAGCGTTACTATCCCATTTCTATGTCTCCTTGAAAAAACACTTCGGGCGATGATGGAAGAGGATGTGGCACAGGAGGAGGAGGAGAAAGAGGGGTCATTTCCACGGTTATCAGGCCAGTCATTCCCAAGTGGTCGGAGGGTGGGTTCCTGCACCAGTATAGGCCAGGTAAAAAAATTTCAAGCCAGCGCACAGTTCTTGAGGATGAGGAGGACGAGGATGATGAGGAGGAGGAGGCACCGTGTTTACAGCAGGGTGGCATCCAACGCAGCTCATGGGCATCACTGGAGCGTGGCTGGGATGATACAGTAGACACAGATGATACACCTCCCACAGAGGACAGCTTGTTTTTGCCTCTGGGCAGCCTGGCACACATGAGCGACTACATGCTGCAGTGCCTGCTCAGTGACAGCCAAGTTGCCCACATTTTAACGTGTGCTGATTACTGATTGGCCACCCTGCTGGATCCCCATTACAAGGACAATGTGCCGTCCTTAATTCCCTCAAATGATCGGAAGATGCGCGACTACCAGCGCACGCTGGTAGACGCGCTGCTGAGGATATTCCCAAATGACACTGGGGGCTCAGTGGAAGCACAAGGCTAAGGCAGAGGAGGAGGAGGAAGAGGTCATCAATGCAGCTGTGGCACCGCCAGCACCTCAGAAGGCAGGGTTAGCATTGCCGAAATGTGGAAAAGCTTTGTCAGCAGCACGCCACAACAAACAGCACCACCAGCTGATAGGCAACGTCTTAGCAAGAGGCAGCATTTCAGCAACATGTGTGCATATGCCTATCTGCCCCATTCAACTTCTGGGTCTCCAAATTGGGCACATGGCCTGAACTTGCCCTTAATGCCTTGGAGGTGTTGGCCTGTCGTGCAGCCAGTGTATTGTCTGAACGTGTGTTGAGCACGGCAGGGGGCGTTATCACAGACAAGCGCAGCCACCTGTCCACAGCCAACGTGGACAAGCTAACATTTATTAAAATGAACCAGGCATGGATCCCACAAGACGTGTCTGTACCTTGTGCAGAATAGCCATTTAGACCGGCCTCAAAGAGCCATTGGTATACTTTTTTTTAATATGTCGCAATATTTTGGATTAGATAAAAAAAAAAAACAAACAAAAAACAGTGTTGGCAACCTCCTCCTCCTCCACCGCCACTTCCACCTACACCACCACGGTCACCGCCTCCTCAACCTCTAGGCTCCTACTCCACATCCACCTCCTCCTATTTTTTTTTATGTGATTTTAAGTTATTTCCCTATCCACATTTGTTTGCAGGGCACTTGTCCTACTCTTACCCCCATTTTGCTTCTTTTGCAGCCCTCTAGCCCTTTCCATGACTTTTTACAGCCATTTTTGTGCCCAAAAGTTCGGGTCCCCATTGACTTCAATGGGGTTCGGGGTCCGTGGTCAAGTACAGGTCAAGTTCGGTGCCGAATTCAAACTTTTTTGCAAAATTCGGCTGAACTCGCTGAACCTGAACATCCAGGTGTCCGCTCAACTCTATTCATTTTGCTTTTTTTTCTATTTTTACACTGGCCCTTTCATTTTTCTCTTATAATATTTATCGTTATCACAGGGAATTTAAATATCCTCTATGATAATAATAGGTAGTGGCGGGTATTTTTTTTTTTTAATTTGGGGTCTATTAGACTCTAGATCTCTCCTCAGTACTTAAAGCATCTGACCACACCAAGATCGGTATGATAAGATGCTTTCCCAATTTCCCAATGACGCTGTTTATATCCGGTGAAACCAAAGTCATGAAATGCTTGTAGCTTCCGGTTTCTTAGGCCATAGAGATGATTGGAGCCATTCTAGTCTTCGATCAGCTCTATGGTCAATTGGTGGAACCACCGGCTGCATTCTCGTGTTCCCCAGTGAGACAGGAGAGCCTGAGAAAACCATGGTAGACAGCGGGGGGGGGGGTGTTCCCTCCCACTACTTGTATAAGCAGTCTAGCGGCTAATTAGCTGCTAAGATTGCTTTTGCATGAAAGCTGATCGGCGGCTGAAAAGAACGATACCAGAATGGTACCTATACCTGCAGTCTTCCTTCCAGTATAACCACTCAAAGTCCAGCAACATACTAGTACATTGCTAGTCCTTGTTGGGCAAATGTTGTAATGTTGTTTTTTTTCATGCACCTGTGGGTGAAATGAAAAAAAAAGATTCAGTCAATTGGTGGGTATGCCCACCATTAGAAAACCGCCCTGCATCCACCCACTTCTAATGATGGGCACAGCACCATTCTAATAATATATGCAGGAGCATAGGCGCAATCTCCCCTATGTCCACCCCCTTCCCCTATGCTCCGGCATATATGCTTTTTTTAACTGTGGTGGTGAAATCACCTCCTACAGTGCTGGAGTCGCTGATTTACGTATCGTGGGAGCAAACATTGTTGCTGTCAAGATAAATAAATCAGCTGAATGGCGTAACTGAAAATCAAGAAATGATTAATAAAAGACAGTAAACAGTAACGTATAAAAAAATGACATACCTGCACAGAAAACATTATAAGACACAGTAACAATAAAACATTACAGGTAAGCAGTAACGTATAAAAAAATTACATACCTGCAGAGAATACTTGATAAAAAAAATTAACAATAGAGAGATAATAGAGAGAAAACAATGGAGAGAGAACAACAAGAAACCAACAACTGTTTTTGACTTTTTTCTTTTCTTTTTTTTTGTTTTTTTTATAACTTTTTTTTGTTGTTTTAATTTTTTTTATATATTAATTTTTTTTGGTACGCTTTTTTTGTAACAGTGACAGTAAAGTTTCCAGGTTTGAGTCTCTCAAAATGCAGTAGCATATTTGGAGACCCTATGAAAGTGTGCCCTATACCTGTGTAGTGATGTACCCTACGCTAATACTCAACTAGTGTGTAGCGTTGGAAACAGTCACCGATGCAAAGACCAGGCTGGTCAGTACAGGAGGGACAATGATAATGGGTGTCACGACTGTATCCGCGCCATCTGCAGACACGACATCTTCTTTGGGGTCCTCTTTGGGTAGGGGCACCAGAGACGTCCGGCTCACTGCATTTGAATTGGGAAGTTGGGGTGCAGCACCATCTGAAAACAGAAAGGCTGTGACGATCTCTTACTGGAATTTAAGGACGGATCCAGTCCGTCCTGACGCTTTGTATAGCACATAAGCGTTCAGAAGAGCCAATTGGAATAAATATACAGACACTTTTTAGTACCAGCGTCTGGCCTTATGGGCAATTAAGTACAGCGCCAATAACTGGTTATTGAGGTCCACTCCTCCCATATTAAGGTTGTAGTCGTGGACACAGAGGGGCTTCTCCAAAGCACCAGTCGCCGTAGAAATTTGGCATACCTGCGTGAAGGGAGGATAGAACAAAAACATTCCAGTTGTCCCTCCACTTCACCACGAGCAAATTATTACACCTCAAGCAGGCTCTCTCCACCTATCTAAAATCGGATTCTAGCAGCCATTGGGGAAAGCCCCGGTGATTAGATCACATGGTGCCACATGCGCCAATTCAACAAATAAAAAGGTGACTAAAAAGTGGCACGCTTGTGTAATAATTGTCCACGTACAAATGGTACCCCTTTCCGAATAAGGGTGACACCAAGTTCCAAACAATCTTGCCAGCACTCCCTATGTATTCCGGGCAGTTGGGGGCTTCATGTGACTATCTTTACCCTCGTAAACCGTAAAACTGTATGTATAGCCGTGGCCCTGTCACAGAGCGTATACATTTTGACCCTATATCTGGCACTCTTGCTGGGGAGAAGCTGTTTGAAAGCAAGACGGTTAGAAAATTTAATCAGGGACTCGTCTATGCAGACAACTTGATCGGGAATCAGTTCTTTGTCATTAAAATGCATGAATTGCAAGATCTGCTCATATTGCGTCCTGGCCATGGAAGCAGAGAACATGAGCATATGATGAATTGGGTCAGTGGACCAATATGACCGCAACTCAGATTTCAGATAACTATGCCCATAAGGAGGGATAGGCCCAGAAAGGTCTTAAATTCTGGAACCATGGGGGCGCATGCGTGGAGCTCAGCCGAATCGGTCATGCTGAGCTGAAGCTCCGGCACTCGGGGGACAATGGGCCGAGCATCACAGCAGCCTGCACGCCAACACCACCAGACCCTCAACGGTGAGACTCCCGAGGAACGAGGGAAACCAAATTCAGGTTGGTTATGTCACACGGAGGGGGGAAAACGGCCAACAAATCAACCCCCATACTCGAGGCCTTGTCCCGCCGCGCAGCCAAGATGGCGGCCGCTCACAGCACACACGCTGCCACGAGCAGCGGCACCCAAGCAAGTAATCCACAAGCCTGCAAACAACTCCAGGCACTCCCTGGCCTCCCTGAAGACCTAGAAGCTGACATTACTGGGGACACTGAACAGGGCACTTCTCATTTATCTCCCACCATAATGCTGCAGTTCGAATCTATGCTAAACAAAGCTTTGAAACAGACGTCAGAACATATCACAAGCAGCCTTACTAAGGAGATCAGAGACTTGGGATCACACACTGCAGCTTTAGAAGACAGGGTGGATGACATAGAAGGTGGTGCACAAGAACATCTTGCTGCAATTGAAAATCTGAAGGAAGAAAATCTCACATTATTGTCCAGATTAGAGGAATATGAGAACAGAGCCAGAAGATCCAATCTTAGGATAAGGGGCATACCAGAGGTTATCATAGATCTGCAATCTACTATAACAGCACTTTTCCAAGAACTAATGCCTGCCCTACCAATTGAACGCCTTGAAATGGATAGGGTGCATAGAGCTCTTGTGCCTAAGAAACAGGATGGACCCCCACGCGATATCATCGCTAAGTTTCATTTCTACCGAACGAAGGAGAAACTTTTAAATGCAGCCAGAGCAAAAGGAGATTTAACATTCCAAGGCTACAAGTACCAGATCTTCTCAGATCTATCTCCCCTGACAATCGCTAAGAGGAGAGAAATGAAGCCTCTGCTCCTTGAGCTACAACAACGACAAATAGTATACCAGTGGGGTTTCCCTTTCTCTGTGAGATTTACATATCAAAACACCAAACACAGATGCAGATCTCTATAAGAGCTCCAACTAACCTTACAGGAACTTCATATTCTGGACTCTCCTGCACCAACAGGAGCCTCTCGCTGCAAAGCATCCACGTTCTCACCAATCAAAGCGTCCCTGTCGCCAAACAAACACGGGAATTCTCATGCACACAAGAAAAGTCATCCGAACCCGACACAATCTGACCAGGAAGACTCCATGGACTGAGTCCAGGCTCAAGACTTTCAGGCCTTACCCTGCACTCACACGCAACTTTCATGTTGAGCTGGCATTGCTGGCATTTACCAATTTGGGGGTAGAGGGGCTTCTCCCCCCCCCTGTTCCAGTTCTCATCAGATAATTTTCCCTCTTGCTAAAGGTTCTTAATTGGACAAGTATAACAATGTTATCTTATCCCCAGGTAAATATATACCCTTTCCCTCTAGGTACCCCATTCTGGCTCATCACTCGTGGGCTGGAATGGGATACACAAACCTGTGCCTAGGCCTCGGCCTATCCTACCTCAGGGTTAAATATGCCTTGACACAGACATTGGCGAAATGTATTCGGAATACTCTGATCCTGGCTTGAATGCTAGGAAAATATTGTATATATAAGGGGTAGGTAGCTATGCACCGTATTTCTATGCACATTTTATGCAAGTTATATATATACCCCGTGTGAAAATGTTTTCTATTTCCTTTTTCTCTTTTTTTTTCTCTTTTTATGTTATAACAATTACTAGTTCTGGTCTTGGTATTGCTAGCCTTCCACTAAAATACCAGTCTGACCCGATTGCATCTGCGGCTGTTTATAGTTATTGTTATAGATTGACTGTTTTTACAGAGCCCAGTACCCGGGTTTCTTTGTTGTGCGCCCCTCTCGCTCTTCGCACTTGCCCGCACCTAATATGTGGGCTTTTGCGAACAGCGACCTCAGCTCGGTCACGTGGGTGCTTAACCCTTGCCGAGCACATAGTTTGGTGTGTCTCGCAATTTTTTATCTACTGTCTGATGTTAATCTTCTCTTTGCTTTTACCCCCTCTTTCTAGCCTCTGGCTGTTCTTGTCTATTCTCTCTCTTGTCCGCTGGTAGTGACCTACTAGACCGACTCATGAATCCACCAGGTAAGCAACCATTGAGAAAATGTACATTATGGCCCCCATAAATGTGACTACTTTGAATGCCCAGGGCTTAAATGTGCCCCAGAAGCGCTCTAAAGCCTTTAAATTCCTTCACTCCCTGAAATCACATATAGTTTGCATCCAAGAAACACACTTCACTGCACGCCATATGCCGAAATTTTTCAGCCCCCATTACCCGCAAGTCTTTAATGCCCCGGCAAGGACAAAACACAGAGGTACACTCATAGCATTTCATAAATCTATCCATTTCACCCTCACCAAAAGTATATGCGACCCTGAAGGTCGTTACCTGATTCTTATTGGATATCTTATGGATGCGGAACTAACCATTGTTTCCTATTACGCTCCCAATAAAAATCCGGGCTCATTCCTAACCCACTTGATTCGAATGGTCTCTTCAATTAAAAGGGGGTCTCTCATCATGTGCGGGGACTCAAACATGACTCTGAATCCACTAATTGATAAATCCCCATACGACCGAACAACACATAAATCCAAAGAGAGTATACCACAAATTCTCCTCAAGAATAATTTAGTAGACTCTTGGAGGGAAGTCCATCCAATATTGAAGAAATATACTCATTACTCCCATCCACATAAAGTTTTTACTCGCATTGATCATATATTTGTACATACGAACCTCATTCCTGAACTCCTTCACTCCAAAATTATCCCAATCCCCTGGTCTGATCACTGTGCAGTGCATACCACTCTAGCCTCAACCATTCCTACAGCATAGGACCGATCCTGGTCTCTCCTGAAACACCCATCATACAAATTAGACCTGGAATTAGCTCTTAAGGAATATTTCTCTCTGAACACAACACCAGACATCAGCCCACTCACTTGCTGGGAAGCACATAAACCAGTTGTAAGAGGGTCCTTTCAGAGACAAGTAGCCTTACTGAACCGTGAGCGTCTCCAGCTTGAACAAAAACTCACTAGGGAATTTGAGGTCTGTTTTAACAACTTCACTCAATGTCCCTCACTCCATAATAAAAATGCCCTCGACCATGCGAGGTTGGCTTACGACCTTTTTTTAACAGACAATGCGGATAAATCGATAAGGCGGTCTAAACACAATTTTATCATGAAAGCCAACAAACCCGATACACTTCTTGCAGGTATGTTAAAGAATATCAATAAGCCGAACAAACCTATTCGATTGAAGATAGCTAGAGACAACCTGACCAGTAACCCAATAAAAATTGTCAAGGAATTTAAAAATCTCCTAGCTAGATTGTATAGCTCCGAGGATGACTTCAATACCCTGCAGGCCGACAATATATTCTCACAGATACAGCTTCCGAACTTATCAGATTCGGAAAGAACCAGCCTAGATCTCGATATAACAGTAGAAGAAATAAATTTAGCAATTAAAGGGCTTAAGCCCAACAAAAGTCCAGGACCAGACGGGTTTTCGGCTGGTTATTACCGTACCTTCTCTGAGATTCTCTCCCCACATTTAGCGGCGGCATTTAACAGTGTACTAAAAGGCCACTCTTTTAGACGAGAATCGACTGCAGCTACTATATGTATGCTTCCCAAACCACACTTGGATGATACCATTAGCGATAACTACCGTCCGATTTCCTTATTAAATCTTGACATTAAACTCCTCACTAAGATATTAGCTACACGGTTGCAGAAACGTATTGGTAGGCTCATACATAAAGATCAGACCGCATTTATTCCCTATCGTCAAGCAAGCTACAATGTCCGGCGAGCGGTTCTTCTGGCCCATAGTGCTAAATCAAGGCAGATCCCTGCCTGTTTCCTCTCAATAGACATAAAGAAAGCCTTTGACTCGGTATCATGGCAGTATATGCAGTATGTATTGAGCAAGTGGGGCTTTGGTCCACACTTCCTAAAATGGGTCATGGCAATCTATAATAACCCTAGTGCTTGTGTGAAATATGCGGGTTTTAAGTCCGATAGTTTTGATATCAGGAGAGGAACCAGGCAGGGCTGCCCGCTCTCCCCTTTGTTATTTGCTCTAATGATTGAGCCACTGGCAATATCAATTAGGAATTCACCAGAGGTAACAGGCATCGAACTTGGCGGTTACCAACACAAACTCTGCCTCTTTGCAGATGACATCCTCATATTTTTGTCATCTCCTATGGTATCAGGCCCAAATCTCCTTCCAATCCTTAATAAATTTGCCTCTATCTCAGGTCTACAAATGAATTCCAAAAAATCATTAGCCCTCAACATCTCCCTCTCTGCAGATGAAGTTAAGTCCCTACGGAACTCTCTCCCCTTTTCATGGACACCCTCCTCGTTACATTACCTCAGCATACACCTAACGGCAGACTATACAAAACTTTTTTCACACAACTACCCTAAGCTATTAAAGCAGGTAACAAACCTTCTGACACAATGGACTTCCTTGCCCATTTCTTGGCTAGGACGCATAAACGTAGTCAAAATGGCGGTCCTTAAGAAATTCTTATATCTATTTCGAGTTCTCCCAGTGCCGGTCCCGGCTTATTTCCTCAGGCTCATTCAAAAACATATAATGAATTTCATTTGGGGTTCTGTTAAACCCCGAGTGAACAGAAAGATCCTATTCCTACCTAAACTTAGCGGGGGGCTAGGGGTACCACACTTTGCCAAGTATTATAAGGCAGCTCAAGTGGCTAGCCTAACCAAATATCACGCGACTCGTGAGATACCCATGTGGGAATCCATAGAGTCAGTGGAAGTAGACCCTCTGTCACTATCTAATCTCCTCTGGCTTCGACCCCCGGATCGCAGATCAATAGACAATCCAATGATCAAACATTACCTCTCCATATGGGATTCACTTAAAACAAAATTTCAACTACAATCACGACACAACCCTATGCTATCATTTATGAAAAACCCGGCCTTTCTACCAGCATGGGACTCACCTGCTAGATTTAAACACTGGGCGTCCCGGGGACTACTTAGGCTCTATCAGCTGTCTTTAAATACACTTTAAATATACTTTGTAAAAAAGATCCTCATGCTAGAGGCCAAATTTCCCAAATCTACGCGCAACTTATTTGCACCCAGGATACCCAAGTACCAAACTATGCGCAGGCATGGGAGGCGGACTTTGAATGTCACCTCACTACTGCTGATTGGTCGGCGAGCTGGTCCGCTACCAGGTATGCTTCTTACAGCCTACATGCTATTGAAACAAACTATAAAGTTTTATTAAGATGGTATCTAGCACCAGCGCGCAGCGCAAAATACATTCCTTCCTACCCGACAACTTGTTTTAGAGGCTGTTCGGAACCAGGAACGCACTTGCACATATGGTGGTCATGTCCAATAGCACAAAAGCTTTGGGGAGATATTTTCTCCATGGCCTCGCGCATGTTTAACACACAGCTCATAGTGGAGCCGACCACTGTGCTTCTAAATCGCAAGCCGGAGGCATTAAGTAACAAACAATTTAAACTATTCCTTCACCTTTTGTCAGCTGCCAAGCAAACTATTGCTAAAGCTCGGAAAACCCCGAACTTACACATTCTAGAAGCCAAAAACAGGATGACAAACTATATGATTCATGCGAAAATTGACGCTCGAGATAAGGATGCAGACCATAAGTTTGACCGTATATGGCAGCCCTGGATCAATACATGCCTCCCCTCCGGTTTTGACCTTAATGTCCTTCTACCATGGTAGGGCCATATACTTCAGTGGACTGGGCCCGTGGGTGGTCTGGGGGTCTCTCCAGCGGACTATATCTCTCCTCCTCCTCTCTTCCCCTCCATTTCTACTCTTTCTTCCTCCTATTTCCTTACCTTATCTTTTATAGTTCTGAGATTATTGTCTATTTAATTGATGCATTTTGTTTTTTCATACTAATCCATTACTATCCAGTCTTTTAAAGCTACAAGGAGACCGATACTGGCTAAAGTAGCATCCAACTGATGCCTAATTCCAGTAGGTTTCTATTACTGTCGAGCCCGCCTGATAGAGGGCCTCGATTGGCAACGTTATGACTGCATTGCTACAACCCCAGCGCAGACAGGTTCCCATTAGGGGCACTGGGGGTCACATAGAGCCGACCTATTCCCAATTCATGTCGATTTTTCACCGACTATCAAATACTGGTCATAGGCGTCAAAAGCTCTTTTCAGTAGACGTAACTATGGTTTTGACTATGTTTTGCCTCTGCATGTATTCTAAACTGTTCATGTATTGTACACTGCGATTTGATGGTCTAACGATATCAGTCAATGTATGTACATTTAATTATAAAACCAATAAAACATTTCAACCCAAAAAACAAAAACAAAAAAACAAACAAAAAAAAAATTCTGGAACCATAATAGGTTTCCAGTCTCTGACAAGTGACAATTGGGGATTAGTGGCGATGAATCTATAAAGATCCTACGTGAAAAACAGCGAATAAAAATCAAGTGATGTAAAATTAACTATTTCCATCTGAATTCCGGGTTGGGATGTACTAGGCCATTGGTGCTTGCCAGTTCACCAGAAGGATGAGCAGCGCTAGTACTGGCTCTCTGCTCCATACGAGAGCCCTGCAGTTCTTGCACCTCAACAACAGTAGAAAGGGATCGGGTATGCCTGATCTTAGCGGGGACCACAACTCCATCGTCAGAGCTATCTGACAGGGTCAGATGCTGTCTACAGGTTCGTATCCTGAGCCTGAATCTGACAGTGGAGCTTCCCCATCACTCTCAACTGTCATGCTCAGCAACGTGTAGGCCTCTTCACTAGTGTACCCTGGATTTGACATGTTGGCCTCTAAATTTATCGGTACACTAGTGTGACTCAGAGGCAAAAGAGGGCACCTGGTTGTCAGAGCCCGCTTCAATCGCTACCAAAAATTAACTGTTATTGTTCACATGGATCAGGTCTAACTCTGCAAACACTGCAGTTGCATGTGCTGTGTTTTGTAAGTGTCAGTGATCTGGTGCTAGCAGGTATCTGGGCTGATCCCACTAACGCCATATTTTTTAGAACACTAATCTACTGGGGGCGCTAATATAGATCTGATCAGATATTGATCTGTTCAGATACTATGCTAGTAATGGACCTAGCTAGTGTGTGTGTGTATGTGTGTGTTTGCGTGTGTGTGCGTGTTATGGCCCATACACATGGTGCAACTGTTGTACAACAACGGTTGTACAACAGCTTGTTGTATGATTATCCGACCATTAGTAAGCGCAATTGCAACAGCCGACGTTCAACAGTCATACAACAGAAGTTGGCTGATCAAACTAGAAAACTTTTGTTAGCCAACAAATCTTTGTACAAGTACAACTGTTGACTCATGTGTACAGAAGTTGGCCTAACAAAGGTTGAAAGTGCAAAAACGCATGCTCGGAATCCAGGAAATGCTCAGTCGTGTAAACCTGTGTTCCTAATTCACAAATCACATTCACCTGAACTTCCTCGTTATACGCTCATAACACGTAACCATGTTCGGCTTTGTGGACTGATTACTTGACTCATGTCAGTACGCTAGACACAACCGCCAACAGCCGATCATTGAACATGCGGTCGCAAAACAGTTGCACCGTGTATATGAGGCATTAGAGTACCTGCACTAATCTGACTCTGCCAGGGATTGATGCTGACCCTAACTTACAATAAAACTTAGCTAAGGTCACCTGCCGGGCGATCAGGGGGTTAAAACCTTTATAAGGTACAGTATATACGGTGGGTACCCTGACGAAAAAAAAACACACTATCTTACAAGCATCACCTGTGACATTAACACAGTGATCACAGGTGACAGGGGGCAATCAAGGGGGGGGTAAGGGGGGCACCTATACTTACCTGGGCCTAATACTACCTACCACTACCTACCCTAACACTGATTAGTGTCACAAGTACAGTGATCAGTGAAAAATCTGATCATTGCACTAATTGACACAGTGACAGGAGGGCAGGGGTTAACTGGGGGGGCGATCAGGGAGCGATCAGGGGGTGGAAAGTGTGCCTATGTGTACTGTGTCAGTGTACTGTTGTGCAACTCACAGTTAGATGTCTCCTCCATGCTCACTGGAAGGACAACAGGAGGGGAGGTGATATCACTTCCTCTGCCTGTGTTTACATTACACAGGCAGAGGAGGCTCTGCCATTCGCCAGGACCAGTCACCAAGTCCAGACCAAAAATCATTGGTCCGGGCTTGGTGATTGACCGGTCCTGAAGCAAATCCGATCACTGCGTGCGTGGCAGGGGCACGCGTGTGCGCCCCATACCTGCGGGCGTGAGCACCGTCTATATACAACGATTCGCACAGGGCTGCTGCAGTGCAGCAGTAAATGTACGTTAGCCGGTCCGGAAGTGGTTAAGGATGCACATTAGTGCTGAATGGTGAGGAGTGATAAATGTGGGTGGAACTCCGCTTTAAGTGTGGTGGTTTCCTTTATTTTCACCTGTTAATTCAGCCACTAACGCTTTTATTTTTCAATTATTACAAACCAAGCTGTCCAGCAAAAGTGGTAGTTAGAAGGTTGAGGCAAACCATTTAACATTGACAGGGATGCTTACAATGGTCAGCTTTTATTCACTTGTGCAAAACCTTTATAAAAAAAAGGGAGGGGGTCGTGGCCTGGCATCGGAGCAGCATGGACGCCTAATCCCGGAGCTCCTGTGCACAGAGGACCCAAAAGAGCTTTCCTTGAGCCATCCACAGCAGCGATCATGGGGAAAACATCCAGGGAACCCTCCCCAACCCGGTCCCGATCACCCAGGCGAGCAGGCGCACAATCAGGCCGCAGTATACTGGAGCTCTTCCGCTCCCAGCCACGCGAGTCCCCGGCTTCAGATTGGGCCTACCAGGCCATGGCAAGATCCTCCAGATTGAGCCACCGGGCAGACACCTGAGTCACACCCAGCAACAGGGACATACTCATCCACAGCCACTAAGCATAAATGACTTGCGTTCGGCGGCAGAAGACATAAAAGCCTCACTGACCACAGCAATGAACGCTCCCATCACTAACCTGAGGAGGGACATTCAGGCAATGAATGTCAGGCTAGATGACATGGAAGAAACATCTGCTGTGCATAACTCTGCAATTCAGCAACTTCAAGAGTCTGCACACTCTCAAGATTCCCAGATAAGAGATATGCAGAGACATTTAGAGGATTTGGAGAACCGCAGAAAATGTCATAACATACGGGTAAGAGGCATACCCGAGACGATCGATCACAATCAAATTGCTCAAGCTACTATTGCTATATTTAATGATCTGTTAGGCTGACCACCTGACACACCTATTGACTATAAGCGCTTACACAGAGCACTGAAACCCAGGAGATACGGATCCCCCCATGGACATGATCTGCTGCATCGTCAACTTTAAACTAAAGGAGGAAATCCTCCGCAGGGCGAGAGAGCATCATTCTTTGCTTTACTGAGGTACAGAAATAAAGCTATTCCAGGACCTATCTCCTACCACACTTCAAAACAGGAGTTCTGCACCCACTCCTGGATCTTTTGCGTGAAAAAGGCATCCAATATCGCTGGAAATTCCCTTTCTGCCTGTTGGCCTCTTTTCAGAACTTGCGCATATGGACCTACCCTCCTTTTGTGAATCATTCAACCTGCCCCGTATTGACCTCACATATTGGTATGGCAATACTCGTCCCATACGCCTGAGAAGAATAGCATCTACTGCCACCATCCCGGTTCACAACCAGTTCCACATTCGACGCCGCAGATCCACATCCCCGGGGAACCACAGCTCACCCTCTCCCCGACACACCGTGTCCAGCAGCCCAACGTCTTCTCCAGCTCACAGAAGGCCCCGGCAGGAGTGACCAGGCGGGAGAGCTTCCACGCCAATATCTCTCTTCCCTTCACTCCACCACCCTCAAGCTGATCACCCTGCATCGGATGCAATGAGTCTCCTTCAGTACACTCACTACATAAGATTGGGACCACAGATCCAAGATACATTGAACATTCACAAGATGAAAGCTCCGCTCTCCCCTTCTCTCTCCTCTCCCCCTTTTTCTTGTCTCCCCCATTACCCTGCTTTTACCCCTCCCATTTTTGCATCCTCTTTACAGATTGGTATGAATACTTACGAAGTCTCACCTTCAAGTCCGCTGCACCTGGAGAGAATCCCCTCCTACTCTCTTTCCGGATGCGTTGTCTCACCTGGAGATCCACCACTGAGGTACCACTTTACCCCCCACTGCTATACTCCCAGGTAATACCCCTGCAATTCCCCCATGTACATCTCGCCCCATTCATGCTTGAACCACGTACTCAAAAATTGTCACCCTCCCACCCAGTGATCAGGCAGAAGCCAATGCTCATCTGATTAACGGAGACATTTAACGCTGCCCGAGTCTGTACACCCTTTGTCCCCCGCCATCCCATCCTTATTTTCCCTTCCAAACTGTTCACCCCCTACCGTTCCATACTCCCTTACCAATGTTTCTGCACCCCTTCGTATTCAGTACTTCTCATCCCTATTTTGTCAATATATCCTTATGCATGTACATGGCATTGTTACTTGAAATGTTTTAGAGATTGTAATATTCTTGACAACTGTATTTCTTGTAGTTCCAATAGTTCTACCGATGCCAGACCAACGCAGGCATTCCCAGTGGGCTGGTGCTATGCGACCATCTCCCCATACACCTCAAAAAAGATGTGGAATCTCTGCAGTCAACCAATAGACTTAGCCCTCTGGACCTGCACACTGAGTGCGTCTGCCCATTTACCTCGTCTGGTCGCATACCGCCACCCCATTGATACACTTGTTGGGACCACCAACGAGGGTTCAAGAGGAATGCCGGATGAATACATGTATCTCAATTGTGTTGATTATGTTGAATGTTACCTACAAGTTTAGATTTAGAACCCCTCAGCGGTTAGACTACCTGTCATAACCAAGACGCCACTTTACGCACAGGCATTAAGACAAAAACGACATGAAGGGCCGAATCACTATGACTAACAAGACGCTGAATCGCAGGCACACCCCATACTTATAGGCTCGCCGATAGGCTGTTTACGATAGATCGTCCCGTAGATACAATACGGTAACACGCACGTGCTCAGTCATCTGAAATTATACCTCCTATCCTGAGGAAAACCACTTTTTTAGAAATGTAAGGGGCAACACCTTCAACCCTTGCAATAATGACAGAGCCATACCTGATTTCTTCACGTAGACACAATCACACCCATCATCCCCGCTCCTCCCATTCAACAACTCTTATCCTCACTAGACACTAGTTCCTAATGCCTACCACCCTCCCACACGACAGGAAGTATACTCTCCCATCGACCCTTACCAGACATACCCTAGATAACAGGGAGCCTATATAGAGACTCCCCCTTCTGGTACCCCCTCCCCATACCTACATCCCTCTCTACCCCTCCCTACCTACCCCCCTTTTTTTTTCCTCTCCCCTTCCCATCTACCCTCTCGTCGCTCGGACTCGGCCACCGGTTTCACTCTCTGGCTACAACCTATAATAGGCAACCCGTTTATCCAGCAACACATACAATTGACACAAATTGTATACATTAACCTACACCCTCCACCCGAATCCTAAGGGGAAAAGACATCATGCCCAACGCACGGATCCAAAGTAAATATTTCACAGCCAATGTGGTTTTCCTACAGGAAACACACTTCCTGACACAGAAGACTCCTAAGATTACAAGACAAACTTTCCCTACATCGTACCACGCAACCAACCCATCAGCAAAAACCAAAGAAGTATCCATTCTCCTCTCCAAAAACCTTGACTGGAACCTTACAGATTCACTTATAAATGAAGAAGGTAGATACATTTTCCTAAAGGGCCACCTCCAAGGCCGCCCAGTCACATTAGCAAATATATATAGCCCCAACTCGGCTCATGTGACCTTTTTTAGATCCATTGCACAACATCTAGCAGAATTCCAATCGGGTTTAACCATTCTGGGTGGCGATTTCAATGTTGCACTGTTCCCGCTCCTTGACACCTCATCCGGTACGACGTCCCTACCCTTCAGAGCCCTGAAACAAATAAAATTACAGCTGCAAGACTTACTCTTTCATGACACCTGGCACACCCTCCACCCTACAGAAAAAGATGTCACCTTTTTCTCCGCACCCAATAACAAACATTCCAGAATAGACTATCTCTTCCCATCCCAAAAAGAAGTACCATTCTTATCCAATGCGACTATCGAACCAATGATACTATCAGACCACCACCCCATCACAATGACCCTGACATTCCCAGACACCACCACATTCACCAAAATCTGGCGCCTTGATTCGACCCTCTTAACATCCGAAGGAGACATTCAGGAAATCCAAAAGGCCATCCAAGAATATTTCAGAATAGAAATAGAAACAATACCCCGGACGTCTCCCGGCTCACACAATGGGAATCCCACAAATGTGTGGTCAGAGGTAAATTTATGGCACTAAAAGCTGCTAAACGGAAAGCCCAACAAAAGACGGTCACCGACTTGCTAGATAGGATCAAAGACTGGAACGGATACACAAACATACGCAGGCACAACAAATGTATCCAGCGCTCACGACACAAAGACACCATCTAAGAGAAGAACTGCACCGCAAAACGAAAACCGGCATTCATTATACAGCAAAAAATATTCTATGAATTTGGCAATAAAAGCGGGAAGTATCTGGCCAGAGCTCTCCAATCCAAAAAAGCTAGCACAAACATACATGTAATTAAAGATGTACAGGGGAAAAACCTAGCTAGTCCAATTGATATAGCGGCACAATTCAAGACCTACTACTCGGAACTATACAACCTCCCCAGACCTGCAACGGAGAATCGGGACACAAAAACCTGAGCAGCCATAATTACAGACTTCCTCGACAAATATTGTCCTGAATGCATACACTCAGATGACATTCAAAAATTAGAGAGCCCCATCTCGACGGAAGAACTCAAAGCTGCCATCAAAGAACTTAAGAATGGCAAAAGTCCCAGCCCAGACGGCTTCACAGCCGCCTACTTTAAAACGTTTGCAGACACTCTCCACCCTCACTTCCTCAGAGCCTTCAACTCCATCCCATCCTCCACTCTCCCATCTCACAGACTATTAGAATCCCACATATCATTGATTTTAAAAGAAGGAAAAGATTCCACTTCATTGACTTACTATAGGGCCATATCTCTACTCAATGTAGATATCAAATTATTCGCCAAGATTCTAGCTAATCTACTACTGCCCCTCTTACCCTCCTTAATCGGAACACACTAAGTTGGTTTTGTCTCTGGCAGGGAAGCCAGGGACAGAACAATTAAAGCCCTAAACATAGAACATTGGCTTAAAACACATAACCAAAAAGGCTTCCTTCTCTCCCTGGACGCAGAGAAGGCATTTGACAGGTTGGCATGGGATTACCTAGGAGCAATCTTGTGTAAACTTAGACTCCAAGATTGGATGTTCAATGCAATCATGTCTCTTTACACGACCCAATCGGCCAGTTAACGGACACCTGTCAAACGCCTCCTCCATAAAGAATGGAATGAGACAGGGATGCCCTCTCCCCCCAATCCTATTAATTTTAACACTTGAGCCCTTCCTAAGATCCCTCCAGGCTAATAACGACATTAAAGGCATTCCGATAGCCGGTCGCATTTACAGGATCGCAGCCTATGCTGATGACATCTTGCTATTCCTAAAAGAACCACACATTTCACTCCCAAACCTCCTGAAAGATCTGGACCACTTGCATTTCCAATTTTAAAGAGAATTTCAACAAATCCCAAGCGCTAAGCATCTCCCTGACGTCCATTGGCCGCATGAACAAATCAAATATTTAGGGATCACCTTAACATCGGACATCTCTGATATTTTCTCTTAAAAATTACCTACCCATCCTTAAGACGATCACCAATGGTCTTGGCAAGTGGAACAAGGCCCATTTTTCTTGGTTCGGTAGAGCCACAATCATCAAGATGAATATTCTACCTCGCTTACTGTATATACTCCAGACTGTCCCCATCAAAATTCCCCTAACCTTCTTTAAGTCATACAATAGAATATGTACAAGCTTCCTATGGAGACAGAAAAGGGCTAGGATCTCATACAAACAACTAATGAAACCTAAAGAAAAAGGGGGGGTAAACCTCCCTGACCTCACAAAATACTATTGGGCTTGCCATTTAACCAGAATAGTTGACTGGTCAGTTCATGAACCACAGACTGGGTATCACTTGAGAACTCCTTTTCCCCCCTACCGGCGTGATCCACACCTTGGATCTCAACCTCAGATACGCCCTCAGCTTTGAAGTCCCATCCACTTGTTAGCGCTATGCTTCACTGCTTCAGAGAAGTATGCAAAAAGCTTCCCATATCATCCAACCCAAGGCCGCTTACCCCTATAAAACTCAATCCTGCCTTCCCTCCAGGCATGTCTGTCAGCTTTCTAAAGGATATCTGTGCACACAATGAAATACTCGTCCATCAATTCTACCAAAATGACACTCTACTAGATAGATCTTGCCTACCTACAAATGGCACAACACAGGTATGCTCCCTTTGGACGTACTTTCAAATCAGGCATTTCCTAAAAACCATCAACCATGACCTCGCTGTTTCATGCCCCCTGACCCCATTTGAGCAACTCTGCACCCAAACCAGTCCTCAACAACATCTGATTTCCTCCATCTACAACATCCTGTCCTCTGATTCCCTTTTGAAACCCACTACATTGTGCGCAAATTGGGAAAGGGACCTAAACATTGACTTGACGGAGGAACAGTGGGACCGTATATTCACACAAATCCTCTTTGAATGTCTCAATACAATAAAAGAATTACAAGATGCTGTCCCACTGGAATAGAACCCCGGTATTGCTTAATAAAATTAACCCTGCCCTTTCAGACAAATGCTGGAGATGTTTCAGCGGGACAGGCACTTTGCTGCACATATGGTGATCGTGCCCTTTAATCCAACCATTCTGGAACCAAGTCAGAGAACTTGCATCGCAAATCTCCACATACACGCTGGAACACACACAGGCACAACTCTTGCTCCACGATTCAGACATTCCCATGCACCAATACCGCAAGACCTTGATTCCACCACTAATAAATTCAGCTAAAATGTGTATCCCCATTCACTGGGGCTCCAGTAACCCCCCAAATATTAAAGAATGGCTCAAACGTATAAGTAAAATTGCAGAAATGGAGGAATTAATTGCCGTAGCTCGAGATTGTCCAGCCAAATACTCACATACTTGGGCCTGCTGGACCCATTTCTGCACCACTGACAGATATAAAAATCTCATCAATTCCACCTAACCCATCTCAGCAAACAGTCCACACCTTATGACCCAGAGCCCTATTTCGCACATGGGGGGGTGGTCCCCCCTACCCTAAACAGGGGCAGAGAGGGGGTGGGCCGCTCTCACCATACCCAAACCCCCTCCTCCAAAAAGGAGAGGAGGTGATAAGGAACGGGAAGGAAAGGAGAGGGTTGGTAAAATACACATAATTTCTATATACCTCCGCCAGGCCGGACTGGTGGCGGAGTCCGAGCGATGGGAACAACACCCTCCCATCCCTGGCACACACCTAGCTCCACCTTCCCATCCCCCTTTTTTTCTCTCTCTTTCTGTTGCCCCCTCCGACCCCCCTCGCCCCTCCCCCCACCCCACATCTTACCTACCCCCCACAGACCTAACTCTCCCCCATACGGCTTTTGATATCTAATTACCGCATTTGACTGTATCTCTCTCTACTATTATCAGACAACATCTGCAACACAGGGAAAATGCGATTTGATAATATTGATATTGTAACGACACAACACCCTTGTTATATTGCTTGCATACAACCCCTTGATCAAGTGTTCGAACTGTTCAGTTGTGATCTTTCAGCCCTATAACTAATGCAACGGTCTGATTGACATGTGTTTTCCAGATTGACTCATTTGTCACTTAAATGTGAGATATTGTAACCCTGCTTTATGTTTCAATAAAAACTTATGGAATAAAAAAAAAATACTGAAAAAAAAAAGGAAAACAAATTGCTATAACTGCTTTTAAAAGTGTTAGCTGGCATTCAGCATTAGCCACTTGACCTCTGGAAGGTTTTATCCCCTTCATGGCCAGGGCACTTTACTGGCAATTGCGTGATCATGCAACAGTGTACGCAAGTTAAATTTTTATCATTTTTTTCACAGAAATAAAACCTTCTTTTGGTGGTATTTCAATATTTTTTCATTATATAAATGAGAAAAGAACAACAATTTGAAAAGAAAAAAAAGATGTTTTCTACTTTCTGTTATAAAGCATATCCAATAAAATCAAATGTCTTCATAAATTTAGGCCAAAATATTTTCTGCTACATGTCTTTGGTTAAAGGAAATCCCAATAAATACAGTGCCTTGAACAAATATTCATACCCCTTGAAATTTTCCACATTTTGTTGTGTTAAAACCAAAAAGTAAATGTATTTTATTGGGATTTTATGTAATAGACCAACACAAAGTGGCACATAATTGTGAAGTGGAAGGAAAATTATAAATGGTTTTCCAAATTTTTTACAGATAAATATCTGAAAAGTGTGGTTTGAATTTGTATTCACCCCCCTAGCTAAAATCTAGTGGAATCAATTGCCTTCGGAAGTCACCTAATTAGTAAATAAAGTCCACCTGTGTGTAATTTAATCTCAGTATAAATACAGCTGTTCTGTGAAGCCTTCAGAGGTTCGTCAGAGAACCTTAGTGAACAAACAGCATCATAAAGGGCAAGAAACACCCCAGACAGGTCAGGGATACATTTTTGGAGAAGTTTAAAGCAGGGTTAGGTTATAAAAAATATCCCAAGCTTTGAACATCTCACGGAGCACTGTTCAATCCATCATCTGAAAATTGAAAAAGCATGGCACAAATGCAAACCTACCAAGACATGGCTGTCCACCTAAACTGACAGGCCAGGCAAGGAGAACATTAATCAGAGAAACAGCCAAGAGGCCCATGGTAACTCTGGAGGAGCTGCAGAGATCCACAGTTCAGGTGGGAGAATATGTCCACAAGACAACTATTAGTCGTGCACTCCACAAATCTGACCTTTATGAAAGACTGGCGAGAAGAAAGCAATTGTTGAATTAAAGCCATAAGAAGTCCGGTTTGGCAGAAGCCTATGTGGGGGACACAGCAAATATGTGGAAGAAGGTGTTCTGGTAAGATGAGACCAAAATTGAACTTTTTGGCTTAAAAGCAAAACACTATGTATTTTGGAAAACGAATACTGCACATGACCCTGAACACACAATTCCCACCGTGAAACATGATGGTGGCAGCATCATGCTGTGGGGATGCTTTTCTTCAGCAGGGAAAGGGAAGCTGGTCATAGCTGATAGGAAGATGGATGGAGCCCAACACAAGGCAATCTTAGAAGAAATTCTGTTAGAGTCTGCAAAAAGACTGGAGTAGACGTTCACCTTCCAGCAGGACAATGACCCTAAACATACAGACAGAGCTACAATGGAATTGTTTTGATCAAAGCATATTCATGTGTTAGCACGGCCCAGTCAAAGTCCAAACCTAAATCCAATTGAGAATCTGTGGCAAGACTTGTAAATTGCTGTCCACCAATGTTCTCCATCCAATTTGACAGAGCTTGAGCTATTCTGCAAAGAAGAATGGGCAAGTTTCTCACTCTCTAGATGTGTAAAGCTGGTAGAGATATACCCAAAAAGACTTGCAGCTGTAATTGCAGCGAAAGGGGGTTCTACAAAGTATTAACTTGGGGGGGGGGGCTGAATATAAATGCATGTCAAACTTTTCACATATTTATTTGTAAGAAAGTTTGAAAATCATGTATCATTTTCCTTCCACTTCACAGTTATGTGTTACTTTGTGGTTGTCTATCATACAAAATCCCAATAAAATAAATTTACGTTTTTGGTTATAACATGACAAAATCTGGAAAATGTCAAGGGGTATGAATACTTTTTAAAGGCACTGTATATTAATTGGTTTGTGTGTTATAGTGTCTACAAACTATAGTATATATATTTGAAAATTGATCAGTCATGATGTACTGACAGCCCCATTTCTTGAGGCCCTAAAATGACAGGGCAGGACAAATACCCCAAAATGACCTTTTTTGGAAGGTAGACAATCCAAGGTATGTAGTGAGAGTTTTTTTTAAGTTATGATTTTTTTTACACAAATTTTGTAAAATTAAGAAATTAGATAAAATGTATTTTTTTCCACAATTTTTTTTACATACTGTCACTAGTGCAGTACAGCATCATCATATGGCTGGTGTGGTGGTGATCAGAGATACTGACTGGTGACAGTAGGTTAAAAAAATAAATACATATTTTTATTCAATTTTTTAAAACTTTTTTGCTTTTTTAACATTTGTTTTCTTTTTTTACTATTTTTTTTCACATCCTGTCATCAGAGAATCTCAATGTCATGACATTTAACTACTCTGGGGGGGGGGGGGGTGATCAGGGATTTTTTTTTACACTGTTATTGCTTATACTGTGATGATCAGTGTAAAAGCAACAATTTTAGTTGCCGTGAATAGGTTTCCTATTCATGAACATCTTGCTTCTGCTGTGATCTGTGATTGGCTACAACTAATCAAGTGGTAACGGTTGCTAGTAGCCAGGTACCATGTGATTGCTGTGGGCCAATCATAGATCACAATAGTAACAAGCTATTCATGAATGGAAAGCCATTTGTGACAGGTTGTTTAAATTGTTATCATGTGATTGCTGTGACCAATAATAGCGACCACATGATACCCTATTACCAGTAACAATAATCTGCTGTGTCCAGTGGACACATCTGTCACAGGAGGAGCGTGCTGTGCACTCCTAATCTGGAAGAGGCACAGTTAGATATATATACTTGATTGAGCTTACAGCTGTCTCCCCGCTGCTGTAAATGTAATGTGGTGGGTGGCAAGTGGTTAATTCATCAGTCAAGTAGTGCATTTAACATTACCCTCTTCCTAGGTTGACAAAGCTGTTGTCCAAAGATTTTTCATCTTTCACCCAGAATGAAAATGCCCTAGGACAGGAAGTGTGTTTCACCAGATGAAAGTAAAAAAAATAGCCTAAAAAAGGAATGCAGACACCACATTCAGGTTTGCAGAATTGCAATATATAAAATGTTTGTTTTGGGGTTTAATAACACTTTAAATCCCAAAAGGTGTCTGGAAGTTAATATAAAAAAAACTAACTTTATGCATTTTTTTGCATAAATTATATAAGTTGCATATTGTCAGATCAATGTTTGGAATATTATACATATCACACAAATGTTATACTGTATAATGTACATTAAATATTAATGTGTTTATTGTCTATATTATTGTTAATAGGTTTCCTTATTTCCCAAATTTCTTAACAGAAAAAATAAATACTAGTCATTCTGGTGCAAGATAAATTTCTGGTTCTCTGTCAGTATATAGCAGGCAGAAGAATTGATACATTCCCTCTATTAGGTTTGTTAAAGAGAGCACACTCAGTAGAAAACAGTATCTAGAAGAAAATTCCAGTTTCCCAGGCTACAATAAAATATTATGCAATCTGCTGCAGTAATGTAATCATTGCCTAGAGTGCAATAACTAAAATTTTCTCTGCTTGGATAGAGGCACAAATTGACTGTAGATTTATAGTCTTCCTCACTAACAAAAGATCCAGTTTCCTAAGCAAAAAAAAATGACATTTATTATATATAAAATGTTCTATATTTTATAATGCAGTATTATTTTAGACATGTTTTGAGATAGCCAGGAAAAAACAATGAAGATCTGTCTTTACTTTGTATCTACTAAAGAGTATTACATGGCTGTCATACAATCTAAAGCCTATAGGATTGCTGTTTACTATGAAGAATAATGATTAAAAAGACGTAGTAACAAGATTAGTTTGCTGCTAGATAATCTCTGTGGGAACTATATGTAAAGAAAAGGCAAAAAGGAATAGAGCCACAAATATAGGAATACTAGTTAAATATTCACCGACATGTTTGCCTTCTATGTGATACTTTTTTTTTTTAGATTTTCAAATTGATATACAAAAATGTATACATTTTAATAATTGAAAATTACAAGAATGGAGTAATATACAGTATATATAGCTGGATTAATAAATTCATCATTTGTTTGTTCTATGAAAAATGAAATGTGTTCATTTTATAGGTCCAATGTAATTTTACAAAAAAAAATCCTTGAACACTACTGGAAGATTGAAGAACACAAGTGTCTAAGGAAAGTAAAAATTATATATTTTTAGTAATCATTCTTCATAATATAAATTTAAAAAATATATTATTATAATGAAGTATAATATATATATATATATATATATATATATATATATATATATATATATATATATATATATATATACAGTATATATTATTGATTAGATAGATAATGTACAGAATATTAAGGAACAGAGTAATCAGCAGTGATTCATGCATTACATAAGTTTATAATAGCTCCCTGTTATATAAACATTTTGTTTTTGAATATAAATTGATATAAAATTAAAACAAAAATCCTATAAAGCAGTTATAAGGAATTACACTGTATTTAAGCACATGCTCTATTATTATTATTTTTATTTCTTATTATTGCTGTGTTTCTTATGTTTTGTGATGCACATGACCTATGTGTAGCTGGGGAATTTCTTCTAAAAAGTGAGTATTCATAGTCTTAAAAGCTCACTGAACAGGAAAATTTGTCTGCTTTTAATGTCAGTGTGACAGGTTACTTTATTACTATGCCTTTCACAGCAATTTACCAGTTACCTTGGTAACGGATTGAGTGAGGTAATGGGATCATAGGCATTAGAGAGTGGAAACGCTAGCTGCGAGAGAAGACCATCTGCTGGCTTATGTTTGCTGGACTGTATGCTCACTAAAAGCTCTTGATAATCTTTATACTTGTATGGAAATTTGGTAGGTTAAACAACAGTCCTGCCCTTTTTAGCTGCACTCTAGCAATGTATCTGTTTAATTGCACTTATAAAATAATTAGAATATGTTTCCATATAATTGACTGAGGCAGATACATTTGTGAGTTTAAAAAAATCACAGTATATTCTTTATGTCTTTGATTGTAAATTAATTTGCAAAAGACTTCTTGCACTTTCTGCTGTAGTGTGCTAAAAGAGAGCAGTTTTGGAGAGGGATAACCACAACAATCTAGCTGCTACTTCATTGTCCAATCAGGCTTCTAAATTAAAGATGGATAAAGAGGTTTCAAAGCAACTAATCTCACCTTGTTGAAGGGGGTCCTTAAAAACCTTGAAACACATTGACTGTTTTTTTATTGCATTCAGTGGAAAATAAAATGTAGATGGACATACCCTAGTAGACTGGCAGTTTTCCTTGTTATATTTTGATGTTTTTCCAAGAACCCACTGTTACATGCTGGAGTCTGTTCTCACTAGGAGGTGGACTGGCTAACTAGAAATTAGTAATTGGAGTTGAGGTAAGGTAGTGGCACAGCCTACAGAAGGAGACACGGTAAACTATGGGGAACCTAGGTGAAAAAGGATGCTCAGGATGGAATCCATGTGTCTAGCACTCTACATGCAGCTTAGGGGCTGCATAATAATTGATTTCTATCAATCTGCTGGCCCCGTGAGATTTCCTAATCCAGGTCAGCATGGAGATAACCCTTCTCAATAAATTTATCAAAAACTGTAGTAGCCTGTATGTCAAAATCGTGGACATTGATGCAGTTCCGACGGAGTCTAAGAAACTGGCTGCATGGAACCGGAGGCAGGCAGCTCCTATGGTGACAACTATCCGTCAGAATGTCAGAATTTCTATCGGTGGATTTGAAATAGGTGCTGGTGACTATCTTACGGTCTACAACATGAATGTTCAATTCCAAAAAATGAATAGACAAAGAACTGGCCTCAAAAATGAGGACAATACCTCTATCATTCTGGTTAAGCTCTCCCATATAGGAAATAAGTGACTCAACACACCCATTCCATAGGAGGAGGATGTCATCTATATATCTTGCTCAGAATACTAGTTCAGATCTATTCTGAGCATAGACGACATCTTCCTCCCACTTGGCCATACAGAGATTAGGCTGGCAACTTTTCCCCCATGGCCACCCCATGCCTCTGTAAATAAAAATAGTAATTGAACCAAAAATAATTATGGTTAGTGGCAAAAACTAAAAGATCTAAAATGAACTGTTGTTGTTTTGATGACAATGAGGAGTCTCTAGATAAATAATGTTCTACTGCTTCAAATCCCAAGTGATGTGAAATACTGGTATAAAGGGATGAAACATCCGCCCTAACCAGTAGCCACTCTTCGGTAATGACCATATCTGTCAATTTCATTATAACATCCTTGGTGTCCCTAATGAAAGAGGGCATACATTCTACAAGGGGCTGTAAACAGAAATCTATATAGCAGTCCACTCTAGATGTTACTGAGTCGATGCCTCTAATAATAGGACGCCCCGGGAGATTAGTGATACTTTTATGTATTTTGGGGAGGTAATAAATGGTGGGAATATGTGGAACCTGGGGGATGAGAAAAGCTTTTTCTTTTTTGTTCAGGATTGTCTCTTTGAAACCAAAATTAACGATGGTCTCAAGTTCTTTTTTTAATTTTTTGGTGGTGTCTGAATGAATGAGAGTATAAGTATCTCTATCACTCAAAATATGTAGCATCTCTTTCTCATAATCCACCCAATCAAAAACAACGATACCTCCTCCCTTATCTGCTGGGCGGATGATCAAATCTTTACCACATCCAATCCCTATCCAAATCATGCCGCCTCAGCCTATGCAACATCGCTAGAATATGCCCCTTTTTAACCAATGACACCACCAAGCTTCTAATTCACTCTCTGGTTATCTCTCGCCTCGACTACTGCAACTCTCTCCTCATTGGATTACCTTTGCATACATTATCTCCCCTTCAGTCAATAATGAATGCTGCTGCAAGACTTATCTACCTTGCCAGCCGCTCAGTGTCCTCCACCCCTCTCTGCCAATCTCTCCACTGGCTTCCTCTCACCCAACATATAAAATTCAAAGTACGAACAATAATTTACAAAGCCATCCACAACTCTGCCCCCAGCTACATCTCTAACCTAGTCTCAAAATACTAACCAAGCAGCCCTCTTCGGTCCTCCCAAGACCTCCTGCTCTCTAGCTCCCTTGTCACCTCCTCCCAATGCTCGCCTCCAGGATTTCTCGAGAGCTTCTCCCATCCTTTGGAACTCCCTACCCCAATCAGTCCAACTGTCTTCTAATCTATCCATCTTTAGACGATCCCTGAAAACCTTTCTCTTTAAAGAAGCCTATCCTGCTTCTACCTAATACTCTTTCTTTCTACATCACTTCATCCCCCACAGCTTTTACCTTTTGTATCAATTGACCCTCCCTCTTAGATTGTAAGCTCTAACGAGCAGGGCCCTCTGATTCCTCTTGTACCAAATTGTGATGTAACTGTACTGTCTGCCTTCATTTTTGTAAAGCGCTGCGCAAACTGCTGGCGCTATATAAATCCTATAATAATAATAATCTTTATTGTTGCACAACCTTTAAAGGCCTTCTGAGATGGAGGGATTGGTGTGTACCATTTTAACTGTCCAAGCATCCAGGTCTCTACACACAAGGTCCCTAAAAACCTGGACAGATTGGGATACAGGGACTGAGGGGTTTAACAGGGAGGGGTTGGCCAGGCCAGAGTGAAGATAACTACCTATACCAATTTGGGAGGGCCCTTTGATGGGATTGGTAAGAATATAGCGTTGAACGTTAAGTTTTCTAATATATTTCTGTACATCAATGAAGGTATGAAATTTGTCCAATTTGACCAGGGGTACAAATTTCAACCCCTTGTCTAAGGTAATAGTCTCCTCTTTGGTCAGATCAACCTTACTTAAATTGAAAATACCCATACCAACTATGTTCTTTTTCTCTTTCTTCTTGGATCTTCTCACTCCTCTGGACCATCTCTTAGATTTTGACCCGTATAAAGTTTGGATTCGGCCCCGGGAAAACCCCAACCATTAGTG
The DNA here is from genome assembly GCA_018402905.1 of Glandirana rugosa. NCBI lineage: Eukaryota > Metazoa > Chordata > Amphibia > Anura > Ranidae > Glandirana > Glandirana rugosa. The sequence goes on from BLSH010015684.1 coordinate 50,794, forward strand.
GTAGTGTCTCTCTGATGGTAATTGAATGGGGATCGGTTATAACAATCATAGTCCCCTTCCATATAGGGATAGATATCATCTGGTTGACCTTGTTCCCTCAGGGGTTCAAATCTATTATAAGTGGACAGTGGTGGTATATTTTGACCAAATCCCATTGGCTCAGCTGGGGTTCCTGGTTACCCCTCCTCTGTGAACCAGATCTGGGGGAAAATCTTAACCATAACAATTATTGTTAGATCTATAAGACCACCTATTCCCTTGATTGGGAGCGTGGACATATGGCCGCGGACTATAATGCCTATTGTCATTATAGTAATGTCCGGAACTATTATTCCTTTTTGGTTGCTGGAAATTAGGGGTTCCAGTGAAGGGCCTTTCACCTCTTGGAGGGGGAGCACCTCTATGAGGTGGTCCACCCTGTCTATAGGCCTAAGGACCCTGGGTTAGTGTTAACTTTGGTCTATCCTTCTCATCTTTTTTATTTGTATTAGAAGATACTTGGCTTTGAGAGGTGGATGAAGGTACATTCTGAGGGACGTTGGTATCAGTTGGTTTTTGCCAATTGAATACCAAATTTGCTTTGTAGTCACCGATGTCCCTAATGTACTTCTTCCTTTTCTTCGTTTTTTGGTCGCGATCTTCCTTATCCAGATGCTCTCTGAGTTTGGAGGAAAGTGTAACATATTCAGAAGATTCTGTAAAGGGCATCAATTTTTCTTTGAGTCCCTTAATCTCTTCATCTAAGGTCAACAATTAGTAAAGGGATGTACCCGCGCTCCTGCTGTAAGGAATGAGTATATGATTCAAATGTGGTGGCAAAACACGCTGCTAGCTGCTAAGCATATAAGTATACACACCTTACATTTACAAATATATAGAAAAATGTAGCGCTGCATTTTTCTATATAAGGTCAACAATTGTTTCCTTTTCTTTGCCACCAGGAATCCAAGAAAATTAAGGAGATTTAAAAAAATTAAGCCCTGCCTCATTGAAATAGGTAAATCACACCTCAGGCTGGATTTTTAATATTTTCAAATTGATTTTTAATTAATTGGTTGATTTATATTTTTGGTTATTTATTTCTACATATGAATAGCTAATCTTCATTGCTTGAGATATTTATGTGTGGATATTTTTCTCCTATTTTTCCACATAATATTTCATTTTATTCTTCACATAATGTTTATCTATATGCAAAGACTTATAGATTGTGAATTACTATTATATTTACAGTCTTGGATTTGCGCCTTCATATATGGAGATTGGTTATATGATTAATCACTCCTTTTCACACTTTTTATATTTGTATTTTATAGCCGTTTTATTGGCCCTTATCACCACCATTAATGAATTATATTGTTATTAATTTTTCAATATCCGTTCTATTATATCTTTTTTAAACTATGTGTTAATGTCCCTAATATTTATTTTATGTCCATTCGACCTTAGTGTTTGATCACCCTCTGGTTATATCCTCTAGAGATGGTTTAGCAATATTATTGTTCCACACTAGATGGCGTTAGTTTTATTCCAGAGATGATTTAGTAATATCATTGTTCCACACTAGATGGCGTCACTTTTACTTATTGTACTATGATTATTTGATGATTGTTACATATTGTATGTGAATTACTGCTATGTCTAGATTGTCCCTATTTATAAAGTTTTTGTAGATGTTTGGATCCAGGATTTAGTTACGATGGATGCGGATGTCTTTTCTTCCTACATAATTGATTGGATCGGTGCTTCCGCCCTGAGATGAGCTTTGGGTGGAAGTAACGGATGTACATCCGGTCACCATGTCCTCCTGGTTTCTTCCTAGTTTTCTGTTTACCTTCTGGAGCAGACGTGACATGATGGTGAGGTCACGTCAGCTCCAGGCCGGGTGTGACACAATATTGATGCCGCATCCGTCGTCCTAGTATTATGATAGGTTAGTGGGTTTCTCGAACGAGGCGTGGAATGCACGCCAGTGTCATTTTGGACCATAGGGCGGATACGCCCAAAATACCGCTGTTTTGGCACCAATTTTAATTGGGAAGGATTAATGTTTGGAAAGTTATGTGGAGTCTGTCCCCATTTTTTACTGCATGTGACCCACTGATATAAGGAATGCCTTTCTTGTTGCCCCTGTTGCGGGCTGAGTGGAAAAGCTGCCTAACCGAAGAAATACCACAGACAGCTTGGCTTGTTCTCCCCCGTTGCAGGCTGAGTGGAATAGCTGCCTAACCGGAGGTACTTCCATCAAGTTCAACCACACAGTGGTGATCCATTGGGCTTATCCCGCACAAGCCCGATTGATTTACTGGCCGTATGGTCACGTGAATCCAACCTTTCTGGTAAGCAGACATCATTTCTTCTCTGTCGGTGGTGGCACTGGTGATCCGTGTAAATTGGAGTTACTACACCCCACTAGGAAGCAGCTGTGTTGAAGCTTTTTCGCCTTTTGGGACTCTTTATTAGAGACTTATTATTTTCCCCTGCCCTTTTTCCTTTCTTATTCCCTTTTTATTTTTGTATTTATATCTGTATATGAAATACTAAGCACTTTATATCATACCCGTATGGGAACGTCATGGTTTATGATGAATTGTCACTGAACACAGCTGTATTTATTGTTATTTAATCACAATGATTGCTTAGCGCAGCACTGTAGTGTACGTAGTTCAAACTGGTTGGAGTGCATGGAATTTACATAGAGGCACAGGGAAGGAAAAACAGACAAGGAATGCACAGGTGCAGGTGATGAGCTACTGGCTTGGACACACAGGGAGTCACAGTGGTGCAGAGAAGCGGGTGGCTAACTGGAGTACAAAGGAAGACATGGTGATGAATCATTGATGGTTTGCTGGGCAATGTATGTCTCTTTGCTGATGATACAAAGGTGTGTAGTAGGGTTGATATCCCTGGAGGGGTCTGTAACATGGAACATGATTTGGCATTGCTGGAAGATTGGTCAAAGCAGTGGAGACTGCAGTTCAATATTTCTAAATGTAAAATAATGCATCTAGGGAAAAAGAATCCGCTTAGAGAGTACAGCATTGGGGGCACAGTGTTAGCCAGCACTACAGAAGAAAAAGATTTGGGGGTGCTTATTTCAGATGATTGCAAAATGAGCAAACAGTGTAACCAGGCAGTGGGAAAAGCAAATAGAATTCTGGGATGTATCAGTAGAGGGATCACCAGCAGGAGGAAGGCGGTTCTGATTCCTCTATATAGATCTTTAGTGAGACCTCACTTAGAATACTGTGTCCAGTTCTGGAGACCTCACTTACAAAAAGATATTGATAAAATAGAACGAGTTCAGAGACGGGTAACAAAAATGGTGAAAGGTCTGGGGGATAAAACATATCAAGAGCGACTTCAGGAACTTAATATGTACAGTCTGGAGGAAAGAAGGGAGAGGGGAGACATGATTGAAACCTTTAAATACCTCAAGGGGATGAATAAGGTTCAGGAGGGCAGTCTTTTCAATATGAAACCAAAATCAAGAACACGGGGACATGACCTCAAACTAACTGGGGGGAAGTTCAAAACTAATCTTAGAAAGTATTATTTTACTGAAAGGGTGGTTGATGATTGGAATAAACTACCAACAGAGGTTGTGAGACAGTCAACAGTAAATGGCTTCAAACATGCTTGGGATAAACATAAATCCATAGTGAGACAACAAGGTTGATGTAAAAAAAAAAATAAAATAAAATAAAAAGGGGCAGACTCGATGGACTACTCAGTCTTTTTCTGCCGTCACTTTTCTATGTTTCTATGTTTCTATGATGTCCCCAAATCATTGGACCAGAATGTAGGCTGGGAAAACAAAGGCCACATGAGCAGGCTCTAAAACACAGGCACAAGGTACATGTTGGAGTGCACATGGATCACAAGAGTAGATGTAGGCTGGAGTACATGAGGATCATTGGAGAGAGTTATACCTTGGGAAATGTCACAGAGTCACAAAGGCAATGCCAGAAAGCACTGGGGATCAAAGGCAGAATAACTAGTGAACAAAGGGGTCCGGCTGTTAGTATGCTAGCAAGTGGATGCATTTCTCAAACACTGAGCATTTTAAGACAGCACATGCCTCTGTGATTGACTTTGGCTCCAGAATAAGTTGGTGGCCCCACACAGAGATGAATACCATGAGGAACAAGTGAGTGTAAAATCTATAATGAAAATACTGTACTTTAAAGAGCTCCAAGTACAAATATACACATGACAATAATCTGGTCAAATCAGGATTTAAAATATATTTATATATGTTGTTCCTCAATCCAAACACACTGCTACATTTTTATTGCTGTCTGTTGGTGACCAGTATCTCCAGGACAGAAAGTGTTGGTAAATCCAAATTTATAGAGTTTTCACTGGACAATAAGTGGAGGGGAAATCTCTCCAAGGGGACACCTGTTCACTACAGTATGTAGAACTTGGTGGGCAGGCATTTGATACAGCCAGACGTGTCAAATACCTGCATGGGTCAGAGAGGCTGACAAGGGCTGACAGAGATGTCAGTAAATATGCTCTTCTTTGACACCGTGGGCTTTATTCCTTTTCAATTCTGTGGAAAAGATGAATCAGACAGGCCTGAAAACTTTGTCTTACTTGGTGTCTAATGTCTTCCCAAATAATCTGGTGTCCCTCTTGCACTCCCTCCTGAATCCATAGTAGAAATAAGTAGTGTTGATCGAACCCCCGGATGTTCGGGTTCGGTGGGTTCGGCCGAACTTCGGGAAAAAGTCCGGGTTTGGTACCGAACTCGACCCAAACTTTTTCCCGGACCCCGAACCCCATTGAAGTCAATGGGGACCCAAACTTTTTGGCACAAAAATGGCTGTAACAAAGTCCTGGCAAGTGCTAGAGGGCTGCAAAAGTAAAATGGGGGTAAGAGTGGGGCAAGTGCCCTACAAAAAAATGGGGATAGGAAAAATAAATTAAAATCAAATAAAAAAAATGGGAAGGGGGGGTGAATGTGGAGTAGGAGCCTAGAGGTTGACTAGGATGTGACCGTGGCAGTGTAGGTGGAAGTGGCGGTGGTGGAGGAGTAGGAGGAGGTAAATTTTGTTTATAATTGGGGTAGCCCCCAAAATATTGAGGCATATTCAAAAAAACAAGTATACGAATGGCTGTGTGAGTCCGATCTGAATGTCTATTCTGCACAAGGTACAGACAAGTCTTGTGCGATCCATGCCTGGTCCATTTTAATAAACGTTAGCTTGTCCACGTTGGCTGTGGACAGGCGGCTGCGCTTGTCTGTGAAAACACCCCCTGCCGTGCTAAACACATATTCAGACAATACACTGGCTGCAGGGCAGGCCAGCACCTCCAAGGCATAAACGGCAAGCTCAGGCCATGTGGCCAATTTGGAGACCCAGAAGTTGAAGGGGGCAGACCCATCAGTCAGTACGTTTAGGCGTGTGCACACATACTCTTGCACCATGTTGCTGAACTGCTGCCTCCTGCTAAGACGTTGTCTATCGGCTGGTGGTGCTGTTTGTTGTGGCGTGCTGCTGACAAACCTTTGCCACATTTCAGCCATGCTAACCCTGCCTTCTGAGGTGCTGGTGGTGCCACAGCTGCGTTGGCGGCCTCTTCCTCCCCTGACTTCGCCTTGTGCTTCCACTGAGCCCCCGGTCTCATTTGGGAATGCCCTCAGCAGCGCCTCTACCAGCGTGCGCTTGTAGTCGCGCATCTTCCGATCACGCTCCAGTGAGGGAATTAAGGACGGCACATTGTCCTTGTAATGGGGATCCAGCAGGGTGGCCACCCAGTAATCGGCACACGTTACAATGTAGGCAACTTGGCTGTCGTTGCGCAGGCACTGCAGCATGTGGTCGGCCATGCGCGCCAGGCTTCCCAGAGGCAAAGACAAGCTGTCCTCTGTGGGAGGTATATCATCTGTGTCCTCCATATCCCCCCAGCCACGCTCCAGTGATGCCCACGAGCTGTGTTGGGTGCCACCCTGCTGCGGTTCCTCCTCCTCCTCATGATCTTCCTCGTCCTCCTCGTCCTCCAGACCTGCGCCCTGGCTTGAATATTTTTGACCTGGCCTATGCTGGTGCAGGAACCCACCCTCCGAGCCACTTGCGAATGACTGGCCTGATAACCATGGAAATGACCCCTCTTCCTCCTCCTCATCCTCCTGTGCCACATCCTCTTCCATCATGGCCCGACGTGTTTTTTCAAGGAGACATAGAAGTGGGATAGTAACGCTGAGAACAGCATCATCGGCACTGGCCATGTTGGTGGAGTACTCAAAACACCGCAATACGCTACACAGGTCTCGCATGGAGGCCCACTCGTTGGTGGTGAAGTGGTGCTGTTCCGCAGAGCGACTGACCCGTGCGTGCTGCAGCTGAAACTCCACTGTTGCCTGCTGCTGCTCGCACAGTCTATCCAGCATGTGCAAGGTGGGGTTCCACTTTGTGGGCACATTGCATATGAGACGGTGAGCGGGAAGGCTGAAGTTGTGCTGCAGCGCAGACAGGCGAGCAGCAGCAGGGTGAGAACGCTGAAAGTGCGCACAGACGGCCCGCACTTTATGCAGCAGCTCTGACATATCCGGGTAGTTTTTTAGAAAATTCTGTACCACCAAATTTAGCACATGCGCCAGGCAAGGGATGTGCGTCAAACGGGCTAGGTCCAGAGCCGCTACGAGATTTCGGCCATTGTCGCACACCACCAGGCCGGGCTTGAGGCTCAGTGGCAACAACCACTCATTGATCTGTTGTTCATTGCCCATCCACAGCTCCTGTGCAGTGTGGGGTTTATCCCCCAAACATATCAGTTTTAAAACAGCCTGCTGTCGTTTCCCCCTGGATGTGCTGATGTTGGTGGTGAAGGTGTTACGCTGACCGGATGAGTGGGTGGTCGAGGAGGAGGAAGTGCAGTAGGAGGAGGAGGCAACAGGAGGCAAAGAGAAATGCCCTGCAATCCTCAGTGGAGGAAGGACATGCGCCATATGGCTAGCCGAGTCAGGCCCACCCGCCACTACATTTGCCCAGTGTGCAGTTAGCGAGATATAGTGTCCCTGCCCATGCTTACTGGTCCAGGTATCAGTGGTTATGTGGACCTTGCCACAGATGGCATTGCGCAGTGCACACTTGATCTTGTCCCCGACTTGTTTGTGCAGGGAAGGGATGGCTCGCCTGGAAAAGTAGTGGCGGCTGGGTACCACATACTGTGGGACAGCCACCGCCATCAGGTTTTTGAAACTGTCCGTGTCCACCAAACGGAATGACAGCATTTCAAAGGCCAGGAATTTTGAAATGCTGGAATTCAGGGCCAGGGATTGCGGGTGGGTAGGGGGGTACTTCCTCTTTCTCTCTAGTGTTTGGGAGATGGAGAGCTGTAAGCTTCCATGGGACCATGATGTGGAAATGCTTGGGGACGGTGGCGGACATGGTGGCGTTGCTGTCATATCGTCTGCTTGCTGAGTGGCAGGTGACCCTGTCACGGTAGAGGTGGAGGAAGAGGCCAAGGCAGCAGCAGAAGAGGAAGCAGGAGGAGGCCGAGGCATTTCTTGGATTTTGAGGTAATTATTCCAATGCAGCTTGTGCCTTGAATTTAGATGCCTGATCATGGAGGTTGTGGTCAGGTTTAGAACATTTATGCCCAGGCTCAGGCTATCATTGCACAGCTTGCAAACCACTCGTGTCTTGTCGTCAGCACATTGTCTGAAGAACTGCCACACATATGAACGCCTTTGAGCTGCCTTTGGTGTGCTAGGTCCTGGGTGCGCTGGGTAGTAGCAGGCCTACTGTCTAGGGGACGCTCGCTCCGCTTTTGCAACCTGCTTCCTCTTTTGATGTGCTGGTGCCTCTGTGCGACCACCACCTCTTCCTCCAAATTGCACACGTCACTCACATGACCCTTTGTCCATGTGGGGCCTAGGACCTCATCATCCTCCTCCCCATCATCTTCCACCCACCCTTCACCACTGCCCTCCTTGTCAGTCTGCACACTGAGGCAAGCTGCAGCAGTTGGCACCTGTGTTTCGTCATCATCAGAGATGTGCTGCGCTGGTGTTTCCATGTCCTCATCCTGCAACAGAAGTGGTTGGGCATCGGTTTTTTCAAGGAGATATAGAAGTGGGATAGTAACGCTGAGAACAGCGTCATCGACACTGGCCATGCTGCAAGAAATGCACTGCTCACACCAACAGCTGGAAGCTCTCCCTTTAGAACTAGGAGATGATTTTTGAACAATAATGTGTCACTTACAGCAACAGCTAGAACCTCTCCCTTTAGAACTAGGAGATGATTTTTGAACAATAATGTGTCACTTACAGTAACAGCTGGAAGCTCTGCCTTTAGAACTAGGAGATGATTTTTGAACAATAATGTGTCACTTATAGCAACAGCTGGAATCTGGCCCTATAGGAGTAGGCAATGATTTTTGAACAATAAACTGTCCCTCTAAGCAGAAGCCTCTACCTAGTGCAGTCAGATTGTTGTGTAATGCGGGGTTTGATCTGCAATCTGTCACTCAAAGCAGCAGTACGTGAAATCTCAAATTACTCCCACAATCTGATCGTTGTGTACGATCCCACAATCTGATCATTGTGTATGATCGTAATGGTCGCTGTGTTAGGCAGGGTTTGATCTGCAATCTGTCACTCAAAGCAGCAGTATGTGAAATCTCAAATTACTCCCATAATCTGATCGTTGTGTACGACCGTAGCGATCGTTGTGTTAGGCAGGGTTTGATCTGCAATCTGTCATTCAAAGCAGCAGTATGTGAGATCTTGATTCTCAAATTTCTGCAATCTGTCCCTCAGAGCAACAGTAGTAGTAATCTCAGGATGCAGGATCAGATGTTAAAATGTCTGCAATCTGTCCCTCACAAAAACGCTGGCAGCTTCCTCTCCCTATACTCTTCAGAGTCTCAGAGAGCATGTGACTGCAGCATCAAGTGACTCCAGCTTATATAGAGGCTGGGTCACATGATGCACTGGCCAATCACAGCCATGCCATTAGTAGGCTTGGCTGTGATGGCTTCTAAGGGCAAACCAGTGAAACGCTTGTTGATTGGCTGTCCTGCAGCTATTCAACATGCGTGATCAACTACCAGAACGCGGACGTTTTTTGAAATGTCCGTGTTCGGGTCCGGGACCCGGACACCTCAAAGTTCGGTACGGACCCGAACGTTACAGTCCGGGTTCACTCAACACTACTCCCTTTACAACTAGGAGATGATTATAGAACAATAATCTGTCACTTACAGCAACAGCTGGAACCTCTCCCTTTAGAACTAGGAGATGATTTTTGAACAATAACCTGTCCCTTACAGCAACAGCTGGAACCTGGCCCTATAGGAGTAGGCGATGATTTTTGAACAATAATCTGTCCCTTACAGCAACAGCTGGAACTGGCCCTATAGGAGTAGGCGATGATTTTCGAACAATAATCTGTCCCTTACAGCAACAGCTGGAACCTGGTCCTATAGGAGTAGGCAATGATTTTTGAACAATAATCTGTCCCTTGCAGCAACAGCTGGAACCTGACCCTATAGAACTAGGAGATGATTTTAGAACAATAATCTCTCCCTCTAAGCAGTAGCCTCTACCTAGTGCAGTCAGATCGTTCTGTAATGCAGGGTGAGATCTGCAATCTTTCACTCAAAGCAGCAGTATGAGAAATCTCGAATTAGTCCAGAATCAGATCGTTGTGTAATGCAGGGTGAGATCTGCAATCTGTCCCTCAGAGCAGCAGTAGTAGTAATCTCTAATCAGTCCAGAATCAGATCGTTCTGTAATGCAGGATGAGATGTTAAAATATCTGCAATCTGTCCCTCACAACGCCGGCAGCTTCCTCTCCCTACACTAGTCAGAGTCTCAGAGAGCATGTGACTGCAGCACTAAGTGACTCCAGCTTGTAAAGAGGCCGGGTCACATGAAGCACTGGCCATTCACAGCCATGCCATTAGTAGGCATGGCTGTGATGGCTTCTAAGGGCAAACCAGTGAAACGCTTGTTGATTGGCTGCCCTGCAGCTATTCAACATGCGTGTAAATGGTTGTGGATGTCCTGTGATGGCCAAAAGGACATCCAAGAGAGTGTAATATTATGTGCCACGTCCTAATAGCATAGATTTGGAATTTGTTATAAAACGGAAAGAATGGACTTTATCGGCACGTACACAGATATTTAATAAAAAAGATTTTTATTGAATCAGCTTAAAAACTCAGTCCATATATTTATATATGGTACTTGTTACAAATATATTGACCCGTAAATTTAACCTTCATCAACACCAATTTTGTACAAGGGTCCTCATGGGACAATGGTTAATACATAACATATACAGGTACACACAGTGCATCACCGATCTACATAATGTTTGCCCATAGAGGATCCACTTGATTGTCTTGGTGCAGGTTATATATTCAAAGGCTCGACATGTTTCGCGACTCGAGGTCGCTTCCTCAGGAGCTTAAATTTCTATTTAAAAAGTATAGACATACATTGATTAATACTTATTGCATGAAACAACAAATCTTTTTAGCGATCTTAGCGTGCATGTACTCACCCACGCCCGCAGTTAACGTGCCTCCACCCCACTGTCGACCGCTGAGCAATAGGTCCCCTAGCCTAACCTTGGCCGCATTTGTTGAACATGGGGACACATATGTTACAACTAAATGTGAAAAGGTATATAGATTGTAAGTTAATAATATATTTGATTTAAATTGATTGTATAAATGAACAGTTGTTCACCTACACATATAATTTCATGCTTACATGTTACTCATTCACATCGTCTCATATGTGGTTACTCTTGTGTGTTTTAAACGCTAGTAACGGATACTTGTGCTCGTCCACCCTGGAGTAGTATTCCCAGCTATATAATGACACCCTTAGAGGGTATCCTGGTATCTAAAAATAGAAAAGCATAGTATGTGGGTGCCATTCCTTTTGTTCTAGAAGGGGCAGGGGGGGAAAGGGGAAAAAGGAAGGGGGGGAAAGGAAGAGGGGGAAGGGAGAAGAAAAAGGGGGGGGGAAGAGGAACGGAGGAAGAGGGAAGGGGGGAGGGGGAGAAAAGGGGGGGAAAGGGGGGGAAGAGGGAGAGAAGGGGGAGTGGGAAAACTACCCCCCTAAAATGTATCCCAATATACTACATTTTACCTGAATATTAGCTTTTAAAGTAAGGAGGGTTTTTGTTTGCTGCCATCTATGGCTCGAACACCCTCTGGTTGCTGTTTGTAGGTCTGAAGGACCTAAAGTTAATGCAGTTGTAATTTAGTAGTTTATCTTGTAGGAACGGCATCCCAATTTTTGGTATCCACCATATATATATAGCCTACCTTTCCAGGGCTTGGACGTGCTTGCCTCCGTAGCATGGACAGGTGCTGTTCCGTGGCACTAGCCACCAGCGTCTGTCCATGCCTCTTATATGTTTCCCGGCTGAGGTCCTCCGTCAGAGCGTCTGACGTCACTCAGCCTGGCCGGATCCCTTCCGCACATGCGCACATCCACGGCGCGGTTAATCAACCACGCCGGGCTGGATGGCGGTGGGACTTGCGGGTGACTTATGTCACCCATCGCCGACGCACTGCGCCGCGACACGCCCGCACCCACGCCCACACCAGGACTTGGGTTGGGCCCGGATCGCGGGCCCGCCGCGAGCACGTGCGCGGCCTGGGTGGCCGCATATTCAACTGCAGCCATAGGTGGGGAGGAAGCCTCCCAGCGGTTCAAGGGAGAATGGCACCCATCCCCAGGCGTGAAGCGAGCCCCGCACGCAAACAATAGTAACCATGCAATATAAACAATATACGCAATTATAACGTTATCAATGGTACCAAGTGATCATCCTCCAGGTGGGCTGCCCTAAATTCTCCTTGCACCCACCAGGAGGGTATCACCACAATAGCGACATTAAACATGCCCTATAAGTAACTTTAGGGCTTGATAGTGTACCTTACATCCTTCCCAATAGTCAACTGGTTTAGTCAATCCTTAACCCAATACTCGAAAGGGCCTGCCATTGTCCAACATAAACCTACCGAGTTTGGCATTGGTTCCAAATAGGAACCTAATGGAGTGGCCACTTTAAGGGCCTATATCTTTTTTATCCATAATGGATACAGTTTTTCTTCACATATTTATAAAAACGGTTTATAAGAAACCAATTCGTTAATCCCGGGAGGTTTATTGGCCTCCAATCTTTCAATCCATAGTGTCTCTTTTTGCAAGATCCTCTTATCCCAGTTGCCGCCACGTGGGTCCTGGGGTACCACCTCCAACACCCCAAACTGTACGTATGTCGTATCAAATTTGTGGTAAAGACCCAGGTGGCGGCTAACTGGGGTAAGCACCTTGGCAAACTGCGAGTAATAAATATGATCATAAATTCTCTTTTTGAATTTGCGAATTGTCTTACCCACATAATATGCTCCACAGCGACACGTCATTAGGTAAATTACCCCGCACGTGTCGCAGTCCGCATAGAACCGTGGGCGAAATTTGTCCCCGTTGGGTAAGGTCAAATGAGTTCCAGTCCTCACCCAGGGACAGTAAGTACATTGGCCGCATGTGTAAATGCCATGTGGTAAGTTGGTATTATCTACAGTTGGATTGTAAAAGCTTGTCATGATTTTATTTCCTATTGACATTGATTTGCGGTAAATTATTTCTGGGGTATCCCTAACGTATTTTTCCAAGATTGGGTCTTCCCTGAGTAAGTGCCAATGCCTCTGGAGGCAGGCTTGTAAATCTTTGTGCTGAGCTGAGAACCGGGTGATAAACCTTGTTGTGGAGGGCGTTGACTGTGTTGTTCTTTTTGAGTAAAGGAGGGAGTTCCTATTTTGCTGGGCAGCTTTGTTATAAGCTTTTCTCAAGAGTGTCTTACTGTAGCCTCTCTGGTGTAGGCGTGTTCGCAGTTCTGCCGCTTGTGTTATGAAATCTGAATCATGTGTACAATTGCGTCGTAGCCGGATGTATTGAGCATAAGATATGCTACGAATGAGTGGGGCTGGATGCCCACTTTGGGCATATAGTATGGTATTTCCTGCAGTTTTTTTACGATATAGCTTGGTAGCCAAACCGTTATTGCTATCCTTGAAAATTTGCAGATCGAGAAAAGAGAGAGTATTTGTATGCCAGTTCATAGTAAATTTCAAATTGTAATTATTCTTGTTAAGAAGATCCATGAGTGTATTGAGAGATTGGATGGTACCTGTCCAGACGAGGAATATGTCGTCGATGTACCTGTACCAGCACAAAGCCTGGTCCAGGTACTGGGCATATCCCTCGTCTGAAAAAATCTCTCGCTCCCACCCCCCCAGGTACAGATTGGCGTACGCTGGGGCACAGGCTGTGCCCATGGCGACGCCCTGCACCTGGAGGTAGTGGGAGCCCAGAAAAGTGAAAGTGTTGTGTTCTAAGATGAACATGAGGAGCTGTAGGATAAAATTTCCAAACTCCCATTGGTGGTGATCTACCTCAAACAGGAACTTCCTTATTGTTTGAATGCCTAACTTATGTGTAGAGTTGAGCGAACCTCTGGAAGTTCGGGTTTTGCTGGTCCGTCCGAACTTCGGACAAAGTCTGGGTCCTTACGGAACCCGAACGATCGCACGGACAACGAACCCCATTGAAATCAATGGGGACACGAACTTTTAGGCACAAAAATGGCTGTAACAAAGTCCTGGAAAGCCCTAGAGGGCTGCAAAAGGAAGTAAAATGGGGTAAGGGTAGGGCAAGTGCCCTACAAAAAAATGGGGACAGGGAAATTACTTTAAATATTTAAAAAAAAATAAAAACATAAAAAAAGCAAAAACGGAGGTGAATGTGGATCATCTTCAAACTGTGTCTGAAAAGTATTAATTAACGGTAGAAGCCATAT